>JAUMHM010000089.1:1436394-1452632 GCA_032362435.1 Melikaiella ostensackeni | reverse complement strand
AGGCCTATTCATTCGCCACTTTTGCAACTTTTTGTAACTCACTTCCCCTGGTTAATTACCGCCTACAAAAAATCCCAAGTCAACGAGTACTTGAGCCTGTTCTAGGATGGAGTTGGATGTCCTTCGGATCTGTCAGGGACAGGTTTTACCTGTAATGCAACAGCTACAGCAACTGCAATCGCACAATAACCAGGTGGTTGGTAGCTCTCTCTGTTGCAACACTGACAGCACTGTCAACTATGTTCCACATTTATGAAGAAGAATCTTTCAGATTCGACAGTTGGTATGAAAGTACTTAAGAATTTAATAAGGCGATAATATTGCTTATGCAAGGGTATCAATGCGTCAAGGATGTAGGTAAATGGCGGAACAACTAGCTCCTGTTTATGAAATTCATTCATTTTATAGAAAAAGAAAAGGTAGAAGAACAGTTACGAAGTACCCTTTACTATGTACCGATGTCGCCACATATTCAAAGCCACAAAGTTTTTACTGTCTTGCGTCTGTTCAAGTCCTTCATTTTTTTTTTAAAGTTATGCCATAACGTTTTTGGGTTTCCTAACTCTTAAACTTGTTAGTAATGGGGAATATATCATTTGGTTGGGAACTGATCTCTTCGAAAGAGGCGCTTCGTACAATTATTATTATAGAACTTCACTTGCAGGTAAGTTCATTTAATCAATTAATTGTATTACGCGCCTCTTCCTTGGGATCATAATGTAGCTGTTTAAAGTTGTTACGGCTTTGATTTTCAGGGAAAAAAGGTTTATTTAACTTACAACCATAAGGTATCTTAATACAAGGTCTTTCATTTTGATTTTTTGTTAAGACTGACAAGGCAAACTCTCTGTTAACACTAACTAGATCTCGATTGTAAAAGTTTGCGCAAGTTTGTGAGTTAGATGTCCACCCAGCTGTTTTCCGAATAAGATCGATGTTAACTCCGCTTTTGTTCGCTGCCGAGGTGGACGCGTGACGAGTGATATATGCGCTCAAATTATCAGTATTAATTCCGCTTAATGACAATACCTTTTGAAGTTTAATTTGTCACTCGATCTCCATTGACCTAAAGTATTTAATACTAACGCTGGATCCTATGTACAATCATATTTAGCTGTAGGTGGTCTAAGGTTTACCTTACCCTTAAAAATCGTCTCATCTATGGATGTTGTCCTAAATCAGGACCATAGATTAACGCAATTGCCGAGCGGAAACAATTTAATGATCCACAGGAGGCACCATTTTTAAACCCTGTGGTGAGAAATGCTACATTACGATTTCAAGGAAGAGGCGCGTAATACAATGTTGCATATGCAAGGATGTCAGTGTGTCAATAATGTAGATAACAGACCCAACAACTAGCTTCTGTTTATGAAATTAATTGATGCTATAAAAATGAGAAGGTAAAAGGACAGAGATTTTTATCATTGTAAATACAGGTCCTGGAAGGCAATGGCCGTGAAATCTGCATCAGAGAAAGTTCAAAGTTTAACGAATTGTAGCCATACCAGAGATGGTAAGGCTTTACTTTTCCAATGTGCAGTGCTGAAAGTGGTACACTTGTAAAAACTGGAAGTTGCTGGTATAAGCACGCAACCAAGTCGCTCAGCTGCCACGTTTTTAATAGGTGGCTATCATCCGAGAATGAGCTTCATGAAACGCAAATTATAATTTCTTTCCTACAGATGTATAGAGTCTTGACTGTCAATTGAGGGCCCGGATCAAAGAACTGCTTATAAATTTCTGGTGCCCGGAGTGGGGGGAAGAGGGAGGGGCTCTGAACGTTGCTTAAACTAAAGCCGTCAGGGGTCTCTCTACTCTGAACGCCAGAAAGTTATAACCTGTTCTTTGATTTGGACCCTCAATTTATAATTGATATCACTATACCCCAGATACCAGCGCGACAAACGGAAATAATCGTCTTCCCCTTGATTTATGCATTTACACTGCGAAACATTAATAAAATTCAGTCCATAAATTATAAAGATTAAGAGTTGAAAATAGACTATCAATTAACATAATTTTGCCACCAGTGATTCAATTTAACCCATATAATTACTACATGCAGGCACGTTGGAAGCGTTAATATTATCAGAAAGCAATAAAAGCGAATTAACCGGTTTCGGCGAGCCAATCGAAAACCGGAAATAGCACTGCACTTTACGATTACATTTATATGAGGATGGTTCAAACAATTTGACTGATGTGTTACTTTTCTCTCAAGTTTTATCGTGTATGCCAGTCAGTAAGGAAAAAAATCTTATATTTACCTGAAATGTACTTCCCTAATGAATAAAGACGATTTTCAACCCTGTCAGAGATCGGGAACTACTGACTGGCCTAGTGATTGATAATTTCCTAAAGATGTTTCGGAAAAGTGTTTTTGTAACAGATGCATGGAAATCGTGATATCCCGTGCACTTAAAGAGGGAGGAAAATGCCTGATTCCTACCTAGTAGGGGCTCAAGCATAATCTAATCGATTATTCACTCCACCAGTCATACATTTTGGTATTAAAACTTTAACTAATGAAGAACGCGCCTTAATTTTTTAATTGATTCGTGGAGGGAATGGCATGCTTGTTCCTTTGGCTGTGAAATTTTGAAATTTGAAATTTTTACTATCACGAAGCGCTCCGTCAACTTTATAATATTTTTAAAAGCATTTGTGGAAATTATGATTTTTCTATCATTTTCCTGATCATCTAAACTTATAAAATTTTCTTTCGGATTCTTCCTAAATAAAGGTTCAAGTAAGCTTTTTGATGTAGGATATTAAATTTCGCCAACAATAATATGGTTCTGTTTAAAAGTTATTGATGAATCACCAATCATAAATCTATTGTTAGGTAATTTTCGTACGCCAAACATACCATCTAGATACTTCTATCTTTCATCTAACACTGCAAGATATTTTTTTGCAAAATTATTTCATGAATTGGTAGGGATTGTTGTTTCCAGATCTTCACTTTCTTGAGTTTTTTTATTTGAAGTGGCGTAACAATAGTTATATAATATATATAATAGTAATAATAGTTATATATAAAAGTTTCACTGAATGTCTGCTCAACTGCCTCTTTACCTAACTTTAGAAATCTATGATTTCGTTAAATCGCATCACTAGCTTTAGCAATTTGATGCCAAATTTCTTTTTGCTCATGCAGGATTTCGTTTTGTTATGGAATGTGAATGCAACCGTGTCTAAAGTAAAACTGTCTCTATTTGACCATTACACACATATACATCATTTTTCTAAATTCACAAAACAATCAAAACCTTTTCTATATCTACCTTGATTAAGATTCACATCTTTCTCGATTACAACTAATCCATACTTTTCACGCCAGCAAGCTACATACATTTCTTCAAATTGTGAGTAAGGCATATCAGTATCAACATGATCGTCATCATCCTCGTCGGAATCGCTCATTTTCCTCCCTAGTTGCACAATATACTACTTTTTTTTACTTTGTTCTGAACAGATTCAAAATTTAGGATCTATAAGAATTCAAATGTGGTTATTGCATTTTTGTTTACGTTTCATATTCCCCTGCTTCTCCTTTAATTATTTTTTTGTCCAGAAAAGAAAAGAGTCCCTTGTATCCGCACCTGAATGCATGAGTGTAGAATTGTGTGTGAAGTACCTCTTTCGAGTCGGGAGGGAGAACCACACCAGTCAAACTGGTATCATTGTTCCAAGCATATACCAACAGATATATAGGTACCGGCGTGCATCTGAAGTACAGAAATGGCAGAAAGTACTCGACTGACGTAGTCCTGCATAAAGTAAAAATTCTGCATCATAAAGTTAGAAGAAATTCCCACTTTCATAGGAAAATAAATTCTATTTAAGAGCGCTTAATAATTATTTTATAAATTTAAAAAGAAAACAAGTATTTTGAATTTTCATGTTCAGTAGAGTCTATTTTATGAAACAAGCACGTAGCAGAAAATTCTTTGAAGTAATTTATCTATTGAAGATCAGGCTAAGATAACATAAAATATAGTTTTTAACTTGTTTGTACCCATATCGATTCCACGAACGAAATCAAAAGATATCTGTATAAATTTACATAAGTTTCGACTTAAAAATCAATGCGTTTGCAGCAAATTTTGTTGAGATCTCAATTTTGAAGTTTAATATACACGAAACTAAGAATCTGTGACATTTATGGTGGTGCTGTTACGTCTCGATTTCCGAAAACTGGGAACAGTGGTTGTGAATTCATAAGTGGGTACTCAATATTTGTTCACATACTGCTATTTTGTCTTAATGAATTCAGAAAATTATAATAGAAATGCTTAATGTGTTTATATTTTCATTAATTATGATTGATGAATCAAGTTTTAGTCACTTTTAAGATGTTTTGGGGTCTATGTATCATCAATATTTCATAAATTAATTTATCTATAATTTAATAATCCTATTAAAGTTTAATATAATATAAGAATAATTTATCTGTAAGGATTAAATAATAACCAAAGAATTTTATGGACATAAGAATAACGATTTCAATCAAATATAGTAGAGTGAGACTTTCACGATATTGAAATTGAGAGAAATTGCTCTTGTATATCAGTGTCTGTCTTTTATCTATTTATTAGTTGGCCTCCGTTTGGAATTTCCAATTTGCAAAAGATAGTTTCATACATTATGTATATAGACAATTAGACAAAACCATTTGATACCAGCTCATCAGTTCCAGTAGTTTTTTGCTTTGAGAAATCTATATTGGCAGTTTCACATTTGAACTAGATGCACATCGAATAAAATCGTTTCTCTTACAAATGGTTACTTTCATGAATAACTATAATTCTAAACTGCTAAACAATGAATTAAGAGCGGAATGGCCCGTAGAAACAAGTAGAGCAATTACCAGCATATAATCAGTGCTTAGACGTAGACTCGTTTGATTTACGACAGTTATTATTAGACAAGAGCAAAACCTGTTATCTAAACATACCAATACAATATCTCAAATTTACGAGATAAAGTTTAACAAGGAATTTGAAAAGTATTTAAAATGTTTTGCATAATCTCTTAGCGTCTGCCAGATTTTTGCAAACACTTATAAAAAAATACTCTGGAATGTATGATTATTTGCGATTATAGTTCAGCTCGAAAATTTATGAATCCTTACAATAAAAACTTGAAATTCTAAAGGTACGTAAAAAGTATTTGCATTATAGATAAGGAAGGTTCTGAAAATCTAGAGAAGCTATAATTATCTTACGACCTACGTGCACTTTTTGCTCTACATATAATAGCACTAGAGTTTTCAAGGTATAGTATACTGTGCCTTTGGGATATTTCATCTCATCGAGGCTGTATAATTATGGGGAAAGTTTGACAGCGTTGGCCTCCATTTCGGACTGATGCGACGACAAAGCCAACAAGAAAAATCTTGCCTTATACATATAGTACATGTCGCGGTTCGAAAGGTGATAATTACCTCCAGGTAGTGACGGTTAATGCGAGAAGGGACAAGTATAATTACGTATGTCGATGAAAAGATGCGGAAAAAGTGAGAAATCGTTTTTGGTGCATGAAGAAGTGCATAAGAAAATAGATTTCATTTCGATTTTAATACAAATATCAAAATAGAGACACTAACCTCAAGATTTCTTCCAATCTGCAAGGTTGCTTACGAATAACATTAAAATTCATTTTAATTGAGGCATAGACGTTCATCTCAATTTATCAAAAGATATCTGTTTCTAGTTTCAATATTTTTTTTATTTAATGAAGGCTTAAAGTCGCATCAACTGCAGTGGTCATTAGCGGCTACAATATGTTTTATACATTATGTAGTTATAGAAAAACCTATATTATGTCCAATTTATAGGTATGTAATGTTTGATATTGAGCACTGAATTTTAAATTTGACTATTTGAACGCGAACAATACTATATGTAAGAATTCACAACAATCACAACACATAGGACACTATGCAAAGCTTCCATTAGATGAGATCTCGTATATCGATAGCTTGGAGACAGTGAAGTATATTGTTCAATGTAGTTCATCGGTGTATTTCTCGAAGTCAACGAATATACCTGTATGATGTATGGAGCCAGGAAGTTCACACAGATCACATTGCTCTGGCCCAGTTCTAATGATTAGATGGGAATGGGTTAAGTTAGAGTGCTCGATTCTCATCCTAGTAAGCGTCACTTGGTCTTTACAGTTTCCTAAGATAATTTGATTTTTTTTAATTCGTCTCTAACCAAGTGAAGTTTGGTATTGTTGGAGGATTTTCAATGATTATTCCTGAGGGTTTTGACGGCTTGACATTGTAGTTTTTGGCGTCTTTGTGATGTACGGGAACCAACACATTAGGCGCAAGGGGTAGACATGCTGATTTGGCTCAAGTGTCTACTGTCTCGTTTCTTTCGATTCCCAGATGAGACGGTATCCAGATTAGGAAGATTTTCTTTCCTTGATTTCTTAATGATCAATAGTTGTCTTGAATTTCTTGTATTATGTGATTAAACTAGTTGGTGTACTTGAAAGCCTGAATTGCCGACAGTGAATCCGTAAAAATAGCAAAAAAAGAATCATTTCAATTTTCTACATATTTTATAGCTTTCAAAATAGCGTAGGTCTCGCATTTGGATATGCTAAGACAATCCGGTAATTTATACTGAAATTGACTGTTAGGTGTAACCATGGCGTATCCACATCCAGTGGTTGATTTTGATCCATCAGTAAAAGTAGAGATATGATTTGGAAGTTGTTTAATATTTTAGCGAACGCAGATCTGTATTCAATCGGATCAGTTTGATTTCTGGACAGTTCCTTCAAGTTAGTGATTGCAGCGAGACCTGTAAATTCCTAGTAGGGAAAATTGTAGAGTCTTCTGGGAGCAATCGTCGGCATCTCGATTTTTAATTCTTGAAGGTAAGTGTTCATTTTGACGTATAAAGGAACGCATGAGTTTGGATGTTTCTTGTACTCGTCGTGATATTTTCCCAAAAAGATCTCCTCATATGCAGTATTAGATGCCTTTTTTCTTCTGGTAGCTAGTGGTGGGTCTTGAGTTCCTGTGAGAATGCTACTTGTTGGGCTGGAAAAAATGCTCCCAAAGCAATTCTCAGACCTATATTATTTATGTAATCGATCGTTTCTAAAGCATTAGGTTTGTCAGAGTTATAAATTGAGAATCCATCATCCAATTTGGATCTCACAACAGCCTTGTAGGTGTTGGCTAGCATTTTTTGGTCCGCTCCCTAATTTTTTTCGGCAATGGTTTTTATGATTTTGAGTCTGCGTTTACAATCATCTTTCAGGTACCTAAGGTGGGGGATCCATGTAAGTTTTTTGTTAAAGATGAGCCCAAGAATCCTGATTGTTTCACCAACTTTCAACTCATGGTTACCCAAGAATAATTTGGGATTTTGATTGTCTGATTTATTTTTAGAGAATAAGATGCAAGTAGTTTTTGTTTTGAAAAATATAAGTCTTGCCAGCCCAATTTTGCTATTTGTTAGGGCAGTCTTGAGTGAGTTCCTGTGTTATTTGTAGATCTTTTCTACTACAGAAGATTGTCACATCGTCAGCAAAAAGACTTTTTTTGACAGGTCGCGCAATGCAAATCGTTACATCATCGATAATTGCTTGCTTTGAGTTTATCCTTCAATGGTTTGAGAATTGGAACAATTAAGTATTCTCTCTACTTATTTGGGAGAACATCGTAGATGCACATACAGTTGAATAGATCGAGAAGATATTCTAGTGCTTTGGATGAAAGGTTTTTGAAGAGTATATTTGGTATTATGTGTGGATATAAGTTCAGATTAAACAAGTGGAGTATTAATAGTAGAGTCTTTTTTCATACAATCTTTTGTCTATAAGTCTCTCGCTTTCGAGCTTGAATGAAAGGGAATTTGGGTCGCAGTTTGCATTTCTGAAATCTGGGGCATAATTATCCGCTAGCTCGTCAGCAATTTCTTTGGAGTCTGTTACGATATTACCATCAGGTTTTAGTAAGATTGTGATGCGAACAATGGATGACGTTCCCTCGATTATGTTGAACTTTTTCCACACCTCTGAACTAGGAGTGTTGTATTTTAGAGACGAAGTACATTGATCAAAGAACTTCTATTACTCTGCTTATTTATCTTCCGTGAACTGTCTCGAAGTCACTAGAATTCAATTTTGTGTGAGTGTTTGTGCTTTTTATATACATTATAAGCGTGTTTTTATACTTCTGAATTCTACCAAGTGATTACACCATATAACCAGTGATTGCATCAACTAGTACATAACTATATCGTCAATTTCGTGATTATTTTCTTCTAAAGGTGATTTTAAATTAACTAGTTTGGCATCTAACTCTGTATAAAATTCTTCCCAGTCGGCTGATTAAAACTTCCATCTTGGTTTATAATTGTACAGGGTTGGGTGAGGATTTCGTAGTTCTAATTTTATTGGGAAGTGATCACTGTTTTAAAGATCCTCAGAGGCTTTCCAATTCATATTTTGGACAGCTTTGGCACTGCAAATTGATAAATCACTTGAAATGAACGTAGCACTGGAGATGTCAAAGGGCGTAGGTTGATTATTGTTTTGTTCAAATATGGTATTGTTCGAAGGATATCTGTGAAATTAGCAATTCTTAGATATGTGTGATTGTTTGAATTATCACCTTTTTCTATTCGAAAAATGGAATAATCTGAATAGATTGGTTCTAAATTAACTTACAATCCCGAATCAGTTTTGTATTACGAACAGTATGAGTAGAGACTACATCAAAGTTTAAGAAAATGTTATACCGTTAAGTGTCTTAATTGTTCAAGCTCAAAATTTTAAATGTTGTTAATAAATGGCTACTAAGTATGTGCAAAATGTTACCTCCACTCCAGTTTTTAGTATTCTTTCTTTAGTGTCCTTTCTTTAGTAGAACGTTTACTTTATGGTCACGTACAGCATTATTAACTTAAACGGTCGTGAGAGGACTTTAAGAGCATTTGATATTCCCAACCGTCTTAAGTCTCATCTCTAGAAGGAAAAATTCGCGGCACACGACTTCATAATACCACTCTAAAACAGAAGCTTTAGTGAAATTTAATTTTTAGAGGCACGTGAGATTGCTATAAACCTATCCAGATGAATTCATAGTTTTTATAAAAGGGTTGGATCCTTCCGAGGATTTCTACCTGAATCATGATTAATTGCATGCAACGTTTATCCTTTCCCATTGGCGTAGAAAGAATAGAAATTTCTTATGTTTCTAATGAAAGTAAAATTTTAAGCTTATAGCCAGTCCTACAAAAATAGCACGAAAAAAATATGAGCTGCCTATCGATATCAGCAGTTTACTTCACTCACTGACAAAAGCATAACTAAAATGAATTGGATTTTGATTCAAGACTGATTCACACTTCATGGCATGGATATTCTGTTTTGTTAAATTTATGTTTTCGACCTTGAAATGTTCAAAAATAAGTGCTAAGAATTAAAATGATACAAAATTAAAAGATTTTCCTTCAAAAATTAGAAAAAAATCGAAAATGTCGGACAATTCGAAACTTAGGAAATGAGTAGGGTTCATCTTCGGGCCGTTTCCGGCTCGTCTTGGGCTCGTTTACGGCTCGCCTTCAACTTGTATCCGACTCGCTTACAACTTCCCTTCAATTTGCCTCTGGTTCGTACAGCAAACTTCACAATCGTGTGGAACTGCCTGCTTTCCGCACTTGTAGCACAATATACTATTAGCCGTGCTTGGTTGACCATATCCCTGGCGAAACTCCCGAAATAGCCGATTTATGAGCGCATTATGCGACAAAACGAATTATGCGGCAACTGGTCCTGGATTATGCGATATTATGCGACTTAAAAATTATAGGTGGAATGGTCCCAAAATATGATAAAAGACTGATATTTGATTTTTACCACTTTTAAAAAATTATGCAATTATGCACTTGCATAAAGTTGACATTCCTAGAAATAAGGAATAGATGAATTCAAAATATTTTTAATTAATTTTAGTATATATTATTATCCTTTGAGACTATGTTCTGGTATATATTTATGTACTTCAGGTGGTAGACGTGTTATATTAACTAATCAGCGAAGAAGTTCGAGGATATTTTTAAAGGGAAAGTGAAAAAATAGTGGCATTATCGGCTAATTACGAGAAAATAGTGTCAATAGTGTCGTGAGTCCGAGCCCTGCTGAGAGAATAATGCATAATAATTCTAGAGAATTGCAATAATTTTGTGTCCACCTTTCAATTTTAATCTTCGAAATTATGTTCTTATCAGAAAACTTGATAAAAAACTTTATCTGCATAGCTTTGCCAATCCACAAATTAAGACTTCTTAGGCAGAAAATGAGAAAACTAAGACGAGGTTTCAGCATATATTTTATACTCACTCCGTTATCCTAAGGTGTATAAAGGAAAAAAGGGAGTTCCTTTACTGGCCTATGAGACGCCTATGCTCCACACAAAAGCTATTCCAAGTCTTCGTAATTATAGGCTTCGTGGCACAAGTCAGGTATATAACTGCACACGTATGCGAAAGTGCCTAGAGTGAAATTTCTGGTGGACCCACGTCTTTTAAAAAGCACGCGGACCTAATATTTTCAAAGCAAGAAGAAAAAAAGCACCTTTGGTGAATTGAGTGCAGGTCCGTGAGTCATAAATCGAGCCAAAGTCCTTTTTTGGACTAACGTTTATTTTCTTATGCTGGCTTCTCGAGAAATGAATTTTAAGAATCGCAAGAAGATAATTTAAATATTTTCGAAAATATGCTGATCATATTGGAACATCTGAAATTCTGAACTAATAAGAATCTCAAAACGCTAGCGATTATTTATATGTAGAGAACATACATGCAGTTTCGAGGAATTTGCAACCTGAATAGCTTCTCTTGAGCCAAAGTATGTACATACCTATACACCTTAAAGGTCCTCGTCGTAAATTTTAGGGTTATAAATGTCGTTCGGAAGTTTCTCTTCGCATATAGTGAGTATTCAGCGATATGGGTGTGTAATATGTAATATGTATGTATGCAACTCGTTTATCTGTATCTCAGATTTTTGCGATTCCTCGTGCAGCCTTCTTGCCATCCTCCCCTCACCAGTTCAGATTATGCACGGCTAAAAGACAAAACAGTTTCTGAGCAAATTATGTACAGCCTCGACTTCCATAGAAATATCAACGACAATATACTGCCCTTTTGATTCTTTGCCCTGCCACCGTCGTCAGCACGAACATCACATTATACCACACCCAGAGAAAGTTTTTTTAAATTTAAGAAATCGGTCCTTAAACTTTTTTGCTATAATTGGAATTACAACCTTGTTTAATTTTAAAAAATGGCGTTTTTTTTCTTCTTTGGACCGAATTAATTTCAGATCGGGCAGCTGTGCATACTGATCTCACAGAATCGTTTCCCGGCGAAATATGTTGCATTTCGAAGGATATTAGACCACACGTATTTCACCGATTTCCTTAAATTTTTTTTTACAAAGGTTTTTGCTGAGTGCGCGCTTACTCACCACTTTTTACCAACCGAGCGCACAGTGCAGCGAAACGAGATATCGGGGTTCGAAAAGTTCCAGAGGTTGCATTTCTTAACCGATTTCCAACTTTCTTTTTTCAAATTAAAGCTGATTAAATTTCAAATAGTCGTGTCCTCGGCGATGCTGAAAAAAATCACTAATTTGTTATTTAAGTTGAAATATGAAAAAAACCACAATTTTTTATATTTATATTAACTACTTTGCTCTGTTTATTGATATTTTCCGAAAAATACATAAGATTCGTAAATTTACTCTCGATGAACAGAAATTTCCCTTAAAGGCTAAATAACTTCATTTCTTTAATTGTTATGAATAAATTACAGGATAAAACTGACATTTCCTGCATTTTCGGTGCTTGAGTCCATTATTTCTAGCTTTTTCGTAGTTGAATTGTGTAAAAGTAATAACTCATCACGACCGAAAACTAAACAAGAACAACTGTTATTATTATGAATGATTGTTATAAATCAATTCACAAATCGCATTTTTCAACATAGAAACTTTTCATTTTTACGGAATCATTTCCTTTCATCTGAAGGATCATATCCTCTCACATCAGAATGTCATTTAACAATAATTGTATTTATTATGAACAAATTCACTTATATCGCATTACTGAACATAGAACATATTTATTTTTCAAGGAGTCATTTTTTCATCTCAAGAATAATATCTTGATGCAGGAGATTGCCATTCAACACAAATTTTTATTGTTATAAACAATTCTTCATCACTTATTTTTTGAAGGATTTGAATGACTTTAGGATATTCTTAAAGATTCCAAGGAATTTTCGAGAGCTTGAAAAAATTTCAAGGGATTTCAGAAGATTTCAAAGGACTTCAAATATTTTAGGGTATTTTTCAAAGATTCCAAAGACTTTTCAATAGATTTTAATCATTGAAAGGAATTCCAAAAAAATTTTAAATAGATTTCCATAAATTCAAGGGATTTTATAGGCACTCAATAACGTATTTTAATCAATTTCTTCAATAGATTTCATAGGACTTCAAATATTTCAAGGGACTTCCAGGAATATCATCAGATTTCATGTAATTTCGCGGAATCTCAAAGAATTTTAAATTGTTTGAAATATTTCAAGGTACTTTAAAAGATTCCAAAGAACTTTCAAGAGCTTTAAAAATTTCAAGTGATTTCAAAATATTTCAAAGGATTTGAAAGATTTGAGGAATTTTATAAAGATTCCAAGAAATTTTCTAGAGCTTTTAGAAATTTCACAGGATTTCAGAATATTTCAAATCATACTTGAAGATTTCAGGGTATTTCTAAGAACTCTAAGGAATTTTTAATATATTTCAATAAATTGAAGGGATTTCAAAAGCTTTGAAATATTTTAGGGCATTATTAAAGATTTCAGGGAAATTTAAAGAGCTTTCAAAAATTTTAAGAGATTTCAAAAGGTTTTAAATATCTTAGTGTATTTTAAAAGATTCCAACAAATTTCCAATAGATTCCAATAAATTAACGGGATTTAAAAAGATTTTCTAGGATTTGAAATATTGTAGGACATTCCAAAAGATTCCAAGAAATTTTCAAGAGTTTTAAAAAATGTCAAGAAATTTCAAAGGATTTGGAATATTGTCGGGTATGTTTTTTAAGATTGGTGAGCGAGCGCGCGCGCAGCAAAATCCTGTTACCGCTCAAGATAGGCAACGGAAATAATTTTTTCAACATAATCTCACCTTAAAGTACAAGGTTCAACCTTTAATTTGAACTACGATAGAAGTTTCTAGAACAGCAGGTTCGCAGCCTATGTTGTTTTTAAAAAATGACCAAAAAGGCTAATCGCTATACAGGTATAAATTAAAGCTGTATGTGTTATGCACATAGTCAATAGCAAAGCACAAATTTCTTTAATTCAAAGAAATTTTGTTAGAATCGTAAAAACTTTTTTTCTGGATGTAAAATGTAACTCGTGTACTGCTGTCCTCAATTAAAAAGTCGTGTATGCATTTGGATGAGTCACCTGTAACTTTACCGAAGTTTAGAAAAAAATCATAAATACCTTCTTTGTCGTTTGTGTTTATGAACGTGTTTTTTATACATCATACTGCACAACTTTTTTCATAAATTTAATCGACAAGGAAGGCGTTTATGATTTTCTTTTAAAGTTTGGTAAAGTGACTCGTGACTCATCCAAAATGCAGATACGACTTTTGAATTTGGGACAGCAGTGTAGTAGTAGCTCTATAGTTGTATGAGTACTTTATTCAGGAAAATCTGCTGAAGGATCAAAGATCCTATTATGAAAAATGTTCTATGCTTTAACGAACCTGATATCCTTTCAATCTCAGCATTGTTTCTCAAATCGTGATTGAATCTGAGATAAGTCGCTTATTGATATTGACAATAGACTTAGCGCTCAAAAAATTCGTGACAGGTTCCAAAATTAGACGATAAGTCATAGTGCAGTGTGGATGGCTCCACTTGTCGGTCCCGTAGTATATTATTGCGACCATCGTGAATAATGAGCGGCATCGAGATAATTGCTGCTTATAATTACAGGCGTACGCAATTGACGTAGCGGAAGATGTTACGCGCTCTACAATTTGGCGTATTTATTGCACATGTATTGGAAACGATACAAAATTCAACATCGTAAATTTCAGTGGAACCTGTTTAGGATTCTTTTTAATATCCATAGTACAACCATCCAGGAAGTACGAAGACTTTATATTATCGAACACAGAAAAAACAGAAGTGAATGTTTATTGCGGGTAATATTCAAATGGGTAAAGTTGAATTTTTTCGCATTGAAACAAAAGAAGGTACAATAAAGTTGACATTGGTAACCAAACCTAATATGGTGGTTTGCAACAATTAGATATTCATTCGTATATAGCTCAACGATAGATGAGAATTAAGTGAACAAAGAATGATGAATCCATTCGAGATGATTCCTCAATAATTATACAAATGCTGTACCTTAAAGAAACCAGAGATAGAAGGGAAATTCAAACAGTATCAAACAGAGGAACCCGTCTGACCGATAATCCAATATTATCGAATTATTGAACCGGCTCGCTGGGATTTATGTACTTTTTATAGCATATTAAACACTAAAACCATGCGTAACTCATTTTTTTCAAAAAATGGATTTATCATGTTTTGTTCGCTTCATCCTCATCTCTCGATTACTAGCAGGCAATATCTCTGAATGTATCTCGATACCTTTTTCAATATCAGCCCATTGAATCTAGGTATATTTTTTCAACTTCTTTAACAGCTCTGCACCTTTATATATACTATATAGTATCGATACTTTAAGATGCTCGTTACTTGGAATGAAGTCGTGAGACTCGCTCGAGTACTGTCGAATATTGTTTGGACCTTGAACAAAGACTCGTTGGAAGGTCCCAAAGAGCAATCAGGATCATCTTCTATCTCGGTGCAGCATCTCGCCTGAGGACTTGGTATCGACGTCAACATCGAGCGCACAATGCAACCATTGCCGAGTGACCGACAGACAATCTTCTTCCTTGGCTCGCCGCGAATCGCGATGCCGAGCAGAAAACAAGTTTGGCTACATTTAAACTGAGGGGGGTATGAACGCACCTTTATTTAAGGTCACCACTTGAGACCGCTGGCTTGGTTTCAACCTTAAATTATCAGTTTCTGTTCGCGACTCGACGCACAGTGGTCGGAATCAGGAATTTACTGTTCAAAAAAGTCTACAACCTTCAGTTATCATTCTATTTAGAATATTTTTCTCAGTTGAAGATAAATTAATTTCTGAGAGATCTATGGAGTGCTCTTTTTAATTTAGCTTTGCATATATTTATTTATTCCAGGCAAACTGGGACAAAATCGGAAATTTTGCAATTTTTCTCTTTTTTCTCTT
Organism: Melikaiella ostensackeni; assembly: GCA_032362435.1. Classification (NCBI taxonomy): domain Eukaryota; kingdom Metazoa; phylum Arthropoda; class Insecta; order Hymenoptera; family Cynipidae; genus Melikaiella; species Melikaiella ostensackeni. Next base: position 1,437,243 of record JAUMHM010000089.1, on the reverse strand, counting down.
CAGGAGCAACAGCTAAATATTAGAAAATGTCTTAAATCCATGCAAGAACAGTCACAGAATACAAATAACTGGCATCATAATCCACTCAATTTTATAAATAAACTTAGTGAAGAAATTAACAAAACAGTGGTTTAATGAAAGAATTTTTTTTACTGAAATTTGCTATAGTTTATCTCTAGCGTAACAGTGGATTGTGAAGATGTATGAAATGTACAAAATTATACAAAATTTGGTTTTTCTTGTGAAATGAATATGTTTATTTTCGAAGCGTTAATGCATTTCATTATAATATTATAGTCTCTAGCTCATCAGAACTGTAACGATTACAAAAAAAAAAATACATATTTGTATCTAAGAACATGCAGTATACATCACACGTGATTACAATATTATTTACACTTACCACATTAAACGCTTGACATGCTTCTAGAAGTTCTACGTGATCATAAATATTCGTCAAAATATAATAAACAATATTTTTATAAACAAATTGGATAAACAAAAGCAAAGCCTTGGAATTTTGCGCAGAATCTTTGTTCTTTACGCTTTTGTTTATTCAATTTGTTTATAAAAATAGAAAAATTCGATTCAAGAAAAATATTCCTAGTCATCATTCTTTCTTAAGTCATTTCAAAGTAAATAAGTTGAATAATATAAATATTTTTTTACACTAAAATGTCAAAAATGGGCTTTTGTTTATTGACTCAGTTTATAAAAATTATTATAGGTAGGCGACATGCACCTACAAAAAAGGGTTTCGTAGCCCTATTTAATATGGTATTGAAAATGCGTAACTTCTCCCCCTCCCCACCCTCTCATCATTCCCACACACTCCTCTCGAACTCCCCC
>JAUMHM010000089.1:1417634-1436294 GCA_032362435.1 Melikaiella ostensackeni | reverse complement strand
CGCCCCCCCCCCACCTTATTCCCCCTTCATTTACCCACCCGTCCATCCCGAAAAAAGTACGACTGACGGACACAGGAACGAAACTATAAGGGTTTCTGCCCGGGGCTACGAAACCCCAAAAATGGAGGATTTGAATTCTGGACAGAGACTCGTAGCTTACCATGTTTCTTGAGGCAAATTAGAGAAGTTTGGTTGAGAAATTTTTTTTTATTCAGAAATGCCAAACTTTTAATTTCGTTTCTAAAATTTGTTATAAGAATGAAGATTAATAGCTGTGGACAAACATTTACAGTTGCCTTTTATATTAAGACATTCTGATATGCAGTAAGAGAAGAAACGAGAATTTCTGTTAGCAAAAATTTGATACTGTTTATAAACTTTGTCATTTACAAATAAAAACTGTTCATAGACAACAATTTTTTGTAGTTAGACCTTACCGCTAACGCATTTTGAGGCAGGCTTGCGTGAGAAAACCCAAACATTTTGCGCGAAAATGCCAAAATTTTGCTTTTCTTTACCCAATTTGTTTATAAAAAATGATCGTTGTTAATATTCGTCAATATTTTGTAATTAAGCCTGCCTGGTAACGCATTTTTAGTCAGACGTGCGTAAAAACCAAAGATTTTGCGCGAAAATGCCAAAGCTTCGCTTTTGCTTACCCAATTTGTTTATAAAAAATGACAATTGCTAATACTCATCAATATTCTGTAGTTGAGCCTCTCCAGTAACGCATGTTGAGGCAGACTTGAGTAAAAATCTAAGATTCTGCGCGAAAATTAAAACTTTTTGTTTTTATTCTTCCTATTTGCTTATAAAAATAATGGTTATAGTATTTTGACCGAGATTTTGACAAATAATTACGAGAATGTACAACATCTAGAAGCATATCAAGCAATTAAGCTAAAAATAAAAGGTCACATCTACAGATAATTGCGAATCTATGAAGATTTTTATTATAATTGTTTATAACAATAATAATTTTATAGATTTTGTACATCTTCACAGTTCAGTGTTACACTAGAGATAAACTAGAGCAATTTTAGTTTAAAAAATGTTTTGATTCATTACACCACTACGTTGTTAATTTGCTTACGTAATTTATTTATAACAATTGAGTTGATTATTATGCAAATTATCTGTATTCTGTGAGTGCCCTTACATGGATTTAAGACATTCTTGTATATTCGCAGTCGCTCCTGAAATCTCTAAAGAATTCGTTAAACTTTTTACTAATTACAATCAGTGACTGAGTTTTAGCTACGAAATCAATTATTTTTTACTGAATCATCATTAAAAATAATTGATTCAGTATTCGAATTCAGTCACGGATCGGAATTAATAAAAATTTTAACTAATTCAAATTTAGAGATAAGTCAAAAAAGAAGAATTACAAAATTGTCCATTTTGCCACACTTTACCTTAAATAAATAAATCTAAAAAAAAGCAAAATTAAAAATTTGCAATTCACAGAATTGAATTGAATGCAAACTGAAGGCTGTAGACATTTTTGAGCAGTAAATTCCTGATTTCGACCACTGTTTGTTGCGTTGCTTTGGTTCATTACTTCTTTCCTCTTGTTAGGTGTCATCGCCTAATCTGGAATAGGACTTTTTGCTCTCTGTCATACCTCGAGTGTAATGACACTTGAGACCGCATTCATAGATATATCAAGTTTAATTTATAACTTGCCACTGACTCCATTTGGAATAGAAAGCTCTACTTCACAGATAGCTACATAAATAAGCGTTAATAGCGAGTCACGAATGCTGAGGATTAATGTCGACAATAGTCATTCTTGTTACGAGATCATATATTTGTTTTGAACTTGCTCATTGATAAAAAATAAAGAAGGAACAGGGTGAATTATATGTGACTTTTATCGATCTAAAAAAAACATTCGATACAGTTAGGTAGGGAATTGTTATTTGTAAAGCTCAATAGATCAGGGATAAAAGGAAGGATGTTTAACATGCTAAGAGCAATATATATATATATATATAGAAAAACAACGAATGCAGTGATAACAGAAACGGGGATAACAAATGCTTTCGAAACCAAAAGAGGAGTAAGACAGGGATATCCTTTGAAAGCTGCATTGTTTAATATATTAAGTGATGACATTGAAGATGAATGAGAGGGAAAGAATGAAGGAGGGACAATGATAGGAAAAAAGAAGATATTTGCACAAAAATTTGCGAATGACGTAGCTTCAGATGCAGAGAACCTAGAGGGATTAGCTGAAATGTTAAACACCCTTGAAAGATATGTAGGGGAAAATGGTCTAAAAGGCAAAGTTGCAAAATAAAAAATTATGGTATTCAGAAAGGGAGGAAAAAGAAGAATTAAGAGGAATGGAAAATATATAGATAGTCGAAATAGTTGATAGATTTATTTGGATTATTGTTTTTTAACAAGAGGAACTAATAGAAGGCATATCAAGACAATGGTGGGTAAGTTGCAAAAAGTGGCAAATGCCGCTTGGGATGTGATGAGGAAAGCAACACTGTTATAAATGTTTGTGATTTGACAATACTTTACAATACAAATTGTAATGTAAAATTGCAAGCATCGTATCACAAAGTGAATTTGTAATACATTTATTGTAAAATTACAATACAAGTATTGTGATTTCCAAATATATTTTTCTTCAAATGTAGTTTAAAGATCTGATAAATTATTACTGAAGCAACTTGAATTAAAAAATTGTGAAATACGATTTGCCTAATATACTGATTGTAACAAGAATCTTGGTTTGTGGAGAAATCATTAAGAAATTAAATAAATTACATACCTAACCTAGAAACAATTTATCATGTACGAAATTTTTATCTTTAGAATGTATTTCTAGATATTGTTCACCTATACGTCATACTCAATTCTTATTTTATGTATGACCGAATGCTAAGACCAGCGATTTTTAATTTTTAATAAAAAGATAATGCAAACCACATATGCAAGAAACTTCCATTTTTCTCATAATTCGGTGTACAAAAAATGTATTGTAAGATTACATTACGTTTTGGTAATAAACTTTGATAATAAACAAACACATTTATTGTAAAATTACAACAGAAATTTTTAACAGTGAGTGATAAGAGAATAAGGAAAACGGCTATAGTATAATGGATGTTTTATCTAAATCAGGGGGATTATATGAAATTGAAATATAGGGATGTAAAAGGTGGAAAAATGGAAGCGGAAAGAATAGCATTGAAGTTGAGACAAGAAATAGGGCTTATAAGTATGTTTTGAAAATAATAGACATGGATGAAAATAGGTTACCGAAAATTTCTTTGAAGGAAGAGTTAAGAGGTCTGCGAAATGGGAATCCTTCTAGTTGTGGTATGAAAGTCAGGAAAGCTTGAAGGGAAGTAGAAGACGGTGAAACTCTGGATTGTGTATGTAGAGGGATCAGAAGAAAGGAGGTAGGAAATAATCTGGAAAGAGGAGAAATAACCAGGATTGATCAAGCATTTCGGAGAAACTGGGGTCATTTAATAATTTGAAGCGAAAGATGTTGGGACGATAAGAAAATAGAATATAGAGACAAGGAGCAAAGGACAAGGTTGCGGTGCGGATATGTGGAGAGAGTGGGAAACATAGGTTTTCAAGATATAAATTGCAGTTTATGTGGGGAAGATGAGGAAAATTTATATCATATAGTAATTAACAGGGTAAAAGAAGAACTGACAGATAAGAGCTGAGTGGAAAAGATAGAGGAGTGGATAAATAACAGCTGCGGAAGTGAAGAAACGAACAAAATTTGCTTAGGAATTTTCAGCGAACCGAACCGCAGCCTTGGCAGATATGCAAGGGAATTTGAAGAGGTAGCTAGAGAATCAGAAAGGAAAGGAATGAGAGGAGGATGGAGTAAGAGACCAAATGTAAAATAATTTTATAGTTTAAGTGTGATATGCAATAGTTTATATAAAATAAGTATAAGTGTCGAGTATGTACTTCCATTTGGTAAATGATTTCAAATATTAATTCCTCACTCGAATTAATTGGTTCATTATGTTTATAAACCGAACTTAAATCATCAAACAATCTGTCAGTTTCAGATATTAATTAAAACCTATTCAGTATTCACGGAACTAGCGACTCGTTTTTGTTCCTCTCTCTAGTCAGGACTCAATTTGCATAAAATATCCTCAGGCCGTTTCACTAATTAAGATATTAAACCCTGAAATTTATTAACAACCAAACTCCAATGATGAAGTACAAAAATAAATCGCAAATTAATAAATTATCAGATAAATGGAATTCAGGTTCTTGGTTCTACCTTTCTAGATCACAAGCAATTTCTAGGAAATCAAATCTTATCTTTCACGACTGAAGGAACGTGATTTAAACTGAAGCTTGAATCTGACAGCGAAACTTCCGATATTAGTTATTACCTTCGTTATCGTCATCGTTATCCGCAACCTTATATATTGCCACGTGTACATTTTCTTGGTACTTTTGATTGTCCATTCGACAGGCTTGATTCGAATCTCACAAAAACTGGTCCAGCCTCTCCGTAACGAGTATGCAAACTCGTTTCAAATAGAAAAGTCACTCTGTCTCTTCCGAGTGTCGACAAAAAGCAAGGAATCAAATTCTGTCTTTAACGATTTTATACTACATTCTTCTTAAGAATGTCAACAAAGAGAGATCTTCGTAAAATTTAAAAAGGGAAGATTTTGCAATAGAATGAAAATCGTTGGCCATGAATTCTGGCATTGCAATATATCAAACACATGCTAATTATCGCTCCAAACAAAAGATTATTATTGCGATTGAATGTCTTCGGGTAATATATTATTCTTGTACCGAGGGCGGGTTTAATGATTACATACATTTCTTCGTTATAAGAGTAAAGCTTACAAAGAATTACTTACATTGTCAGCTTGATTTATGTCGACACCGTGTAGAATAAGTATATTGCAGGTCTCCACGTGACCAGCCGCTGCAGCCAATAAGAGTGAACTTTGACCACGCTGAAACATTTTTTTATATAATTTATTTAATTGACATTTATAATCTATCAGTTTTCGTATTTTAAAACTGCACGAAAACAGTGTATTGTGTGACGAGGGAGGTAAGCTGGTAAATACCAATTCCTTCCGTGCAGCACACGATATTTTATTTCACATATGTATGAAAATGTCACTTCTGTCTGTAGAGCGGGAAGAAAGTTGACGTTTGCAACCCGCGGACGTCAAAGTAATCTTCGCGCATGCACATCAATCTGTATTACCGACAGTATATTGCCAGTTAACCATTTATCCAGTTCGATAACGCTGATTCTCATGGAACAGCTGACTTATCGGGACGAAAGTTCTTTCGACCCGGTCTCTAGGGAAGAAATTAATAGAATTTGCGATGTGTGCAAGCACGACGATTGCTTTGACGCTCGTGGTATGTAAACGTCAACTTTCTTCTCGATTTACAGGCATAGTAAAATGGCAACTTTGTGCATTTGTGAAATAACAGTTTATTGTGCAACTAGGGAGGAATCGCTTTTTCCTCCAGTTGCACACGATATTTTTTGTAACAGATGTATATGGAAATCGTGATTGCATAAATTAATTATGGAGGTTATGTATGGAAAATATCGCTTTACATGCACGGAAATCACGATTTTCGTGCAACTGTTACAAAAGAACTCTTCTATACAATTTTTGTATCCTAAATTAATTCGAATTAAAAATGTGGCAATAAACTTTACAGGCTCACATATAAGGTGACTCTCAGTGTCTTATTCGCGACTCTTAAAGCAGGCCGCCCTCCCAGGCGAATAGATCGCCCGCAATTAATTTCGTTGGAGCAATTACTGGGGGATATAATTGTAATGAATGCGTGGATAAAAGGTCCCGCGGCCTCAAATGGTTCTCGCATCATTCTGGCGAATGTGTTCCAAGCACGCTAATATTATATTGTGATGCACCGTAATTCTAAACAGCCTTTATCTTATCCGGTCAACGTATGCAGTCATATTTCCGTTTTAATTATTAAATACTAGAATAATATGCGCGCGCTATAGCGCACATGTAACATTGCTCTATCATATAATATCTTTGATAAAATAAAATAAGATAAATAAAAATGTTCAATAATAAGATGTATTTTGCTATTTATTAATATTTTATTAAATAGCTCACTGAAAAAAATATATTAGTCCGGCCAATCAGTTTAGTAATAAAAATTTGCTTACAAACGAAATTTATTTGCTTGATGTAAGTTTTTTAATAATTTTAATGGGAACGAAAGTATAAAAAAATAATTATTTTAAAAATGCATATAGTGAAATAATCAGCTATTTTCAAAAAAGTTACAGCGGCCGTTTATCTTAAAATCCAAAATTTGTTGTTTTTTTTTCGAAAAATATGTGACATATGGGAAAAACTCCAAACGAAAAGTTGTTTTGCTTGATAAGTTCTATGAGAAATTCTTCCGAAATTTTTCGATCTTTTAAACAAGTTTTTCAGTACCTCCAAAATTAATGTGGATTTTGTTTACAAAATATTGGTTGTCCTTTCTCTAAAACTACATGTAGAAAGTCACTTGCATATGATTTCCAACTTCCTAAGATCGACAGGAAGTGGTTTACAAAGTTTTTCATTTCCGCTTGAGTGAAAATGTGAGTCTTATCGAGGGTGTTCTACAAATCAGTATACTTTTTTCCTCAAATTCCTTCTTTCTCCGTTAATTATTTCTTTAGAAAATTTTGAATTTCAAAGTGGAGTTGAAATTCGCATTTTCCTATACTGACATATAAATCACTATGGCTTTGAAAATTCAATTTTATTGTTTTAAAAAAATGTTTCTTTTGATTTAGCTAGTTACTTCTCGCACTTCTAGAAGATTTTCAACTTCGTAGGACTAGCAGGGAATTTTTTCAGAAAAGGTTGAATTTAGGGGTGGGGTGGAATTTCCTATTTTTCTATATTGCCCTATAAATCACTCTAATTTTAAAAATTCAATTACATTCCTTCCAAAAGTGTTTCTTTAGATTGAGCTCAATAGTCTGGAGGGCTTACAACTCCCTAGGACCAGTAGGATTTTTTTAGAACTTTTTGAATAGAACCTAAGTGTCACAAGTAATCTTTTTTAACCATAAATGTCATTACTCCTTAATAAATGAATAGTAAAACAAAAGCATTCAAAGACCAGTAGAAGCACTGCAATTTCAAGTTGAACGACGGAAGGACAACTTCAGGAAGCCACGTACTTTATTATCATGGATACGCAAGAGAAAATTTAATCTTTGAAAGGAGTGCTAACAAATTAATACAACAAGGAAAAATATTTTCAACCTTCATTAAACTATTCTCTCTACTTGTGATACTTTTAAAATAGTAACAAGCATAACAGAAGGACAAAAGAAAAAAAAGATGAAGAGCGACAATTTCCATGGAGAATATTCTATCATAAAAGATCAGGCGATTTATTTATTGGTCCCCATAATTGAAAACAGTTCCGTAATGCGACTGAACTCGGCCAACCATGTATTATCCATTTGTCTCCGCTATATGTCGGTGACTTGGTAAAAATGTCTCGCATTCTCGATGACATTGAGGAATAGGTAACAATGATCAAACTTCCTACGCCTTTCAGAGTAAACTGTAAACTGTACATGCAACCATTTCTAGTATTTCGAAATACAAATAATAATCTACACCTCCGTTACCTACATCTACACCTCCCTTACCTGTATAAATTAGCAATGAAATTTGAAAATTCACCGGATACGAAAGCTATGTTAATTTACAAAATATGAAAGTAAAATGAGACAAAGTTTTGGCATTGATGCATAAAATAACCGTTACAAATTACTGAATATATTCTAATACATACATAATTTATTTGTGTTACCAACGATCTGAATCCAAAATCTATTGAACTTGTCACTATAACTTTCCGCTCTACTGGCAATTTGCAACGGTAATCGACAAATGTCGAATATTCTAAGAGAGTTATAGTGTTACACGCAGTTTGAGTCCTTGAAGAAATAAAATAAAATTCTCACCTCATCCGGAAGGGGCTTGATGCCATCGTTGAGAAGGCGTGCGAGACGCGTGGCATCGCCACGAGCAGACGCCTCGCGCACCTTTTCTGCCATTCCGGTCAAGCATCTGCAAACATAAAAAAATATGCTAATTATGAATTTATTCCTTGCTTTTAGTACAAAGTCAATTGAGCTTAGCCTTTCAGTATTCCTATAATTATTATGCTTGTAATTGTGAATCAAGATTCCGTGCACGATAGAGAATAAAAAAAAGGACAGAATTGAAGAGTCTTTTGTCAAATTAACGTTACACCAAATCGCATTCATAAGACTCAGACGGGTCCCATCTTCATTAAAGAAGAGCAAAAAGACGCGAGCTATAAAGGAACAATGATACACGACGCCATTGTTTTGTGAGACAATGGTCACATCAGCACTTGCGTGCGTTGATGAAATAGTAACTTAAGTGCGATGAATTCTCGGTCTAATATTATCAATCAGCTAAAAAAAATCTTTAAGGTCAATAAAAAATGGTGCTGATTCGCAGTTTCATTTGAAGACCGATTCTATTATTGAAATAACCTAATTCAACTTAATTCAACCCACATAGAGGTCTCATTTCTCTATTTCAACGTACGCGGAGAAAAATAGATGTTTACCCGAAAATATCTAGATGCTAAGAGTTTACATATTTAATAATTCACCATATAACAGCCAACTAGGATGTTATGGGGGTTATATTCTGAAGAATATTTAAAATCATGCTTACAAACATGAAACAACATTAACAACATTAACATTTACATTAAAATTAACGTTACACTAGTAAATCTCCAATCTATTTCAACGGAAGCTTTATTACCGAATCTTCAACTATATTTTAGTTTACACACACACACACAACTTACACCATTAACATTCATATGAAATACTGGACAAGACATCAATAATCATGATTTGTCCACAAGTTCACACATGAAACGAAACGACATTGAGTATAAGCTTCATCAAATGACCGGCAGTTACCGACAGCATTTTCCGGCTCACCGCGAACTGTGTATGCGCTCTAACAACGAGTTAAATATCTGGATGTTTAAGTTTAACATTTCAGGTAGTAAAACCAAATACATATTTTTATTTATGCTTAACAGCAAGATATGCGTTAATATTTATATGTTAAGCGGTACGATCTAGTCCTTCAATATCTTTGTTTTAAGATCCATTTTTTTCCGTCTATATCGAATTTCTTCAAATGACATGAAATTGTTGGTCTAAAATGTTGACCCTGTTTCTAAAAAACTATCCACAAGATAAACCAAACATTGTTTTCCCTCTGATAAAGAACATGCTTTAAATGTATGCATAAAGAATTTGTCTTAGATATATAGATTCATCTGCATACTTTCTATGGGTTAACACGAGAGTATCCGATTTTTACAAACAATGAATAATTAAATATATAACACCCATCTAAAATATTATAGAGGTAATCTGTAGAATATTAAAAACAATGCACATGAACATGCAATAGAATGTTCTGCACTTCGAAGGTTTTCTTGCAGAAAAACTAGCACTCTAACTATTTCAGTTTACACGAACAACTTACACCATTAGGATTCATAATTGTGGACAAAACATCAATAACCATCATTTTTCCACGAGTTCACACATGACATTAAAAATGGTGTATAAGATTCGTAGTTTCATATAAACACCGATTTTGGTGTATTAAAATAACCCAATTCAATCCCCAAGGGCTGTTATTTCCCTATTTCATGCCAAGAAATCGATGACTTATTGTTCATTACTATAAAACACAAGTCTTTAAATGACGTGAAATTGTTGGTCTAAGACATTGACCCTGTTTCTAAAAAAATATCCGCAAGATAAATCAAAGATTGTTTTTCCTCTGATGAAGAACATGTTTTAAATGTATGCGCAAAGAATTTGCATCTTGAGATATTTAGATATCTGCATGCTTCTTGCGGATTAATACGAGAGTATCTAATTTTTATAAACAACTTAAGATCTGCTTCCTTTTTTAGAACTGTTTGCACATTTTCTCGTTGAGCACTGTAATAGACTACAGAGCGCTAATTGCTGAGAACTTACATCGTGTAGGCACGAGAGATTCCTCCCTCGACGTGTCCGTACATATCCAATAGCACTTCTGCTCTACCAAGAGGCATGTCCGATATTCTGATTTATATTTAGAACGTCTTTTTCATGCAAAAAATACAATATTTTCAAAAGCTTTCTCTCTTTACAGTACACACTTTTTGTTTCAACTTTTCTTTCAATTTAGATGGATCTCGGTTTTCTTGCAACTCCCTTGGTACCCGAAAACCGATACCAAGTAATAGGGTAGCGACATCAATTGTGGGTCCTCCTTCACTAGTGAACCACAGGTTCTCATTTTCACATGGAAATAGAAAATGTAAAAAAAATATTGGAGTTACCTGTTGCCTGAATTTCTAGAAGGGTAAATCTTGTTACAGGTAACTTTGTATTTTATCTACTCGTATGGGTAAAACACAAGTATTGCCGCCGGTATGGAGGAAACTGTCTTTTGTTCTCATAAAAATCGTCACAAGTCACAACCGTCTTGAAAATTGGAAGCCACTAGCTTTGATCGCTAAAGTGAAGTTAGCTGACGGTTAGTAAAATAAAAAAATCGGATTAGTGTGACTTCATGAAGACGGTCATGTCGAATTGTAAGAGCTGTCAATAGTTATTCACACGCGTAGGTAAAAGCAGAAAAATACCGAGATGTCAAGGTAATGATTACCCACATGGGGTAAATTTTGTTGCATATAATCTTTACTCCAAAATCAGGGTAAGGATTACTCTCAGTTTCTTCTGTGGTCTGATTTTAGCGGCCATGATATTTATCGTACATGTACATGTTTAATATTTCTATCGAGGCATTTGTGGATAAAAATGATAGGTGAGTCAAAAAGTCTAAAATACGCAGAATATGAACCTAAGTGTATCAACTTCTCCTGACCTAACAGTCTTTTTATATTGAGCGCTGCATTATAAAGTCCTAAACCTTAGGTGGCTCACTGTTGATGTCGTTACGCTAGTTGAGTTTTTACTGCGTCGTCTCTCAAAATAACAGCTCACGATTTACTCTAATATCGTTAGGGGAAAGCAGAGTACGTTATGCAAATAATACCGATTGTTAATTATCTGAAATCGTTAGCAATTAAGTCAAGCATAGTAATTTGTTCCCGGTATTTAGAACACGGATGCCGGAGGATGCACACCGGTCGCGTGGAGAGTGGAATAAGAAATCTTTTAATTAGAGATCACAGGATAAGGATGCCTTCTGCGTTCCCGGGCCGATCCGCACGGGAATGGTGGGACATTCCTTCCGCGATCGCGACCCATAAGAAACAGTCCTTCCATTCGTAAAAAGTCACCGAACAAAGCATTCAATTAAAGCGTCCGTTTGCCACGCGGCGGTTCCGGTTGAGAAATCAAATAGACATTCTCAGAGGCAGGAGATTACTGTTTTGACAGTTTTAGGTGACAAAGAGACATAAGAAACTCAAGATACAAAGATTCAGGGGTAAATCTTGCAAATAAAAAAAAAACGAACTTATTCTCTACTTTCTATAATCCAACTTGTATAATTAATAATAATAAAGTGCGATTGCTGTCTGTCTATATTAAAGCTCCTACGTTTCAGTTCGCTTATCGTGCGTTTTTTTCTAGCGATGTTTTCTGTTATCCAGCTTGACAGTTCAAAAAATGGTTTCATTTCAAAATGGTTTCAATTTCAGTTCAAATAATTGTCCGTTAGTTTTCGGTTTCAAAGTTTGGCGCGAACGAGTCTTGTGTGGGTTAATTTCTATCTAATAGGAATAATGAGGCATTTCTGCTCGATTTTTAGAGGAATTTGGGTGACACGTGTTTCGCTGATTTGAGAAAACGAAATTTTCTCCAATTTTATCATTGAATAAATTTTTTTATCTAATTCATGATCTAATTCATAGTTTCAATTTTTCTTTCCAGATTGATTGTACATATAAAAATAAAAATTGCTTTATTAAACCATTTTTTCAACATTTTTATGAAAATATAGGCAGAACATTATTCATAAAAACGCATTCATGAAATTATAGTTTGAATGATAATTCGAAATCAGTTTTATCTAAAAATGGCAAAAATGAAAACTTTGACCCTTTCCAATCTATTTAAGAAAAGTTAGAATATTATTAAGTTCAAATGCATATAACATTGTAAACAGGAATGTATTCTCGAACTAATCTGAACCTTCTTTTTAACGGTAAACTTATAGTAATACATCAAATGTAGAATTTATATTAATACAAAATTTTCAAAAAGTTGACTTAGTTATTTTCGGGCTAATAGTCTTCATTATTATGCCGAACATTGAAAATGCTATAAAATCTAATCTTTTCGAACCGGTAGTCCCAGAGTCACGTTATAAGGTTGCCTCATATCAGTTTAAAACAAAATCATTAAATTGAGAAGAGCTTTAATTCTATAGTGTTACTTGTCCTTTTGTCCTTTTATGCACTCAGAAAAAACATCTTTTTGGACCAAAAATATTCTTTTCTTGGATATGAATGGAAATTTGGTTGAATCAAACAAATTTTGTTTGATTGAACAAAATATTTGATTGACCCAATCAAATTTTTTGGTTGAATAAATTAAATACCCCATCTACCAAAAGATTAGGTTAAAACAGCAACAAAAATTGGTTGGGTCAACCAAATATTTCGTTGTCCACATAATAACCATTATCTACGATTGAACTAACAAAAATTTTGTAGATTCAATCAAATCGTTTTATGAGTGGGAGGAAGACAACGTCCGTTTGTCCTTTTATGAGGAAGACATTCTATGGGTTTTACATGAGCTTAACAATTTTTGTAGCCAGGAAAATTTTTAACGAAATCGAATTTCCGCAAATTTCTCGGCAACAATGAAAGAGAGGTAAAAACTGTAGGACAAAAATTTGGACATTTTGTAAATTACTATAGGAAGAATCTTTTATTAATATGATATCCCACATCTTTTATATGATTATACACCGAAAATTAAATTTTCAGAAAAAAAAATTCTATCCAAAAAAAGGTTTAGTAAGATATCACAACAGAGAAATAATGGGAAAATTCCATTCAATGAAAAATTCTCCTAACAGCCACAAAAATGTTTCAGTCCGCATAAAACTTGCAGGATGTCTTCATTATAAAATAAAAAATTCAACAAAAAATTGACAAAAAATAGGTATAAATAGCTATATATAAAATATAGACATAGGTCTGTGTTTCTTGTGAAAACATAATTTTTATGTTGCCAAACAATTCAAATCTATGTTTTTAATTTTGAACTTTTTTTCAAAATTGTTTGTGACTCATTTTTCACAAATTCATAAAGTTTGAATCCCGAGCTATAAAATATGTGTGTACAGAAAATCTATTAATAGAAAATTTAAAATTTACATTAGAAATTTTTTATTTTTATAGAAGAAGAAACGAATCGCGCGCTTAATAATGCTCTTTCATCAATAAACTTTCCAGCCGAATTAAAATCATAAGAAATAATGAAAATTATATGAAATTTCAATAAATATGTACAGCCACCCTTCATCTTGATACATGATGAAATCCAAAGAAAAAATGCTTTATTCCATCACGCTTGATTTGCACTAAAATATTACAAATCCAATTAACGAAAGCTATTTGTAAGCCAGGTGAGTCGTGCGCTTAGAGATGACTTTATCAAAAAAATTCATCAAAAATCTCGATAAAACGAGCCGGTCACGAGTGTAGGTAGATCCGAAGAAGCAAGATCATTTTTCATCCTGACGAGGTCCATGATGGTTTTTCGTTTTTATAAGTCACGTGATAGACCGTTAAGGCTTACATAGACGGAAAAAAGTTAACCGGCACTTTTTCTCCTTACCAGGCATAATCGACCGTTTATTTTCCTTAACCGTGGCTTTAATAAAAAGGATCCTCTCCGAGTTTGCGTTTCAACGATCGTTGAGAGAGTGAGCTAATATTTGCCAAGAGAGAAGCATTTATTTTTAGTGATTAGTTCATGATTTTTCTGAAGAATGAATCGAATGTTTCTACCAATTGGATGATGTCTTTAGTGTCCAGTTTACACAATTTGGTTACTTTAAAAAAAATAGTTGAAGAAAATTAAATAACGGAAGCGAATAAGTTTAGGCACGAACTATGACTGACACATAATAAACGATGGATCTTATTTAAAGAAAGACACACCTTTTCCGGTAACCAGTAGCGTATAGAGAGCAGTTCAACAGATTATTTATTCTGTTACTCCTTTTTGTTCATAATCCATTGAGAAAAATGTTTTGTATTGATTTATATATTGTGTTTCAAAAAATAAAAAAGAGAAACTTTGTGCAAGTAATTCCTGCGGTTAAGTCATGACAATACCCGCAGTTACGCATCTCTTACACGACATCGTTATCCAATGTCACTTGCGTTTGCAGTTAAATGCAGCTGATATTAAGACGGAAGGTCTTGGTTGCGCCAATTATCTGCAACGGATTCTCTCGTTTATATGCAACATGTTCTTATAGGACGCGATTTATCGTTTCAAGGAAAGGAATTCCTGCATCTGCTTGCTTTAGAGATACCGCTTGCAAGAAGATATTGAAGAATTAGCGAAACTCGCGAGTATTGCATTTTTCAAGACATAGTATAAGAGGAAGTGTTTTCATATATGTAACTGCATTACAAAATGTGAATCTATCAATTTTCTACGATTTTTTTTCACTTTCAGGAGCATCACGTTAATATCAAGGTAAACCAGTCAAGGTCCTTCGTCATACGAATGATTTCGTAAAAGCATTCCAATCTCTTATCAGTAATTTCACTTTGTATACATTATCTGAGAGTGTTTTTATCTATGTAATTGCATTACAATTGTAAATTTATCAGTTTTCTAAAATTTCTTTTTCACTTTCTCCATCATCGCGTTAATATTAAGGTAAACCAATCAAGGTTTCTTCGTCATACGAATGATTTCCTAAAAGCATTCCCGACGCAGTAATTTCACCCTATGTACTTTATCCGCAATCTTATTACTCGCAAACCAAGCAGATGAGAACCACAGTCTTTTCTGAAAGGCAATATACAACTCGACTCTTCATCTCGTGGAAACGCGTCGCGCCAAATCGACCGGACATTATAACATTTAATCGAGACCAAATTACTGTCGTAAGTGTTTCCAAGATCAAGGCTTTTAACGACTTAATGTCTGAGGGAGAATTTTTCAGAACCTAATTAATTGTTTACGTGCCTTGCGTACGATCTGTTAAATCGAGATGTTCATCGTTCGCAGACTAATAGTTTCCATGCATTAGTACTTAAGTCAAGTTTTATTGTTAAAAGTTGATTTGCTCATTTGAACTGAAACATTTTTTCAAATACATTCAAAACCTCTTCTTTCAGGATTTCTTTTAGGAAATCGGAATTCATAATTCATTATTATCTATATCTTAATATTTAATCGACTCATTTCTCCTTCGAAGATATTATACGATGTGTTTGCAACCGCTTTTAATCAAGATTCTTAATTAATTTCGACTCGTCCTACCCGCTGAGTTATATGCTGCGAATTTCTCTCCGCACTCCTAATTGCCTCCTACTTCGTTTACAGGGCCTGCGGTTAGATATAACCATGTAGAGCAAACTACATAACTAAATATAATCCAATACAAGCTGCAGGTGTTGACGAAGGTGTCGAATATCAAGCTTCCGAATCTTGCAACTGTAAATTAAAAATCGTATTGCGCAACCAATAACTTGAGTATAAATCGATTGTTTGATTGCTTCTAACCTTATCGAGATTGGATATCTTACTCCAAGCATTGTGTTAAAAAAATTAGCAAACTTATTAAAATGACTAATTATATTTTCAGGGCTTGGACTTACTTTAGAGAACAAAAATGGTGTCAATACTATATAGCCATGAATTTTGAAAGACACTGACATAAAAATTTTGAAATATGATACATACTTATACGCAAATTAGGCCAGCCTCTGATAGACTAGAATTCTTTTTAAAAAAATTGCATATGTAAGTGACAAATGAAATTTCGAAAAATTTATTCATCCAGGAATACAGAGTAAAAATTTCTCTCGAACATAGAATCCTATAGTTTGGAACATTATATTTGTACAAACGAAATTCACTATAAAATGAAGGCAGAAATTCTATAAATTATATTGATAATTTTTCTTTCTATGGAGGTATTTTCAATTTCTAAAAGATTTTTTGTCTGTTAAATGAGCGATACAGACGTGTCTATGTATATTTTGAATTATTTCCCAAAATTTTAGCACAATATATTTATTTTTCAAATTATAATGCCGCCGAATATAATACCATGTAACTGGTTACATGACACGCATATACATACCCTTAAATTGTAACGCTCTTTAAAACAAGCCCTAGATATACAATAAATGTTCAATAATTGCGGAGATATTTTTAATTTAAAAAGTTCGCGAAAACCCCTATTTTTAGAGATATTTCCCTACAGATGATCGAAAACAATTCAAAAAGGGATAATTCAACGCAGTTTTTTAAACCTTTTAGGATAATATCTTTTTCAAAAATTTAGAAATTGTATTAAAGATATGGCACATACTCGGAAATTTTGAAAAATATTAATGTATCCTAACTTTCAGTTGGGAGTGTATATATATTAACCGTTGAAACTCATTTTCCGCGCATATTTCTATACTTGAGATGTCAGACGTATTATTTTACCCAATCATTGAAGAAGTTCGAAAGTATTGCTAAAGCGATAGTTAAAAAATAGTGGCATAAGTGGCCTGTATTTTCGCATTAAAAGTACTCAACCCTATTTTAAAAATGAATTCATCCCTCTCATCTTCCAATCCTTTCTTAAATTTCAGTACATCATTTCTGGGCGTAATGATCTTGCTACCAGACTGCTGATCACGTATTGCGAGATGCAGTGTAATATTCTCGATAGGCTCGTATTACAACATGTACACAAAACCAATCAAGATATATTGTAGTCTGAGAGGTCAGCCTAACATGCTCTTGAGCTAAAAGAGATACCCATGAGAGCGTTAGATGCTTCCGAGAGCGTAGGATGTTACATAACGTGTATCGCTGAACATACGAACTGACATTCACAAATACCATCTATATCTGTAGGAGCAAAAGGATAAAAGATGTTGTATGTGCGAGAAGGGCGTGCCGAGTAATTAAAACATTTAACTTACACGACGGTATCTTAATGGTTGTACCATTAACTTTAGCGTATTCGCTGATAAACCGGTAAAGTACCCGTTTACCACGCTATCATCTTCAGCATTACCTACGTGGATCTTGACTCGAGTTTATGTCGATTTAGACTCAATATATAACAAAAAAGGTAACATGCTGTGTTTATAAAGATGTACTTGGCTATTTATTTGAACTCATACTTTAGGAATAGAAACTTCATCTATGAAATAGATAGCTTTTATATTTGAGATAAATTTAAGATATAGAGAGCATTAATTTATTAATGATCTTGTATGCTAAATCTGTGCACAAAAAGAACGTTAGTAATGGATGAGTCAGGACAGAACGAAATAATGCAGGGCCGAGAGAAGAATGTTTATTCAGAGTGCATACCTCATCCTTGGCGTATTTTAAATAATATGTATATATTAGCCTTCTTTTATAAACTGTTAGCAGATTCAAAAAACATGAAAAATGTATGACTTTTAGTAATTCAGTCTACAGCAAACATACAGATATTACAAATATTACATAGCAAATCCCGGGATATCGAACCGTTGCATTTCATTCTGATTATCAACTTCAGATCAAAATGAACCACTTTTTCGGTAGTAGCAGTTGTTATACTTTTTATTGAAAGTCGTCGGTTAGTCATGAATGACATAATATTTATAAAACTAAAGTAAGGTTGTTGCGATGTCGCGATTTTTCAACAAAATACATGCATTTTAAACAAACAGTTGCATTTTCAACCAAAAATGGAATAGTTACATTTTAAGTTAGAAAAAAATCATAACTAAAAAACAAATATTAAACAAAATAGTAAAATTTTCAACCAAAGAGATGAATTTTCAACTAAAATGATAAATCTTCAATCAAAAAAATGAATCTTTAACGAAGGATTTCAACTTTCAACCAAAAAGATGAATTTTCAACAAAGAAGATTCATTTTCTACCAAAAAAGAAGTACTTTAAACAAAATACATGAACTTTCAACAAGCAGTTGAATTTTCAATTAAAAAATAAAAATTTTCAACTAAAAGTGGAATAATTAAATTATCAGTTGAAAAATAAATTGTGAAAAATTCAATAAAATAGTTAAACGTTCAATTAAGGTAGCACTTCCAGAACCGTCGGTGTAGAAAGTTTCGAATTGGTGTGCGTTGAATGCCATAGCGTTGGCTTCAACTATAGAACGATACGTGTTTGCTGGGATTGTACTCACGCATGCCCCATGACACACACACACAATTTTGCCTTTCAGATGTCCGATATATCTGGCAACGTCGCAACTCGAAATATCGAGCGCGCGCGTGATTTTTTTTGTTCCTGTTATCGCATAGCACGTGCTCGAGTTATTTCCCTGTTCGTCTAACATCGTACTCTCTCCCTTC
>JAUMHM010000089.1:1379349-1409178 GCA_032362435.1 Melikaiella ostensackeni | reverse complement strand
CGCATGCAAGGGTAAGGCTGATACTCTAGGAGGTCGCCCGGTATCCCAGAGACACCGTTTGAGACACATCACCCGTGACATTCAGCTTTCGACACGGTTGTTTACGCCTTAGCTTGGGGGTTTTTCCTGCGGGACCATCCCTGGGCAATTGTCCGCGACTGCTTATTAACTTTTGTAACTGTATTCAGCAGAATCCCTTGGCACAGGGACCCTCCATCCGCAACCTGAGGACGCGTTCGGTGGCTTTGTCATAGGCCCTTCGGTTCGAAGGGATTTACATATATATATATATATATATGTATATATATACACATAGAGAGAGGGGGGGGATCTAGGTGTCGTAAAAACAAACAAATTTTTTTTATAAACGTTACTACGAAACGAGGTTAAAAAGTTGTGTATTCTAATTTTTCTATATAATTCTTAAAACAAGAATCCTAAGTAAAAAGAGTGTACATGTAAATTAATAAAAAATAAACTCAGCCAGGAAATAGTTTTTAGTTTCCCGAATTGGCAAATAGAATATGCATCGTGGAAAAGGGGTCTTAGAAAGAATGTTAGTTGAATCCCTTTTCCTCTCTATGCATTTTTTTTCATCACATTTAAATGCCAATCAACATGATCCTTAAACACGATATATAAGAATTTATTAGTTTTATTTAAAAGTGTCTATGTGATTATCAATTCAAATTGATGTCAATTCACTGTTTTTGATTTTTATCGAAATCAAAATTTTAGTGGTAGGGCCCCTTTTGACACACGGCTTCAATTATTTCATTTGAAGGCTTGCATTTGAAGATTTAAGTAACGGGGCAAAATGTTTGAAAATCGGGGAATAGAAAAAGTTTGAATTAAAAACGTCTAATAATTTTCAATTAAAACATTCAAAATAGTAGTAAATTGTCAAAATTTAAAAATTTTGTAGTATGTAAAGGTATTAATATCTAAGTATAATTTAGTAAATTGCTTCATATTCTTTCAAGTTGTTAAGATTTTTGGCATAATCTTATATTCATAGAACATTTTCTCAAAATATTACACACTTAAAACTTTGTCCAAATTATTGCAATTCAACCTCTTTGTTCACATACAGATTCTGTGAAGGATGGGAGTTCTTGGCTTATGGCGTTTGCTGGATCCAACCGGAAAACCTGTTCCTGTTGAAACTCTGGAAGGAAAAGTTCTAGCAATTGGTAAACATTAAAATATTCTTATAATGAGGAGTAAGCGGCAAAAAATGGATAAGTCAATCTTCAATAGAAATGAGATGAACATTGTTTCTGTATCTTCAAAGAACCTCGAATCAACCTATCAAAGTTTGACATACGGTAGAGAATTTTATATTGCTAATTTTCGATTGGTAGATTACTAGATCATCTTACTTTATCAAACTGCATAAGTCCAAATCAATTATTTTATTTAGTTACACTCAAACCCCGGTTTAGAAACATTGACGGGGGTACCCTCAATGGCCTCGGTTTTTAAAGCGAGATTCTCCAAACCGTGAACAATCAGGGACGTGTTAACCATTTCCTAATATTACGCAATCTCCGAACGTGTTGAGTACACGCGCATTGCGCCTTTATCTATACGCTTCTGGCATTTCACGCTTGGTTGAACACCGTCTCTCGCCCCGCGCACCGGAGAAACTGGGTGGACCAGCAGTCGGCCAGCAGTTCTAGGGGTCTTTAAATCGGGGGTCTCTAAGCCGGGGTTTGAGTGTACATACATGTGCACGTTAAAGACTTGATATGATATTAGACTGGCTGAAACTAAACTGAAAATTGCATTGGAAGCGATTCATTCAAGCGAGGCAAAGACAATGGTGAATTTTATAGTTTTATAAAAGATGGTTAGTACAGAGGTGGGATTCGCTTCCTCATATTCTATGGTACACTTTTAAACGAAAGAAACCCCTTTACAATGGCCTTCATACGAATCGGATCAGACAGCACCTATCCCTTCGGCCAATTACGAATAATGGGAGTAAATGGCGCACTGCAATATTCTTCCAGCTTGGTTGCGGAGGAACTTACGAAAGTGCGCCGTTAGGTCTTGACGAAATTTACCATAATCTCTTTACATTCTCATTATTTTATGAAATTACAGTTGGTGCGGAAAAACGCCACAAAAATCATTTTACATACTCGCTCTTTATTGTAATACACCCGCTTATTGAATAACATGTAGGTATGTAGCTAGATTCTATTAAACTTTAATCAAAATAGTGGTTTAAATAATAATAATCAATTAAGTCTTGGCTCAGGGGACACTTGGTATCGTCCTTAGCCATAATAACGAGCAGAAAAGCTACGAGAAACTTGTGTACATGACAGTTATTAAATTAATTGCAGCGTGTCACAAAGATAAACACCTGCACTTGTTTAGGTACTGGGAATTGCAGATGAAGAAAGTAAAAAGTAATCTTCAAATTAATTCAATTCAATAAATCATGTTCGATCTATAACTCCATTTTCTTTTTTTTTTTAGTTTGTTAATGTTCTCTTCTTATTAGATTTGTTCGAGTTACAATTTTTCCGCTTAAATTAACTTTTGGATGCTGAAGATTGCTACGCCATTGAACGTTTGACATGGCTCACTATGTCTCACGTAAAAGGCGGCAAATTCAGTAAAGGGCCGAGGAAAGGCTATGAATTTCTTAAGTGGCTAATTAATTGCGAGTTTGTCACAGCTTTCCCTTTTTTATTTTTCCTCTTCCACGAATACCCTGTGGTGGCAATAATGGCACATCGTCAGCATGCCAACTACAGAATGGCTACAGTCGCTTCTGAACGTATAAGATTTTCAGTCATGGTAAATCGAAGAACCGTAAAAGGTCTTATCAGTATTAATGTCCTGAACGGTACTCTAATGACTGATTATCTGATAATCAGTGCCAGGTTGATAATCTCAAAAAACAATGTCGCGCATTAAACTTCAATTTTGTACACACAACACTAGGTCCTCAAGTTTCCTATGCAAACGATATTGTTGTATAGCCTAATCTTTAAGAGTATAAGAATAACATCTCAAATGACTGCAGGAAAAAAACTGGTATAGTAACAGTAACTAAAATTATGAAGTTGCGTGCAATATTGATGCATTGTGCAATTCAGTTGCCACAACCACATGCTTTGAGTTGAGATCTTATAACTAGACTCTTATACAAAGAGCTATGTGGTTGTTGGAACCACAGTTGTAGTTGTTCCATATTTAAGTATTTTTTGTAGTGGTGATAACCATATTTATGGATCTTACTTCCATACAGTTTTCTCCGTGTGGTAAAGAAAATTTCTTGAGAATGTAAGTTGCTACTACGGCTAAAGTAAACATCAAGCATCTTTTCTACAGAATATGTAGCATTATAAAAGGCTATTGTTTCTTAGATATATGATTATGTTAATTATGATTGTATAGCAACTGTAATTAAGAGTTCAGTTCTACTTATGCGACTAGTCATTATCATACTTTACAGTTTACACTGTTTCGCCGTATATGAGGGGTCAAGTTCAAGTATCCCTGCGATTTTTAAGCATTCGCAACTCGGCCTAGCCGTTAGTGTACGGTGGTAATTCAGGATCACATCCTCATTGCTTTTGCAAAGACCAGAGAGATATCGAGAGGAGAGAACGAGTTACTTTGGCTGGAAGCGCTTCGCAATAATTGGCCGCATTGCCGTTTCCTACGTGTTCCCGCTCTCTTATTCACGCCGTAACCACATACGCATGTATGTATCTACCTGTGAGTACAACATGCCGCGTGGATGAGTAATGATCCGATGAAAAACACAAGTCTGCGAATTCCTAAAAATATCCTGGCAATATCGTCTGACCATGATAAAAGTTTTAAGGGCATTATCAAAATTTGTAGAATGTTGTCACAATTATTAAGAAATCAGATTTTCAAAAGCACTTGATAATTACAGAAAATTAATATTCAATTCAGAATATTGAATAACCTTTAACATCTTTATAATTTACTCACTGTCAATAAGCCCAGTGGTTAAAGCTGGCAACTGGTAGCATTTACTGCATAGTTACCTAGAGCAGATTTGAAAAAAGAAGATAATCAGTTTCCCAATAGATGACTATACAACCGATAATAATAAATTGTGCGGCTTTTAATGTCCGGAGACGCGATAATAATAAATATCAAAACAGGTGTCCAACCATATAAGCGTCCGTCAACGCAAACCACTGTCGATCTAGGCGCAACATTCTTGAAAATATCTTGAAACAACATGAAAGACTAGTTCTTTCCCTATGAGAGGAAATAAACGACATACTGCTGGACTTCGTAGCACATCGAGGTGGTATCGACATCTGAAGAGGCATGACTAGGAAAGAAATGTACTTGTGGATCCAATAAAAAATTTGTACAAGTTGTACTTTTGTCGTGCCTGAAAATACGTGTTGGGAAATATAAAATGGTAAGGTAGTAGAAGATGGGTTTGATTTAAATAGTAGGTATTCATTTATTAGAAAGTTCAATTTCCCTAAAAAACGATTTCCCGCAAGACGAATAGATTATTAGTAATAGTCTAGTATTTTATTGAGAACATTTATATTGTTATTAAAGAAAAGTTATCAAAGATTCAATAGATCGTTACTAGTGATCTAGATTAGATTAGAGATTATATTGGAGATTATTCAAGGCCTGGGTTAGTGTCCCTTGAGGCAAAATAATTAGATACAATAACGAGAATACATTCGGTATGTACAATAAAATTAGATTACAGTAAAGTAAAGATAACTAGAACTAGTGAGCGATCTAACGAACGTTATAAATAATAACGAGGTTAATACAGCAGAAACAAAAGATTTACGAGAAAAGATGGGTCACCTGTGAACCTATACTGATCTATATAAGTGACATTTGTTCAAACAATAAATGTCGAAAAATTCTGGTTTCGAATGTCGCAAGGGCGAACACTGTCTACATATTGAAATGACGCACGAAGGAATGAAGGATTTTTTTATTTATTAAATGAAGGCTTAAAGTCGCATCAACTGCAGTGATCATTAGCGACTACAATAGGTTTGATACACTCTGTAGTTATAGAAAAAACATTATTATGTCCAATTTATAGGTATCTAATGTTTGATATTGAGCACTGAATTTTAAATTTGACTATTTGAATACGAACAATATATGTAAGAATTTACAACAATCATCACACACAAAACACTGTACGAAGTTTCCACCAGATGAGATTTCGGATATCGATAACTTGAAGATAATTAAATACCATATATTGTTGAATGCATACGCGTCGGATAGCACTTTCTTGAAGTCCGTTTCAACTTGATGATTAATTCATTTATCGGTGTATTTCTCGCAGTCAATCAATATATGATGTATGAAGACAGGAGCTTCATAGAGATCACATTGCTCTGGCCCAGCTCTGATGATTACATGGGAATGGGTTAAGTTAGAGTGTCCGACTCTCATTATAGTAAGTGTTACTTAGTCTCTACGGTTTTCTAAGATGATTTGATTTTTTTTAAATCGTCTCTAACCAGGTGCAGCTTGATATTGTGGGAGAATTGTCAATGATCATTCCAGAGGGTTTTGACGACTTGACATATGCAGTTCCTGAAGTGTTTGTGATGTACAGGAACCGACACATTACGCGCAGGGAGAAGACATGCTGATTTGGCTAAAGTGTCTCAAGTCTCACTCCCTTCGATTCCCAGAGGAAATTGTATCCAGATTAGGGTGATTTCCTTTTCTCGATTTCTCAATGTCCAATAGGTTTCTTTACCTTTTTGTACTATGAGATTGAATTTATTGGCGTTTTTTATGGCCTGAATCACCGATAGTGAATCCGTAAGGATAGCAAAAAGAGAATCATTTGAATTTTCTATATATTTCATAGCTTGCAAAATAGCGTAGGTCTCGCATCTGAATATGCTAAAGCAATTCGGTAATTTATAATTAAATTGATTATTAGGTGTAACCATAGCATCCACATCCAGTGGTTGATTTTGATCCATTAGTATAAATAGGGATTTGATTTGGGAGTCTATTTAACATTCCAGCGAAGGCAGGTTTGTATTCAATCGGATCAGTTTGTTTTCTGGACAGTTCCTTCTTCTGGGAGCAATCGTTGGCATCTCGAAGTTTAATTCTTGTAGATAAGTGTTGATTCTAACGTAGATTCTAACGTAGGTTCTTGAATTTCTGGGAGAATGCTACTAGAACGGAGGATTGCCCGAGATAAGAATACAAGAAAGGTTGATGGTCATAAAATATTTCCGCCGATTTTATACTCTTAACCAATTAAGCGCGTTGACATTGGATGATGTGGATGTGTATCTTGGCAGGTCAAAGATATTCGAGTTCAAAGGATAATCGTCGTACACAGGAAAGCAGTAATCCAAGAGAGGGAAGATGAGCATGAGCATGAGCAATACTAATTTAATACCTAGGGACTTATCTAACATTTTCCTGTTGATTTTAAGAGGATATAATGTTGCGGAGGTAAAACTGAAGTGTCGACGCTACTAAGATAGGCAGGATTACCGAGAATCATTGCCCTGATCTTAAAACCTTAATGGATAGTTTGTTAGTTGTGGCCTATGTCGAGAGAAGTTCAATCGCTTGATTTAAAGTCACAATCGCCAAAGATATTTTAAGAGGAGCACAATGAATATATATATTTGTAGGTTGTCAGCATAAAAGATGTATTTAACAATCTTAAGGGAAAGCTTAAGATCAGTGACGTATATTATAAACAAGATAGGCACCAAAATAGATCCCTGAGGGACTCCAGAAGTTACCAGAATCCAATTAGATTTTTCAGGATCGAATACTGCTTGTTGTCTTTCTAGAAGATAAGCAGAAAACCATGCTACAACTTCATTTGAGCATCCAGTTTCTCTAAGTTCACTAAGAAGATTGCCATGATCCACCATATCAAAAGACTTGCTGAAGACAAAGAGAACCAAAATGGTAATCATCCGCGAGTCAGTGGCACACTTTATATCATTGTTGATTTTCATCAGAAAAATCTGAGTGTTGCAGCCTTGTCTAAATCCCATTTGGTATGTATATCATACAGATTGTTAGATTTGAGGTAATCAGCAAATTGTTTAGATATGATTTTAGTGGTTTTTCGGGAAAATGATTTTTAAAGAAATTGAAATTTTTGCTAAATGAATACCGACCCTTTGTATAACCATGTTGTAAGTATTTTTAAGAAAAATTAATAGCGTTTGTTATAAATCCATCAAAAATTTTTGGTACACCTTTTAACCTGTGGAGAATATTTTTCTAGATGTTTTCTGTTTTTGTTGGGGCAATACTAGCCGCCGGGGTGCAATTCTAGAACATAACGAGGCTCGCTTAACAAACTGAGAAAAATGAAACATCATCGTCTCTTGAATGCAGGTATGAAGTAATAAGGAATCTGGTATCCGATCGCAGTGGTAAAGGAACCATTTACAGGTCTGCCCGTTTGTAGGTGTGGGCATACCAACAGACACAGATGCGATCAGGCATCTGTAGTGACGTATCGATCGTGAGTGATTCTAACGTTTTCTTGCCATGAAAGAGGAGCAGGTCCTTTTATAATGTAAAGCACGAAGGAAACCAGCATGTGATAGAATACCGAGCCGACTGCTATAATTGTTATTGCTGGTAATCAGCCGCGTAAGTTTTCCTTGTAAGGAATTCAGCATCGACGCGCGAAAAGCGGCAAGCATGCAAAAATATTATAATTTATTATAATTTTAACTTTGAAGTTCAATAGTTTTAAATTAGTTTCAAGTTATAAAATTTCAAACAAAAACTTTGTGCTTTCTCATAGAGGATTTTTATATGTATTTACTGTTGATGTAAGGATAAGTATGCTCATAAGGAAATAAGACTTTGACAATAATGAAGCTTATCTATTTTCTATGATCATGATGAAAGACTTCTACGATAAACTTCTTTATTGAAAGAAAACACAATACCTGAAAATGATAGTCCATTCAATACTCACTGACTTATAAAGTTTATATAGGTACTAAATATTATATATTCTTAAGTTATTTTTTTGTTAGCGAATATGTATTATTGAGCCAGGGGGGTTGGAAATGGGATTCTGGATTGTAAAATGAGTCTGAGGGGATGAAAAAGGAGATTTCGGATTATAAAAGGGGACTGAGGAGATTAAGAAGGGGATTTTGGATTGTAAAAGGAGGCTGAGGGGGGTGGAAAAGGGGATTTTGAATTGTAAAAGGAGACTGGGGAGATGGAAAAAGTGAATTCGCCTGCGCTCTTTTATTATTTATTGTTCATTATTGATGAATATTATTCATTTTTTATTGATTGTTCATAGGTCAGAGAAGGTTTTTATATGGGTCAATGGATTCGTTTTATCAAAACGAATAAATTTTATACTTAAAATATCGGGGTATTTCAAAAAATGGAAAATTTTTTTTCTTATGAACGTTAAGCAAGTTGACAAATTGGGTACATATTGTGTTGCTCTATTCCTGATATAAAAAAGAATTACTTATAAGCGAAAAATTAAAAACTTCAAAAATTCTTACAGAAGAAAATTTTTGTATAGAGATAATTATAAACGTGCTATCGAATTATATCAACTAAATATCACCTGGTGTTTGAAAAAAATTGGGTTACGGAGTCTGGTATTACTGCCAATACGCTGATAAAAATTCTTAAAACTTCGAATTTTTCAAATTCATTTTTTGACATTCTCACGATATTAAATGAGTGAACCTCAACCTTTTTTGTTAAAAAGGTTGTATTTCATTAAATTTACGCATGAAATTTTTACCTCTTAATATAATGAAAATTGCATTATCCGGCTTTAAACTTGATAAATAATGGGCATTACTTAGGACTACAAGTTCTCCAACTTTCATAAGCCTAGCTCAACTTGTTTTCGACTTATCATAAAAAGAGCACTGTTGACACACACACACACACGAGGCAATTTTTCAAAACCTCATTTTTGAACTCCTGAGGTCGAATTATATGAAGATATGTCAAAAAATGAACTTCGAAAATGTTCATCGTTACAAGGCTTCCTCTTTGAGGACGCAATCCAATAACTTATTATCATTTTAACTTTGAAGGGTAATTTTTTTAAATTAATTTAAAATTATAATATTTTAAATAAAAACTTTATAAAATTCTATAATTATATTAAATATTCAAATATTTAATATAATATAAGCGCGGATGCCTATATAAGAAATTTCAACCAGCAACAATACGAATACAAGTCACTCTCGACTGCATTACAGGAATATCTTGATTTGTATCGTGCGAAAGTTCTGATACTTGCTTCTGTATAAATAATTCTTTCAAGATATTTTAAAAATAATACATCAGGGAAGCTGAGTTTGTCAAAAATTGGCCAAAAAATAATTCCTTTTATTTTTTAAATGGTATTAACAGAAGCGAACTGGGATTCACCAACCGGCCCGGTAAAAGCCTTGCAGACCGACCCTATAAAAGTGATGCTACGCAATTTTTTAAAGAAGATTTCAAAAAATTTCAAAAGATTTCAAGGATTTCTAGGAATTTGAAAGGATTTCAACAGATTTCAAGGGAAGTCATAAGATGTCTAAGAATTTTAATTATTTTAAGAAACGTTTCAAAGCTTTCAAACGTTTTACGAAATTTTAAAAGATTTTAAAGTTTCAAAGGCAGTTTAAGGAAATTCACAAAAACACTGCTAAGCCCCGATCCTCAGAAGCACGCGAAATTTGATGTAATTTTGAACTGCAATATATTTGAAACACGAAAACAAATGAGTGCACAATGAAAATTTCCATTGTTCAAAATGAGATACAACAAACATATCAGTGGTTTTCTGTGGATTAATTAAGAGTTATAATATTATTTAACAAATTTCAACGGATTTGAAGAGATTAAAAATTTGTTATGGGATCGAAAAAAAATTCCTAAACTCAAAGGATTTTTATGAAATTCCAAGTGATCTTTTAAGGATTTTCAAATATTTCAGGGGATTTCACAGGATTTCATTAATTCTGAGCAGTTTTGAAGAATTTCCTTGATCTGCGGAAGATTTGGAAGAATTTCGTGGGATTTATTAGACTTTAAGATATTAAAAAAAATTCCAAGCGATTTCAGAGGATTCTCGCATATTTCAGAGGATTTTTAAGGAATTTCAATAGATTTCAAAAAACTTTATAAGACTTCTGAGGATCTCATAGGGATTCAAAGAATTCATTCAGAAGATTTGAGGGATTTTAAGTGATTTTAAAGATTAGAAGAAATTTTCAAATAATTTAAGGGGTTTTTAAAGACTTTACAGAAATTGAAAGATTTTAGGATATTTTGAAAGAATCCAAGGGATTTTCAAGAGATTTTAACGGATTTTATAAGATTTACGAGGATTCCATTGATTTTTAGAGATTCAGAAAAACGTATGATTTCAAAGAATTTCCTAGAAGTTTGAAAGATTTGGAAGAATTTAATAGGACCTATAAGGTTTAGGATATTTTAAAAGATTCCGAGGGGTTTTTAAAGGATCTTAAGAAATTTTATCAGGTTTCCGAGGGTTTCAATGATTTTAAGGAATTTTAAAAGCACTCAAGGCATTTTAATTGTCCCAGGGTCTTAAAGGATTTCATAGGATTTCGAATATTTTAAGGGATTGCAAGGGATTGTATAATATTGTAATGGATTTCAAATATTTAAAGAGATTTTCAAATAATTCGAGGTATTTTCAAAGATTTTAAAGAATTTCGCAGATTTTAGAACATTTTTAATAATTTCAAGAAATTTTCAACAGATTTCGAGAATTTTAAAGGATTTTACAGGATTCCAAGGGATATTAAAGATTTTTGTGTATTTTGAAAGATGCCCAGGAATTCTCAAGAGTTTTAAAAAATTTCAAAATATTTCAAATAATTTAAAATATTTTGAAGTAAAAAGTTGCCAAGGATTGTTCTCAAGATTCAAAAAGTTTCAGGGATTTTAATGATTCTAAAAGATTCATAAATTTTCCAGGATTTCAAGAAATGTCGTCAGATTTCATAGAATTTTGGGGGTTTTTCAAAGGATTTTATCGAATTTCGACGGATTGTAAAGATTTGAAGTGATTTTATAATATTTCAATGGGCATCAAGGAATTTCATTAGACTTAAGGGATTCTAATAGGATTTCCCCCGATGTGTTAATTTACACTCTATAGGTCTTGTATATTTTAGATTAGGATAACTAAACTTCGAATTCTACATTTGCAATACTAACGGAGTAAATATTAATATAAAAAGAATCCTTACTCCTTTTCTTTTGGCGCGATCATATAAAAAATTGACGTGTAAATGTTTTGACATCAGAAATGGTGGGTTTGGCGCGGGTTTATAAATGAACATTAATCTTTCTTTTTCTTTCATTATACTAGATTTTATGTACGTATACACTTTTTTCAAATTTTGAATCGAGTCTGAAATACGAGTCGTATGCACATAATATTTTTTCGGCTTGATCATTTTCATTGCGACTGGGCAATGATGAACTGCTTGCCACTGAGATAGTGGCCAGGATTACTCTTTGTTGCATCAAATAACCCGTGGTAAAACCGCAAAGATAAAAAAGAATGTAATTCCTTTGGAGGAAGCGATGTATTACACGTTTCACTGGACCATCATTGTACCTACCTCCTTTAACTCTTTCTGCCTCTCTTTCTTAAAATCCTCTTTGTGGTTTCATACTATAAACATATGACAAAGTGGATTTCACCTTAAGTGTTAAAAAGAGTTTCTTTGCTTTCTCGCTTCGAGAGTTGTCTACAAGAGTCAACGAGTGTGTCTGTTTACTTTCGCGAAACTCTGGAGATCTAAAGTTTCACACTTGAAAAATATGTACAATATCATTGTTAACAAGAATTAACAGCTATAGCCTCTACACTATCCAATCCCACATACGTGATCATCTTTTCGGGCAAATATCATGACGTGTACAAGGAGCATCCAAACTCATACTCATACGTGCCTTTCTACGACAGAATGAACACTTATCTACAAGAATTAAACATCGATATGTTGACGATTACTCCCAGAAGATTCTACAATTTTCCCTCATGGAATTTACAGGTCCCACTGCAATCACTGACTTGAAGGAATTGCCCAGAAATCAAACTGATCTTATTGAATACACAGCTGCGTTTACTGAAATATTAAACAAATTTCCAAATCATATCCCCATTTATACTAATGGATCAAAATCAGCCAGTGTTTCTAGATGCACTATGGTTTAACCTAATAACCTATTTCACTATAAATTAACCTATTTGTGTCTGATGTGTCGGTTCCTTCAAGAACTACATACGAGGTGTGGCTATTAAGTAACCAGACTGATTTTTTTGACGCTTGCTTGGGGCCTCGACAACAACAAGCAGGGTCTAATATTGATTTGTCTTCTCCCCCCCCCTTTCACACCGAATTTCAAGGTTGTACATCTCTCAGTACGAAAGTAACCTTTGATCGAGGTTGACCGTCTACCTGAGCTCCGCCGGAATTATGTTAAGTGTGAAAGTAGAACAGCGCGTGAACGTAAAGTTTCTTGTGAAACTTGGAAAACCCCCAACAGAAACGTATAAGTTATTGAAGGAAGTTTATGGTGATGAGTGTCTATCTTGTACTCAACTTTTCGATTGGTTTAAAAAATTTAAGGAGGAGAGGGAAGTGATTGAAGACGATCCGCGTTTTGGCCATGCTCGCACATCGAAGACCAACAGTAACATGGAAAGAGTGAGCAAAATTATTCGAACAAATCGATGCGTAAGCATTCGAGCAATGGGTGACTTAGTGAACATCGATAAAGAAACTATTGGATAAATTTCAAATGAAAATTTTCACGCGTGAGAAAAAAAGACCTAAAATGTGGAAGAACGGCTCGTGGATTCTTCACCAGGACAACGTGCCAGCACACAAGGCGCTGTCTACCCAGTGGTTTTTGGCGAAGAACAAGAGTCCCGTATTGGAGCACAAACGTACTCAACTGACCCAGCCCCATGGGATTATTTTCTGTTCCTGAAGATCAAGTCTGAGCTAAAAGGAACCAGATTCGAGTCGGTGGATAATGCGAAGGAAAAAGCGGCGCGACTCATGAAAGACCTCTTAGAAAAGGACCTGCAACATTGCTTCAAAAAATGGAATATTCGTATGGAGCGGTGTAGGGATCGGAGAGGGGACCACATTGACGGGGATAACATCTCCATTGAATAATTTGGTCAAAAAAATTGTGAGAGCATCAGTCCGGTTATTTAATAGCCACAACTCGTATGTCAAGCTGTCAAAATCCTCTACAAGAATAATTGGAAATCCTCCAAAAACACCCAGCTGCACTTAGCTAGAAACGATTTTTTCCAAAAAAAAATCAAATCATTTCATAAAACCGTAGGAACCAAGTGACGCTTACTAGGATGAGAATCGGACACTCGAGCTTAACCCATTTCCACCTAATCATCAGAACTGGAACAGAGCAATATGATCTCTGTGAACTTTTTGTCTCCATACATCATATATTGGTTGACTGTGATAAATACACCGATAAACGGATTCATAACAAAGTTGAAACGGACTTCAAGAAAATGTTATCCGACGCGAATGCATTGAAAAATAGACTTAACTCGCAACAGACTCCTAAGAAATTGCTGACGAGCTAGTGGATGATTATGCCTCTAATTCTTATAATGCAAACTACGGCCCCCTTGCCTTCAAGCTCAAAAACGAGACTTGTAGGCCAAAGATTGGATGAAAACAAAATCTCCTATCAACTGTATTTGGATCTACAAAGTTTTTCCCAATAAGCGGAGAAAATCCTTAATTGTTTCAATTCTCAAACCAAGAAAGGATAAACTCGAAGCTAGCAGTTGTCGACCTATTGCATTAACGTGCAATATGTGTGCATTAATGGAAAAATTATCAAGAAAAGACTCAGGTGGTTTCTAGAAAAAGAAAAATTCTTCAACGTGCACCAAAGTGCTTTCCGACAACATCGATCTTCACTTGATCCGCTTGTACAACTTGAAACTAATATACCTGACGATCAACTTTATTAAAAATTCCCTTCTTAAAAGATTCATACAATTTAGAATAAATGGTACCTATCAAAATAAACTGAACTCGAACATGGAGTTTCCCAAGAATCTGTATTGAGTGTTACACTATTTCTAATTACATTCAATGATGTAACGATCTGTCTTAAAAAATTGCAAGATTTTGCTGGCAAAACTGGCTTTATATTTTCCGAACCAAGAACCACTGGCACCTTATTCTCTAAAAATAAATCAGATAATCAAAATCCCAGATTATTAAAATCCCAGATTATTCTAAGGTAACCACAAGTTGGAAGTTGTTGAAACAATCAGGATACTTGGACTCATCTTCGACAAAAGACTTATATAGATACCCCATCTTAAATACATAGAAGATTATTGTAAACGCAGACTCAACATCATAAAAACACTTGTCAAAAGAAATTGGGGAGCAGTTCAGAAAATACTAGCCAACACCTACAAGGCTGTTGTCAGATCCAAATTACATTATGGATGCTTAATTTATAACTCTGCCAAACCTAGTGCTTTAGAGACGACATTTCCCACACATAATACGTCAAAATGAACACTTATCTGCAAGAATTAAACATCGAGATGCCAACAATTGCTCCCAGAAGAAACGACAATTTTTCCTGCTGGGAATTTACACGTCCCACTGCAATTACTTACTTGAAGGAACCATCCAGAAATCAAACTGATTTGATTGAATACAGAGCCGCGTTCACTGAAATATTAAACAGATTCCCAAATCATGTCCCTAGTTATACTGATGGACAAAAATCAACCACTGGATGCGGATGCGCTATGGTTACACCTAGTAATCAATTTCAGTATAAATTACCGGATTGCTTTAGCATATTTAGATGCGAGACCTACGCTATTTTGCAAGATATGAAATATATAAAAAATTCAAATAATTCGCTTTCGCTATTTTTATAGATTCACTAACGGCAATTCAGACCATCAAAAACACCAATAAATTTGATTACATATTACAATAAGTTTAAGAAACCTATTGGATATTGAATAATCGAGGACAGGAAAGCATCCTAATTTGGATAACATCTCATCTGGGAATCGAAGGAAATGAGACAGTAGACACTCTAGCGAAATCAGCATGTCTTCTCCCTGCGTCTAATGTGTCGGTTCCTGTACATCACAAAGACTTCAAGAACTGCATATGTCAAGCCGTCAAAACCCTCTGGAATGTTCATTGGAAATCCTCCAACAATACCAAGTTGCACCTAGTTAGAGGCAATTTAAAAAAAAAACAAATTATCTTAGAAAATCGTAGAGACTAAGTGAGGCTTACTAGAATGTGAATCGGACACTCTAATTTAACCTATTCCCACTTAATCACCAGAGCTGGGCCAGAGCGATGTGATCTCTGTGAAGTTCCTGTCTTCATACATCATATATTAGTTGACTGCGAGAAATACACCGATAAAAGGATTCATCATCAAGTTGGAACGGAATTCAAGAAAATGCTATCTGTCGCTAATGCATTCAACAATACCTTTGATATCCGACATCTCATTCAATGGAATCTTCGTAAAGTGTTGTGTATGTTATGAATTCCTACATATATTGTTCGTGTTCAAATATAGATACCTTTTGATTGAATTTCGCGTACGAGGGTCCAGGAAAATATAATTCCAAGAAAAGAGGAACCCCCACTCGTGCACCACTTCGAGCGAGAGTAAGGTTGCTCAAGGTTACGATCGGGCGTCCGATTTAATTCCGCGGTCAGTTGTGTTTGAATTTCGGTTGAGTCTTGTTTTCTGTTTATGTTTCGCAGTAACACTATTTATCGATAAATATTACGAATATGTCAAAATGATTTCTCCTTTCGCCGGAAAAAATGAACTTAAAAATTGTGGGAATGACAAATGTTTATTAATCTTTTTACATCTCTAGTGTAGAGCTCTTGAGAGACACATACTTCCATAATTTTATTAGCATTTGATATTTCAAAGTCTATTACAGAAAACTTTCTTTTTCATACTGTAAAATTTAATTTTTAGTCTTTATCCAGCTGTCATTCTCATTTCTTCATATGTACATAATAAATTGGCGTCTAAAATTGCAATGAACCATTTTTTTATACATAAGTATGAATGCATTCATTAGCGGATTCAAATCGGGCAACAGAGATTAGAGAGTATATTCGGTCGCGGAACTTAATCGGCTGATCTCAAATAAACCGACGCACCTCGGCACGGAGTCGTAAGTGGGGGAACCCACGAACACGAAATGAGGGGGAGTGGGAATTAAATCGGACGGCACTAAATGGGAAGGAAGCTGTATACAAAATTTATTGCTCAGTATCAAACATTATCTACCTATAAATTAGATATATGTAATAATGCTTCTTCTATAACCACAGAATGTATATAACCTATTGTAGTCACTAATGACCATTGCAGTTGATGCGACTTTAAGCCTTCATTTAATAAAAAGAATTAACAAATGTCACATTATTTTACGCGATAGGAAATTTGGACATTGGGTGGTGTTAAAATTCAAAAACTTCTTCATTTAAATAACAACAGGAAAGATGGAGTGAATTCCACTTTCCGCGTTTTGCATCGTGTTGGAAGTATTTACATACATCTATGCACGTGAGATCCTACAGTAAAGCTACTATACCCACGTGCAATTGTCTATATGGTTTGAATTTCAAATGAACGGCGAAATTGACCATAATTTATTCCCTGGTCGTGAAATACGCACAGCCTTCCTACGCTTTAAGCCAAATGTGCTAAGCAAACACGAAACACGTATTCAGAGAGGAATCTAGCAATGCTGTGTTCAGCCTCTTTTGCTTTCGATTTTCTTCTATTTACTTCTCTATCTCTATTTCTCTTTTCCGACGTTTATTTTTGTTCTCTTCTCTCTGGATGTTTTCTAAATCTAAATTGACTTTTACATTTCACGTCTTCTTTACCATAGAGTACTTTATTCCCATTGCTAATAACACAGAAAAAACTAAGAGTAATTTTTCCCCGGATTTCGGAGTAAAGCTTACCTGCAAAAAATACCCTATGCGGGTAATTCTTCTGCTTTTATACACACGTTGCAAGAGCAATTTTTAATGTTTACCTCGAGGGTCGTTTGGCAGCTCTTAAAAGCTGTCATAGCCTAACTTCACTAACTTCGGTGAGAGTTATGGGATAGATTAGACTTGCAATTTTGAAGACGGCCCTGACGACTTAAAAGAGCTGTGAAATTTATTTTGGAAATGATAGCTCTGTGTTATGACACTTAAACCCAACTCAAGGTAATGTTTAACTTTTGCCCATACGTACAGGTAAAAGCCTAAAATTACCTGCAACAAAATTTACACTTAGTTTTTTCTGTGAAGAAGAAAAGATTCCTAGTAACCTAGTAAAAAATCTTGAAGCAGAAAGTACGAAAAATGATATATTTAATAACTTCTTGGCATACATAACAGCTTTTGATATGACTCGGCAGATTTGAGAACAACTGTCTTGTGAAGCAAAAAGGAGTGTATACAAAAAAACTCTCGGAGGCTGTTGATCGCGTTTTTGACAAAAATTGGACCGTAATTACTGATTGAAAAGAGTCCTTATCGAATTCATCCATCCGGGTAATTGAGTTGTCTAGTTCATAATAGCCGGCAGGAGTAATTTAATAACACGACAATCAGAACGGTTCTGCAAATTATGAACTGGAAATAAAAATTCTGAAGGAGTTAATAACTCTGAGATTAAAAATCTAAAGTCTAAAGAATAGAGCAAATTCTTGTGACCGTTATCCTTTAGGATGCGGATGTTGAATCAGAACCGTGACGCTGGGTAGACAAACAATAGCAGTTCACCAGTGATGAAGAACATTATTGGAATTGGTTAACCACAGTTCTTTCTATAATCAGAGTTGTGGGAGGGTCTAGCGATTTTGATGATACTTGGTGAAACTTTAGTGTTTGGTGAGTGAAGTTTATGATTGAAATTTTTTTTTTTAATTTTAAAATTTTAGGGAGTCACGGGATTTTGAGACCAAAATTTTTTGAAAAGCACATACCTTCCAAACAGTTGATTGAATTTTTATATTTTTTGCAGGAGTAGCGTATAATTTATAGGCATTTTTAATGCAATCCAAAACAACAAATTCAGAAATGGGCTTATTTATCATGTTTTTTTTTAAACTTAAAAACTAAGAAAAAAGAAATTCGGAAATTTGTATTTTCAGACACCTATGCTGGAAGCTTTTCTGTTTGTCTGATTTTCCTCGCAGACGGCTCAAATTAAACCACTTGGCATATAGAATTGTAAAGAACAATAGAATTTGCTAAGTTATATTCTCCATTTGGCTTAAATTGAAACTTTTGGCATGCAGAATTGCGATAAGGAATAAAAATTGTTATGCTATATTCTCCTTTCTTTATATCAGTAGTTAAAGAATAAGAAAATGAAGAAGTTTGATTTTTCAGTCCCCTATGCTGAGAACTTTTCTTTTAATCCCATCTCCCTTGAGATGGCTCAAATTGAAGCTCTTGGCTTGCAAAATTGCGATAAAGAATTGAATTTTCTAGGTTATATTCTTATTTTGCTGATGTTAGCAGTCAAAGCTAAGGAAAATGAAGAAATTTGGAAATTTAGCTTTTTAGACTCCTATGCTGAAAGATTTTTATCCTGCTTTATCACGTTTTATCAAAACCGTTAGACCCCCTCCTCCACCCTGATTGACCCTATAAATAAATCCGATTTTTCTTTTTTGAGAGATATCTCATTTTTGAAATTGTGTAACGAGGCATCATTCCGGAAGTCGCGAAGATAATCTCGCGTCCTAGAGGCGGCAGGATTAGCCGACATTTTGATTTTTTTCAGGATACAAACGAGTTGTAATAACGGCGAGGGGAAAAAAGGAGAGCTCGAGGTGATCGAGGCTCTGATCCGATCCATTCCACGCATGAATCGTTCGGAAGATCGAATGCATAATTACAGTCTCTTCTTCCTTTTTTTTGCCTCGATTTCTCTCTCTTTCTCGTCTCCAGAATCCTTCGTTCTCCCTTACACTTGATAGGCTTTTACGGATTCGCCTGTAAAACGAGCAAATAGTGCTTCGCTTAGCTGGGGCGTCCGGATTGACGATATCAAGAGAACGAGCACGTCGTCGCCTGTTGAGCAACATAAATGACGATCTACATCCTGCATCACATATCGTCATTTGTCATTTTCTTCATTTTTACATTTTTTTCAAAATTCTTCTTGGTGAGTGTGTACACTTTGTAAACGACCTAACTCATGCACAGTACTCTGCCTCGGTAATGGCGGTATGGTTTATAAGCTTTATAAGGGACGAGTATTAATATATCTATATTCCACAGCAATTTACTACCTGACGACGTAAAGTGGAACCAAGAGCAGACTTCCTGCATGTCCCTTTTAAAGTAGAAGGTGAGAAGAGGCCGAAATAATTGGCTCATGAGGATCCATTAATGCCAGTATTCAAGCTCTCAATGAAAATGGCTGTTGAGGAAACTATAATTATGTCTGGTAATGATTAAAAAGATATACAAATTGAAGAAATTGAATTCAAAATAAATCAAAACTTAAATTCTTCTTCAACGCCCAACATTCAAATTTAAGTACGAAATTCTTGGAAATTAAAAGAACCAAGAATCCAGCGATTGAACTTGGACAACACAGTCTTGAATGTTTCCATTCAAATTAAAAAAACCAAAATAAAAAGAGAGGAAAGAAAGAGAAGACGACCTCTATATCCCCATCCTTCTTTTTTCTCTTGCCTGTTTCTTTAAAATCACAATCAAAAACATTTACAAAAATCTACCAACGTTTCGATGTTCATTCAACACCCTTTTCGAGGCAATAAAATCAAATTTGTCAACAAGCCAAATCTCATGAGGAAACCAGAATGTTCTCCCCGTGAGATCTGACTGACGGCTAAAACCAAATGCACGACACACCCTTATACAAACACAAACCACACCCAAAATACGTTATGAATTGTAAATCTCAACAAAACAGATACAATCAAGAAAACCCACTCAATTCAAGTTACATTTAAAAAGAGAAGAAAGGAAAATTCATGAAAACTTGTTGTTAAATGTAATTAATTATACTATCATAACCACTATTTAATTTCTCACTATTTTTGAAAATTAATTTTGCGCAAATCATTTTCTCGCTTTCGAAAGTCGTATGAATTTATTTGAGACGAAAGATTTTAAAAACTCAGACTTATTTTGCCATAAAAGTTTGAGTATCTGAAGCTAAACTTTTATTTTACTTGCTTTTAGTTTGTTCAATTCTAATTTTAATATGCTTCTAAATCAATTTTTGTTTTTGTGGGTCGTGATTTGAAAAAAGAATGTAAGCTGAAAAAAAGTAAAATTCTGCTTAAATGTGAATTTTTCCTAAACCATTTAGTAATAATATTATGAGTAATATTACCATCCTGAGATTTAATGAATTCAATGTAAAACAAACTGATTTTATTTATTTTTTTCTATTTCATGCATAGTACATTAAAGTTTTGGATGAAAACTGTTAAAGGCTTCAATAAGTGTTTGTATTTTTGTTAAAGGAATACATAAAAAGGTATCATCTACATACAGAAAATAAAAAGGCAAATCAAAATCTAATTTTTCAAATGCAAGATTTTCAGAATCCTTCATGATAACTTCAGCTAAAATCGGAGAAATAACAGAACTTGTGGGAGTACCAAATTTTCACTTATAAAATTTTCCATTAAATTTAAAATAAGTTGAGTTCAGAATAAAACCTATCCCTTTTAGAAACTGCTTTTGACTTAACAGAGCACGTATTCTAATTTCATCCCATCTATTTCAAATTAAATTATATAACTATATTATATACAGCAAAAGTTTCAAAATCCTCCATGACAACTGCATGTAAAATCGCAGAAATAACAAAACCCATGAGAGGACCAAATTTTTGCTTATAAAATTTTCCATTAAATTAAAAATCAGTTGAGTTCATAATGAAATCTATCCCTTTTATAAATTATATAATTATATTATACATAATAGAAATAATCAATCTTGAAGGATAGTTTTTCTTATGAATCCTTTCTCAAACCATAACATCTGATAAGAACCGAATCATGAGTATTAATATCTTTCCATCTTATATCCTTTCCCAGCAGCCTTTCCTTATCCATATATCAAGCATTTTAAAAGTACTATTCTTCAATTCTTGTAACGAATTTTCGTGAAACTCATCAAAACTTTTTTTATTAGAAAATAATTTTTCCATGTCTCTGATATACTCAAACTTTTATATACAAGCAGTAATGTTAGCCTTATCAGCATTCATGCAAATTATATTCGGGTTATCTTTAAGAAGGTCGTGGCTACATGTACCGAAATCTCGTTACGAATAGCCGGGATTTTTCGGTATATATAGACACTACTTTTTTACATTCTCATCAGAGAAGGTATCAGATTTGTGTAAAATTTGACCCCACCCCCCCTCGTTTTTGTCAAGTGTCAACGTTTTGAGACCCCCAGAAGCCGAAAAACAGGTTTTTACGAATGTGTCTGTCTGTATGTCTGTATGTCTGTCTGTGAGCACGATAACTTTCGGAAGAATGAATCTATTGAATTGGCCTTGGGTACACTTTTTACGTGTCGAAAACTGAAGGTCAAGTTCGTTAGCCAGCCATTTTGGATAAAAATTCAAAAAGTTAAAGCATTTTCAAAATTTTTGAGACCATGTTTTTCAATATTTGAAAATTATATGAACGGTTGTTCGTAGTACTTAAAAAGTCGAACAGTTTATTTCAATGACTTTTTTCGATAAAAAAAATTATGAGAGTTATAGCATTCTCAAAATTCAAAAAAAGAAAAGAAAATGAAATTTTCAAGCCAAATAATGCACGATATGAAAAAAAGTCAAGAGTAGAAAAACATTGCTTTCTGAAAGCCCTACAAGACTATCGTAACAAATTTTTGAATTTTCAAAAAAATTGATAATTCAAATTTTAAGCCAAATAACGCAAGATACAAAAAAAAGCTGTGATATCAAAATTGCTGTTTTCACAAAGACTCATAAGCTTTCTCGTGAACATTTTCTGGTAGAAGGAATAGTTTGTATTTTAAGTGTGGATAATGATATTGGCAATTGTACACAACAATTCTTTTTCAATTTTTTTGCATTATTGTATATAGAGCTTTACTGTGGAGAGCTTAACTATGATGAGTTTAGGACACCTTATTTGTTTTTATTTTTGAATTGAGGAAAGGAAAAACAGTTGTATACTTAACATGACAAATGCATTGAATCAAAACGAGTGGAATCGCAATAAGAGCTTCAATATGGACAGACGGAATGAAGCCGTCGAAAATTTGCATATACAAAATATATATTCCTTTGAATTTTCGATTTTTTTTTTCTCACACAAGAGATTTCAAAATTGTGTCCCTTACAAATTACTTACGGATCGCTTTCAATCATATAAGATTTCTGAAGCTGGAAGGCTGTAAAATTTTAATGCTTTCAAAATTTAGATCGTTCAAAATTATATCTTTGAAAGAAGATAAAAATTGATATAGAAGTTTAAAGAAAGGAATTCAGAGTATTAATTGCAATTACACTCATTTCGCATTATTTGGCCAGCCTCAGGTCTGGTCGACCAAGTAACGGGCGCTATTAAAATCTTGTTTCAATTGAACTTATGGCAATCTTGAGTACAGGGCATCAAGGGACGCTCAGGGAGGAGACAGAAGCATTCAAGCATGAGCAAACGTGAAGCCGGCCGAAGATTGGACGGCCAAGTAACGCGATATGAGTGTAATTCTAAGTTAATAGAGGTTCCAATTAAAAATGTTATGCAGTATTCAAATAAATAATAGTTATCTTAAATTATAGATTTCAATTCACCTAAAGTTTTAATCTGATGTAGTAAATTTTCCACACCAGAGTCAATGTTATTTTTTCAAATCTCTCTTCCAATCTCAATTTAAAAACTTCGGCTAAATTATTAATTCATTCTGATTATTCTAAGAATTTTTTGTTGACCAAAAATTCATTTTAAAATGTACTTTGTTTACAATTGAAACGTCTAGCAATTGACGAAAATGATATCTGTGAGCTGGGAAAAAGGCTTGTTGAGGGTAGTAAAAGCGTTAAAAACACATTGTTGAAGATGTTTGTTATTTCACAACACTTTGCAATATAAATTGTAATGTAAAATTGTAATCACCGTATTTGAAAGTAAAATTGCAATAAATTTATTATAAAATTACAATACATGTATTGTAATTTCCAAGTAGAATTTTCTTTAAATATATTTTTAATATTCTATGCATTATTAGTGGAGTAACTTGAGTGAAAAAATCGTATAATGTTTGCTTAATAGGCTGATTGTAAAAAGAATCTTTTCCAATGGACAAATCATGAAGAAATGAAATAAATTACATAAATAACATAAAAACAATTTCTCATGTACGAAATTTTCACCTTTAGAATGCGTTTGTGGGTATTGTTCACATAATATATGCCATACTTAATTCTTGATTTATGTATGGTCAAACGCTAAAGTCAGCGATTTTTTCAATGTAAATGAAAATATAATGCAAACCATATATGCATGAAACTTCCATTTTCTCACAATTCAGTGTACGAAACATGTATGGTAAAGTAGTTGAAATAAATAGTGAAAATAGTTAAATAGTTAATTGTATTTTAAGCCCAATAGACAATTCGAGACTTTATATAACAATAAGTAATACAGGACAGACCACAGTGTTCGAAGGAAAGACAATCTCATGGAGAAGCCCCAAAAATCTTGGTGTTTGTTAAGACAACAGCGGTACCGTGTGCAAGGATCGCATGAGCTCACACGAATAGCCTGTTTATTGAATAAATACAGATATATGCCCCTGCATTGATCCTTGTTGTGGATACGATAAAAAAAACGTTTTCTCGGCAGCCTGTTGCTCTAGTGAGTTTTTGCTGCGAAAGGAAAAAGTAAAAGAGGAAGGAAATACTTGTATTACTGTCGACTTGTCTGTCGACAGTCCCGCTTCCTCAGGTAGTGCGCCTTCACTTGTGCCGAGGAAGTCGTTTTTTATCCCAAGTTTTTTTTGTTTCAAGTGACAAGATACAAATGGAAACTATACATGAAGTCTATTATTAGCTAAACTAGGATAAGTATAAGATACTATTCCTGTGATAATATTTCAGAAAGTGCCCAGATTGTCATACTTTTAAAATCAAAGTCTTTTCAAGAAAGCCTTACAACTTTTGAGAAAAAAATTAATATAAGAAACGTTTTTTCCTTCCGGCATTATGAATTTCAAGGAATTGACGCATTTTGAAAGAACGGTGAACACCTGATTGAATCTATTTATGTATTCAGGGATAACCACCCATTTGGAAACCGGCCCAACTTAACCCAATTTATAATTGGACGCCAATTGGAGCCCAAATGAGGAGCTGTTCAGTGTTTTATTTTGTGCTTGAGTTTATATCGAGCTGACCAATAGAGCGCCCATTGTGGGCATACAAGTCCGGCTCCATCAAGTAGGTAGAGAGACAAAAAGTCTACTGTGGTGT
This sequence comes from Melikaiella ostensackeni, assembly GCA_032362435.1. Classification (NCBI taxonomy): domain Eukaryota; kingdom Metazoa; phylum Arthropoda; class Insecta; order Hymenoptera; family Cynipidae; genus Melikaiella; species Melikaiella ostensackeni. Next base: position 1,384,563 of record JAUMHM010000089.1, on the reverse strand, counting down.
GCTGATATTTACATCGGTATATTGATTGTAAACTACATCACATCGGAAATAAATATGGATCGGGATAACTTTGATAAAAATGCCGTACGAATGATAAATTACGTCTACGGGTTAAAACATATCGAGCAATTGAAGCAGGAGTTAATGAAACATTTGAAGAAAACTCGAGTGCTGATGACGATGGTGGGTTATTTTGAATCAAAATAATAATGATAATGATAATCAGTAAAATTCAAGTATGGAAATTTAATCATCATTATATGTACTACAATAAGTTCAAAATTTAATTAAGAAAAATATTTTATTATAGTTATTATAGTATCTTATTCTAATATATATAAATATAATATTTTTCTACTTAATTATTGTTTATTTCAAAACATGTTCAGGACGTCAACACCGACGAAATTTTAGAAATTCCTAAACAGGAAAGTTCCGAGGATGAAAATTATACTGAGTAGGATTCCGATCTTGCAATTGTTCCAAATGTACTGTATGTATGTAAATGTAATGTATTCCATATTAAAATTAATAACCTCAAACATGTAAGGAAGGCACTTCGAAATACTAATATATAAACAATATATTTCAGTCAACACCGACAAAAAGGACTTAATATTTTAGTGTCCTTGAAGTTCCCGCCGAAGTTCCATTGGCTGATCCAGTCCAAACGCACTGTGTGAACTCATCTTCCCCATACTGTTCTATAATCAGTCAGCAGTCGCACGCGCCATTTTGTGCTTGGCTTGTGTAATTTTGTGTCAACCGGATATTCTGAGAAATAAAAAATAAGTAGATACAACTTACTATTTAATAATATGTATATATTTTCAGAAATATTTTTTCACGTATGTTAACATTGAAATTTTTCTTCAGGAAATGATTGGATAGCTTCGAAAAGAACTTTTATCAGAAATTTCTACAGGGAAATTTCTTTGGGGCCATGAGTGAATTACAGATTGGAGAAAGATGGACATTTTTACTAGAAGTCACTATATGAAGACATCTCATTTTGACGTGGGAATCCTCTTCATTTCAGATTTAACTCAGTTGTGGAAAAAAACGAAAAGATACGAGTTTTTCCGGAGCGTATAAAAGGATACACTATATACGCAATACACATATATACAGGAAAATTTTATTAAAACTAAGAACTCTTGAAATATCATATCTTAGATCTCTTGAAATTTGCAACTGAATCTTATTTATTAACTTCAGTTAAAATTTTTATTTAGATATAAATCTTTTTTCCTTAAATGGGCAGAAAAGAAATTACCCAATTTATGCTCAATTTGGGCATTGGCTTGTCTGAGCGTTATAACCCAGAGAGTATCCAGAGAGCTCAACTATTAATTGGGCAATCTAATCGGAACCCAGTCTGGTCCCAGTTGAATTTTCCACACGGGCGGTGAAAAAATTATAACATTTAAAGTAATTTTGTACCACCTCCATCATAAGTACGATTTAAGCACCTGTAAACGATCCCTTATACAGTATTTATAGGCCTAGGCCTTTAAAAGGTTTACGTGAGATCCTAGGCCTACAAAATAATGACTTACTTTGAACTGATTAGCTAACGAACAGCTGTAACACACTTTATCGGATGCTGAAAGATTCACATTATGGCCGCACTAAAGCGCTGCCCACACACCACATGACAGTTGATGACTGTCGTTCGGAAAGGTTATGAGACCCTAAAATCGCACTGTTGATTGCGTTGTGAAAAAAAATATTGTATGACATATGACCCCTATGTGACACTTTTCCCTCGTGTGATTGCAATACTCGCCAGAGCTCTCGTCTTCGTTTTGCTTCGGCTCAGATTCGCCTCGATTGCACATCGGGCTCTGGCTCGTATTGCAACTTCATACAAGGAGAAAGTGCCACTTAGGGTCCTAGTAACATAAATAACTATTTCAACTTTCATCCTAAAAAGTTCTTTTTTGACGTTTTCTAGTTATCATTATAGGGGGATAAAATTAATGAAAAAAAGAAATATAGAAAGCTAAAAAGTGAGAAGAAAGAGAGGTAGATTTTATCTCGTTTCTCTAATAAATGTAATATTGCGGCCAGTAGACGAAAAACTAGTTTTCCATCAATTTTAATTAAACATTTCATCTGGCCAAAACCATTAACATCAATATATAATTAAGATATCTTAATTTAAATGTTTGAAAAGATGATAGAAATTTGACAGGGAGAAAGTAATGCAAGTCTCGCGTCCCCCTGTGATATAAGAGAAACGAGAAACGATCTACTGCGGCCTCGGTGGCATAATTGGTTAACGCTCCATTCATGAAGAGTGGCGTTCCCGGTTCAAATCCGGGCCGAGGTAGATTTTTCTCCTTTCTCTAATAAATGTAATATGACGGCCAAAAGAAAAAAAATTTCCATCAATTTGAAAAAAAAGAAAGTATTCTGCGGTAAAATTAAATGAATTTATGAAATTTTTTCTAATATCTGTAATTTTAATTCTTTTGGATACTTGAGTGCTTCATATGTAAGCGAAATTAATTAGAAACACAAAAAGTGTTTATTCATGCGCTATGTACGGGTGGCTAATATGCGCCGCACGATGACTGGATTTAGTCGGGCAACTTGATGCATGGAGTTTCTGCCGTTTCTGAGTTTGCTGGTCATCAGTCAGTTCGAGTCGCTCGAGTGCTTATATTATTATTATACCATTAAGCCAAATACCATTAAGCGTAAATCGCTCGTTTCTAGCCTCATTATACAATCGGGGTTCAAGGAATTCATCTGGTAAGAGATGTGTAGGAGAGAGGATAGATTTTAGATCAATCCAGAAGTCGCGTGCTGCTTACTCAAACGACCGCTCCGACATGGATCGCTGATTAATCTCTGTAGCAATCACCCTAAGTGAAGAGCTTGACAGAGCCATCATACTGACTGATAAATCCATAGAAAGATCCAAACTCTTTACCCCAACCAAAACCACTAAGCAAAGCTGTCCACGAGGGTCCATGAGTATTCAAAATCTTTCGTTTCAGGCGTCACTCTTATTCCTAATTCTTATAAATAATCCTCCCCCATACATCCCTATCTTTGCATATATCATTTGCTTCCTTTACATCCATACATCTTTTCATGCAAGCTTTTGTCTTTCTATGACTCCCTATATATTTTTGCTTTAGAGTCTCATTCACACATTCCCACCACTTTCCTCAATCTACATCTGGGTACGCTACTATTCACTTCACCTAAATACACTTGCTTCGTTAGGGGTTCTTCATTCATTTTCTCAACATGACCAAACCATCTCAATAAATTTATGTCACTCTTGTCAATCAGTGTTTCTTTTTCACCACATTCTTTATGAACTCACTCATTACTGACTTTATTTATTAGTGTCTTACCGCCAATATTCTGCAGGAATTGCATTCCAACCGCGTTCACTTTACTCCTATCCTTTTCTTGGTGCGTCCAGATCTGGCTACCATACGGCACAGTGGATGCAAACACATAATTATATATTGTAATTTGAGCTTCATTCGTCAAATTTTTACTCCTAGTGATGACTCCTATACTTTCGATAATCTTTCTATACTCGTTTATACGTCTAGATATTTCTGCATCTATCTTTCCGTCAGCAGTAAATAAACTTCCAAGATACACGAAATCATCAACTTGTTCTATGGGGCCGTTCATAAACCTCGTGACGCGTTGAGGGGGAGGGGGGAGGTTTCGGTTATGTCACGATTTGTCACAGGGGGGGTGGAGGGCGGGTTTTGTTCAAAAGTCACATGAAATACCTAATTTTGTTCGTATTTAACATCAAAAGTACTTCTTGGTTAAGTTCACGAAAAAAATACCGAATTTTGCTTTTTTTCCAAATATCGCTCGGTTTGGCTCGACTGTTAGTTGAAAAAAACAGCATTGGAATTTCGGAAAAAAAAGTAATTGATCAAGCTCCCTTGATAACGATGAAAAATCATTTGAGCACTCCGTGTTTTATTTTCGTTAATCTCAAAACCCATACCCATACCCCATAACCCATACCCTATAACCCATAGTAGGTTGATGGCTTTATACTTAGTACAGTCACCTTTGCAGTGATGGGAAGTCACTATTTCTTTTTAACTAGTTACTATAACTAGTTACTTTTTTTGGTAACGATAGTGGTAACGAAATTTCTTTTGTAAGTAAGTAAAGAATTGGTAACTAGTTATATTTTTTTCAGTAACAGCAGCTATAAAAATCGTTACTTTTTTAGTTACTTTCGGAATGTAGTTCACAAGTCTTTTTTACAACAAGCAATCAATTTGATTACTTTTCCAACTATTTTTTCATTCTCACTATTCAAATTGTGGTAACAGACAGCCATACAGATTTATAGTCCAATATAGGAAAATTGAAATATTTCTCCCACCCTTGGATTAAAAATTTTCTAAAATCTACAAAAACTCTTAGAAAGAAATAAAAAAATAATTTCAGAGTTAAATATTTATATCTCTTTGGTTGATAATGAATTTTTTAACCAGAAATTTAAATATTTTAGTTATTTTATTCATTATTTTAGTTGAAAATTCATCTTCTTTGATTAAAAATTTTATTATTTGGTTGAAAATTTAATTATTTCGTTCAAAATTGAATGATTATGAAAGAAAATCATTTCATTCGGTCATAAATTCAACTGTTTTGTTGGAAATTAGTTTTTTTGGTTGAATTAAACTGTTTTTGATTTAAAATTAAATTTTTTTGGTTGAAATATGGTATATGAACTATTACACTTTCAGTTAAGGGTTCATATTTTATTGTTGAAAATTAAATTTCTCAATTGAAAATGTAACTATGACATTTCTGGTTGAAAGTTGATCTTTTTTGGTTGAAAATTCATATATTTTGTTTAAAATTCGTCTTTTTTTTTGGTAAAAAGTTATTTATCTTGGTTGAAAATTTATCTCCTTGATTTCAAATTGCACTTTTTTGTTGAAAACTAATTTTTTGTAGCTGAAAATTCATATATTTTGTTAGAAATTCATCTCTTTGGCTTCAAATTAAACAAACTTGTTGAAAATTAGACATTTTTGGTTGAATATAACTGTTTTTGATTTAAAATTAAACTATTTCTTGGTGGAAATATCAACCATTACATGGAAGTTCTAGCACTGAGGTAGTTGGAATCAAGAATGCTGATGGTGAAATGGTATGGGATTCGGACAAAGTGAAAGACTGTATGAGAGATTTTTTCAAGAG
>JAUMHM010000089.1:1326289-1339908 GCA_032362435.1 Melikaiella ostensackeni | reverse complement strand
GCTCGCTTCCAAAGGCTATCAAAACAAAACTAATGAAGGGAATTGACTGAAACTTTGACAGTAGGCTACTAAAAGAAAGTACTGCACGATGGTCAAACTCTTTCGTAATAGCAGCGCCATCGGGCGGTGAGGCTAAGTACTTGTTGAATGACCCTCGTATGTTTCCGTCAAGCGTCGGGGACGGAAACAGGATGTATTTACTATTTTACTCCTGCAAATAATTTTCAAAGTGACCAAATCTTGTTTGAATTTTTCTTAGAGTAGACTGGTAGGATTTTTCTTGATACTAAGTCATTTCTAATGTAAATGCTAATGTAACTTGTAAAATACTTTGCCAGATCACAAAGGCAAAGTTTAAGTGTTCGACATTTTTTTCAGTCGGTATATGTAAAAAGTGAAATGATCACCTTTTTGCTGTTTTAGTTTTATATTTACATTTTAAAAAGGCCGTACCAGAAAAACCAGACTTTTAAGGAAAGAAACAAAATATCGTTAAAGAAGAATAATCACATAAAATGGAACTAATTAAACTCTAGTTTAAAATATTTTCAAAGATAAGGAGGATTTCTGCAAATCAATTCCTTATTTATTGATTCCAATCAAATTAATCAATTCCCTTCAAAGACGATAACTTTAACTTTGAAGTATTTTTTAATTTTTGCTCATTTAAAGGTTTTCAATTTGGAATACTTTTTAAATTCAGTTTTTTTTTTAGTAAAATGTAAATGCTTGTAAAGTCGAAAAATTTCAATTTCCTGTTCCATTTTTTAAACACAACTCAATTCATTTCCAAACTCGAATCTTTTTTATTTGATTTCGTCTTAGTTAATTGGAAAGGATTTCTTATTCTAAATATTTTGAAAACAAAAAACTTTTCTACTCCGCCCTTTTCATATTGTATAATACTTTTTGTTTCTATACCTATAATTTGAAATGTTCTCTTATTAATACAAGACGAATGCTTTCATTTAGTATTATGTATTGTTGAAGTCATTCACATTTAAATACTGTTGAGTGTATAACTTATTTATTCCAAAATCATTCAATTTCAAGTGTTCTCAACTTGAAATTTTCCATTTTTTTAATCTCCATCTGAAACTATTCAATTTTTTAAATTTAAAATCCTTTAAATATTAAGGCTTTCTTTTGGAGATTGTACCATGTTCAGCGATTCAAATTCGAAACCAAATACTTTTTAATGTTTCAATATATAATTATACAAGTATGAACGCTTCCAATTTGATATTTTTAACCATCAATGTGATTACATAAAATTGCTGATTTTCAAACGCTTTCAATTTGAAATAATTAATTTTGAAATGATATGCAATTTAAAATGGACCCTTATTATAATAAGTCTTACTTCTGGGGAGTTTTGATTTGCAAAGGAGAACACGTTATTTGAAACACTATCTGCGTTTAGATTTGGAGAAAAACTATTAGCGTCTTTTTTTTATGAGCAGTATTTTCTTTAATACAAGGAATGCAGGCTTCGAAGTTCCATACTTTGTTTTCCTTTCTGATACTTTTTTAGGCAAGGCTACTTTTTTGCTATTTTTTAATCAAATTGATATAATTAATCGATCATACTAACAAATTTAAGTTTATTAACATAAAAAGTACAAAATGAAAGAAAGGTATGCCTGAAGAAACTACTTTATCTAAAAAAAAAAAAAAGAAATAAATCAAAATAGAGAAGTCGAGCCCATAAAGCTATGAAAAAAATGTCTTCGCTGTAGGTATTATTTAATTCCTAGTTCAATTTTTCTATACTGTCAGCGATCCTATGTTTAACACAAATTTTTGGAATAAAAGCTTCAATTAATTTGCCAAAACATTTTTAGCCAAAAACCCGTTATCGAAAAAATCGGCTTTATCAAATTTTTTTATCGAGTGAAATGTTTATTTAGTAAATTCTAATGTAAAATTATGTAAATATAAAATTTTTAATACTTTTTCAATACAAAGTTTAACTGTTAAAAATTGTAGAAAATTGAAAATTAAATTTTCAACAGTTGAAAATAGAAGAAAATTCAGCTGTTAAAACTCAAATTTAAATTTTCATCAATTTGAAAGTCAACTCTTTTGTAATTAAATTTTCAATTTTCCTTACTTTTTAATAGTTGAACTTTCAAAAATTGAAAATTCAAGGAAAAAACGAATTTTATATTAAAAACAAGTGTAAAAGATTTATCATTTTAGTTTAATTTCGTCTTTTTGGTTAGAAAATTTATCTCTTTTGGTTAAAAATCTTATTATTTGTTTGAGGATTCAACTATTTTGTTGAAAATTTAACAATTTGGTTAAAAAGTCAGCCTTTTTGGTTGAAAGTTCATCATTTTTGGTTGAAAATTCTACTATTGTGGTTAAAAATTGAACTATTTGGTCGGAAATGAACTTTATGTTAAAAATTTAATTGCTTTGTAGAAAATTCGTCTTTTTGGCTTGAAATTTGAACAAATTCGGTTAAAATTCCTTTTTTTCTTGACTGTTGCATAGGCTCGCTGTTTTTGAAGTCTGAAATATTACTTAATGTTTCGGATTAGGGATGTTCGATTCTTCGAAAAGAATCGATACACGTAAGAATCGAAAGCAAAGAATCGCTGCAAGAATCGATCGTAAAAAATAAAAAATTTCAAATCACTGTATTTTTCATGCAGTTAGTTTTTTATAATTATTTTTCTGTAATTCTTGGTTTAGTCGCCTTTCCCAAATGAAAGCACAAGAATCTGTTCGTAAAAATATTTACTTTTTTACAGTTTTTATAATATCGATTTACGCTTAAAATTTTAATTAATACACACGCATCTATTTCAATCTTTCATATAGGAAATATTTTTTGGCTACACTACAGGCAATAATACTGATAAGATAATACTGATATCTCCTACATTTTTACATGAAAAATGAAAATTTTAAATCAGATCAGTATTTAAATGAAAAAAGAAATCAGTTTTAAGAGTTTCTACAGTTCTAGATTAATTATTAGATTAATGACCTGTAGTTTCTATTCTGATTTTGACAGAGTGTAAGAACAGCACGAGCTGAGAAAGAGCCTCGTCTCTCGCTGTCTCTGCCAAAACCAAAGACGTCAAACCTTAGTACAGGCAGTTGCAGGCAGAGTACAGGAAAGACAAGAGAATCGGTTCTTCGATTCTGGGGGTAAAGAATCGATTCTCAAGAAAATCTAACAGCAAGGAATCCATTCAAAAACAAAAAAATCGATTTTTTAAAGAATCGGAATCGAACATCTTTATTTCGGATTTTATTAAAATTCCTAATAGCTTTTATGTCAAGAAATAATACATAATTTAATTTTTTTTTTCCAAGAAATTAGAAAAAACAAAATTTAAAAAATCTAAGAAAATCATGTCACTTTTTAACATGATTTTATGTCAATTTCATGAAATTTTAGAAAATTATCAATTTTTCACTCGATTCTTCACTTATTGCTATTTTTGTTAAAAATATTACATTCTTCGTAAAATTTACGTAAAAATTAGTTGAATTTTTTTTAATAAAAAAATTAAGGTGGACATGAACTTATGTTTTAACCTAAGTCGAAGCATAGGTCTACACCTATGACAGACCTGTCTTTTTTCTACCGGCCACTTGGACAAGTCCCAAGAAAAGACCAGGTTTTTTCGGAAAGTGTGCTATGCGGGGTATTTGGTTGATTTTATTATTTTGTTAGAAAGTCATCCGTTATGATTAAAAGTTCAACTCTTTTGTTAAATTTCGTCTTTTTGGTTTGAAAATTCATCTCTTTTGAATAAAAATCTTATTATTTGGTTGAGAATTTAATTATTTTGTTGAAAAGTCATCCTTTTCGGTTGGAAAGTCAACTGCTTTGTAGAAAATTCGTCTTTTTGCCTAGAAACTTGAACAATTTGGTAGTGATTTTTTTTTTCGTGACTGAAAAAGTCTTTCTTGGTTGAAAATTCAACTGTTTGGTTGAAAATTAAGCTGTTTTGGTTGGGGATTCAACTGTTTTGTTGAAAATTTATTTTTTTTTAGCCGAAAACTCAATAATTTGGTTAAAAATTCATGTATTTTGTTGAAAATTCGTCTTTTCTGGTAAAAAAATATTTTATTCATATAATTTTACATAATAATTTAATCTTTAATTTTTAATTCCAATGTTTTAAATAAAAAATTTGGATTATCGAGTCACTTTAAGACTGAATTTTATTAGTTACATAAAAATGTAGAATATTTACTTTCTTGTCATACTCATTAATTTAAAAACATTACATTTTTGGGTTACTGTTAAAATTTGTTTTTAACCGAATGTAAGCCATGTTAACCGCAATAAGACAACTTCACACACGAGGAGTTGATCAGAGTTGGGACTTTTTTTAATCTCGTAAATTCCCTACTTCCGACAAAATACATAAATTTTCAAGAAAATACATACAATTTCAACCAAATAGTTAAATCAAAAATCAAAAATATGAATTTTGAACAAAGTAATTCAACTTTCAACCAAGTAGTTGAATTTTCGAACAAAAAAGATTTTAATTTTAAGCCGAAAATAGCTGTATTCAACCAAAAAAGACAAATTTTCAAAAAAATAGTTCAATCCTGAAACAAAACAGATAATTTTCATCCAAACAGTTGAATTTTCAACCAAAAAAAAAGGTAGAAGAAACAAAAAAGCAAGTATAAACAAAAGAGTACAATTTTCAACGGTTGAATTTTTAGCAGTTGAAAATAGAAGAAAATTCAAAATTCAACTGTGGAAAATTAATTTTAATTCTTCTTCGATTTTCAACAACGGAAAATTCAACTGTTTAAAATTCAATTCTAAATTTTCTTTCATTTTTAATAGTTGAATTTTCAACAGTTGAAAATTCAAGAAAAAAGCGAATTTTATATTAAAGAATATAAATATTTTGTTGAAAATTTGACAGTTTTGTTAAAAAGTCATCCTTTTTGGTCGAAAATTCGTCTTTTTGGTTGAAAACTCAACTGTTTTGTTGAAAATTCATCTCTTTGGTAAAAAATTTATATCTTTTAGTCATAAATTCAACTATTTTAGTAGAAAATTGAACTGTTTGGATGGAAATTAACTTTTTTGTTGAAAATTTATATTTTCGGGTTGAAAATTTAACTATTTGGTTGAAAGTTGAACTTCTCTGTTAAAAAGTAATTTTTATGTTTGAAGATTCATCATTTTAGTTGAAAATTCATCTCTTTGGTTAAAAATTCATCTTTTTTAGTTGAATCTTCAACTATTTTTGTATAAAATTTAACTTTTTGGTTGGAAATTGGCTTTTTTGTTTGAAGTTTATATTTTTTAGTTGAAAATTCATGTATTTTGTTGAAAATTCGTCTTTTCTGGTAGATGAATGATATACTTACATAATTTTACATGAGAATTTAGTAAATAAACATTTTAATCCATAAGAAAATTTTTTTGAAAAAAGTCGATTTTTTGGAAAAGGGTCGCCATTGGCAAATAATGTTTTGGCAAATTAATAGCCATCCAGTGGATTTCCAGTAGGGAATTTATGAGATTTAAAAAAAAATCCCAACTCTGATCATCTCCTTGTCAATCAAAAATTGTGAAACATAATTTTTTTTCAAGTCAGATAAAGAAGTCTCGAAATACTAATCATATAAAAAAAGCTAACTTTACCCGGCCTCAAAAGAAAACTCTGCCATCTTTCCAGTCTATAAAAGTGGTCACTGAAAATTTAGAAAAACATTTCCGTTTACTGTTTTTTCCCAATCCAGCGGCCACTCTGAAATTGAAATGAAAAACTAAACACAGATATTTTATGCATTCTCTATTTTTCTACTTTTTTTTCAGTATTTATACAAAGTTATAAAAGAGTAAGTTATTCTTGTATATAAAATTTTCTTTCCGAAAAAAAAAGAATTGATCACAATCGAGGGTAAAAAGTATGAACGAATACATCCGCATCTCTATTCCTATATTCCCCATAATGATGCCTAAGAACGGCAGTTACTTGTTGGATCCTCTGAGGACTTCCTGAACGTCCTCCATTCATAAATTCACACGCCAATGGCAAATCATCGGCCCCTAATTCTCTGGAACTGATATGAACCGCCTCATTGCTTGCTCCATCATTTAAACGATCCATCGCTTGTTGAGCAGCATTAGTTATGAAAGCTAGATGTCCAACTAAATCTTGATCTTCTCGGCTCAAAAATCCAGTCTTCCATCCACTTCTAGAATAATTCTCAACAGAATCAGTCGAACCTGATGCATTTGGATAAGATGCATGTCCACGTGGATGACCTCTCATTCCTTGAGGATAACAAGTTCCATTTTGCGAGTTATCGATCACCCTTCTAGCATCTGAAGCAGATCTACCAAAATATCTTGCTCCACCTAACATCATTTCTAACGCATCTTTCCACTTTTCGAGAAACATTATTTCTTCTAATTCTTTAGCAATTCGAGATTCACTAAACTTCATTTCCAGGATAGTTTTATGTCTTATTCTAGCTGGTGTGAAACTTTCAACTTGAGCAGCAACAACTTCGAACAAACAATCATTAGTAGCTACTCGAACCATCTCAGGATCTTCTTCATTCTTTAAAGTCCAGTGACCATCATGATATTCTAGATCTATGGGACTTTCTCTCGATCTTTTCCCAATTGTAAAATCTACATTCTCCTTTGGATGATGAACTCTTATTCGTCTTCCAATTGCCTCAGATAATGATGATATTTGTATCAAACCTACAGGTTGATGACTTTCAAGATCTTGAATAGCTTTTTTCACGGCTTCTCTGGCTTCAAGATTTGGTACCTTCCTTAAATTTAACCCCGATATTTTTCGACTTCCTCTTATTAAATACTTCCTAAGTAGCCGATTTCTCTCACACTCTTCATTTCCGAAAATAATCCTCTGTCCTGTATTTTAATAAAAGAAATTTCAATAAGATATTTAAACAGGGCGTCAACCCGACGGATGATTTAAAATTCCGGGTCATTTCCCGGGTTTCTCCCGGCCAGTTGTTAATTTTTCCCGGTCAATTTAGAAGAGTTCAAAACATTTGATTAATTTCAAACGATTCTTAAATATTTCAAGACATTTATAAACATTTTAAAAGATTTCAAAGATTTCTGATTTGGAACACGAAACTTTGGAAAAGAATTATAATTCTGAATTTGAACAAAGATTTTTTGTTAAAATTCCCTTCTTCTAAATCAGAATTAAAATTATTTTCCAAAATTCCTGTTCCAAGTCAAATAATAATTCTTTACGGAAATTCTCTGTCTCAAATACTAAATTATAATTCTTTACGGAAACTCTCTGTCCTAAAGTAAAAATTATAATTCTTAACGAAATTTCCTGTTCTACAATGAAAATTATAATTTTTGATGGAAAATTTCTTGTCTCAAAGTCTAAAGTATAATTCTTTACGGAAATTCCCTGTTCCAAGTAACAATTATATTTATTTCCAAAAATTTCCTGTTCCAAGTCAGAATTAGAGTAACTCCCTTTTTCTAAAATTTTGAAGAGGGAAGTTTCAAGTTGTGACGAATTCTGACTTGGAACAGGGATTGTTTATGTAAATTCTCTTTTTATGAATTAGAATTAAAGATTTTTTCCAAAATTTCCCCTCCCACGTCAAAAATTACCTGTTTCAATAGAAAATTATAATTCTTTACGAAATTCGCTGTTCGAAAGTAAAAATTATAACTCCTTACGGAAATTCCCTGTCCCAGAGTCTATTTCTGTTCCCAAAGTCTAATAAAAAATACTTCTTCACGGAAATTCCCTGTTTCAGGTCAGGAACATAGTAACTCCCTTTTTCCAAAATTTGGAAGAGGTAAGTTTAAAATTGTGACAAATTCTGACTTGGAACAGGGATTTTTTAAAAATACACTTCTTCTGAATTAGAATTAGAATCCATTTTAAACATTCCTGCTCCATGTCAAAAATTCCCTGTTCCAAGTCAAATTCTAATTCTTTACGGAAACTCCCTGTCCCAAAGTAAAAAATATAATTCTTAATGAAATTTCCTGTTCTAAAGTAAAGCTGAATGAAAATTATAATTCTTTACGGAAATTCCCAGGTCTCTCTCAGAATCATAACTCTTTTAGAAAATTCCCTGTCCCAAACTCAAAATTATAATTCTTTGATGAAATTAGCTGTTCCAAAGTAAAAATTATAATTCTTCACGGAAATTCACTGTTCTAAATTCAAAATTATATTTCTGTACTGAAATGCCATGTCGACACTTAAAATTGTAATGCTTTTCGAAAGTTTCCTGTTCCAAGTCAGGATAATTGTAATTCTTTACGTGATTTTTTTATATTTCTTTTATTCATTCCCTGTCCTCTTAGAAATAGATAGAAGCAAAGACAAGGAACGGAAGAAAAAAGTAAGAGAATTCAAAATATACCAAAGAGATTAAGGTGGAATAGTTCGAAGACAGAAGAGTATGAAAAAGAAATGAAAGAACTCAATAGAGGAGGGTATACAGGATTTAGAGTGGGAAGATAGATGGAAAAAGCTTAATGAATGTATATGGAAAGCAGCAAGAAAATTAAGGTTAATAATGGAGGTAGGAGGGAATGGAGAGTGCGGGACAAATGGTAATAAAAATTGTTGGTTTGATAGAAAATGTAAAGAGCAGAGAGTCAAGGTTTGGGATAAACTGAAAGACTTCATAAAAACCAATGGTGAGAACAAAAATAAAGCTTTAGCAGAAGAAAAAAAGAAATTTATGAAAGAAAGGAAACAGAAAAAAGGAGGAAAAATGGAAAAATGTAGAAGAAAGTAGAAATATGGGGTGTTTTTGGAAAGCACTAGGGAATTTTAGAAAAAGGAGAAGGAAAAGAGTGAAAGGAATAGGGGGTGATCGATGAACCAAATACTTAAAAAATTTGTTAGGTGAAGTGAACAGTGATAAGTCGGATTCGAACAAAGACAGAGAAAGGGTACAAAAAGAAGGGAAAACAGCAGAGAAAGAGGTAACAGAGAGAGGAGAGGATGAAGAAATAGAAGTAGAGGAAGAAGATATTTTAAACAGTGATATAACTTTCGAAGAGATGGCAAAAGCCATGAAGAAAATGAAAAATGGAAAAGCAGCATGGTAGGATGGAATTAAAGTAGATTTCATCAAGGGATTACCAAAATTATGGATGAAAGAATTACGCAGAATATTAAACGGATTTCGGATAACTGGTAGACTAGGAAGAGGTTGGGAAAAAGCCGGAATAGTTCTCATCTTTAAGGGGGGAGATGAAAATAAAACAAGAAACTACAGAGCTGTGTCCCCTGAGTGCTACACAAAGGTTTTGAAGATGTAAATTGTAGATTATGTGGGGAAAATAAGGAGAATTTAGATCATATAGTAATATGCAGGGTGGCAAAAGAATTGACAAGACATTCGAGAGAAAAATCCCGGTTAATTTCCGGTTTTTCGCCGGTAAACAAAATTCCCGGTCATTTCCCGATTTCCCGATCAGGTAAAAACCCAGTCAAATCTTCACGACAGACGCAAGACTTACCTCTCTTTCCTGGAAATTTTGAAATTTTCATTTCTACTCTTTTACACTCGATTTACTGTCAAAAAAATGTTGTTTTGATATTTCTTTTAGTAAACCCATGACTTTCATTCATAATTTTAATTTTTTGATCAAATTATTTAACTTTTACTGAGAAATTTTGATGAGAGCCAAAAGTTTTGATACCTGTCAAGTAAGATCCAGTGGGATCACACATCTTTTGTCACATAAAAGCTACCTTCACACCGATCTATTCTTACTCGTTCCTAGTTTTAAAAACTATGAAGAAAAATATCTAGAAATTTGTTAATAAAATATTTAATACTTATTAATCTACAAATCTTCATTTTGTAGTTGAAGGAATTTTACATACACTTCCATCGGGATAGACAATCACTCCCTCATTTTTAGGAAAAAATTTTCTAGAACTATTCCACTTTAGGATTAATTTCCTAAAGCTCTTACGAGCAATAGCTACTGCTTCTTTTTGATCGTCACTATCAATCAAAGCAAACTCTGATCCATACTCTAATAAATTCTTACACTCTTCAACACATCCTAACAGTTCTTTAGACAATTCTAATAAATCTTTCATGTGCTTTTGAGACAAGTGTAAATCTTTAAAAACCAGAATTCTTTCTAAGGTATCTACATAAGTCGTGAAGGAAGAGACTGTAACAGTCTTATTCGTCATCGCAGATTTTAAAGTGAGCAATACATGCATTAGGACGAATAAACGAAACTTTTCTGTTACTTTT
The DNA here is from genome assembly GCA_032362435.1 of Melikaiella ostensackeni. Taxonomy (NCBI): domain Eukaryota; kingdom Metazoa; phylum Arthropoda; class Insecta; order Hymenoptera; family Cynipidae; genus Melikaiella; species Melikaiella ostensackeni. Next base: position 1,329,654 of record JAUMHM010000089.1, on the reverse strand, counting down.
CTCGCCAAAAAGCTATCCAAGAAATTTTTTGTCATATCTATCAACAAAGGTACAAAATCCGAGTCAGAAGTTTCCAGGCGATCAGTGATTGCATCCAGCCAAGGCATTATTCCGTAGTGGTTAACTAGAAGTACACTCGATTTTGGAATCTTTGCAATTGAGTTGATGATTTCGAGAATAAGTTTCTGAAATGATAAATTGGTTAGTGTCTCCATAAAGTAGTTTGTCACCATTTTAAGATATTTTTTTACAGGGCGGGCACTCAAATCTCAGATTTTCAAAACTCAAACCTTTAAAATTGAACCATTTCAAATTCAAATCAAAGTAATTGAAAAAATTTTCAAAATGAACCCTATTTTCAGGGCTTGGGCTTATTTCAAAGATCAAACATAGTTTCAGTAGTAGCATAAATTTGGAAAAATAGTAGCAAAATAGTGGCATGAATTTTTTTAAATGATAAAGTTATAATATAAATCCCGCAGGCCTCCGATCGACTAAAATTTTTGTTTACAAAATCGCATAAGTGACATAAGTCGGATGATTTAAAAAATGTCTTTCTTCAGGAATACAGAGAAAAAGTTTCAGATAAAGGTAGCCAATCTGTAATATTTTTATTTTTTTAACGAAGAAAATTAGATCACACGCTATACGTATAGAAAAATACATAAAATAATAAACAAATTACAGTAGGTAACTTGAATTTTTTTTTTGACATGAAATCCTATGGATTTGCAAATTATATTTGTACAAATGAAATTTATTATTATTAAACCCATTCAATTATTTTTCAAGTTATAAGGCATACAAAAACTGAATAACACAGAATTGTAAGGACATTCCAAAAAATTATATTGATAATATTGTGGTATTCTATGCAGATATTTCGAAATTCTAAACGATTTTATTGTGTAAATTCTAATCTTGATTGATAGAAATGCTATTTTGATACTTTTTCATCATTTGATGCAATTTTGTATAAAATTTATTATTTTAATTTCTTATACCAGGGTTGCAATAGAATTTTTATTTCAAAATTCGAGGTCTTTTGCAGGTTTTTTAAAAACAGGATGGCCGCAAAGCTACATTTTCAAAATTTCCTGAATTTTCCTTGATTTTTCCTTGACCAGTTTTTAATTTTCCCTGGCTTTAGGTGAAAACTCGAATTTTTCTACGGTGGCCTATAAATGGTTACAACTTCTTCGGAATTTATTTTTCATTTAGAACACAGTTTTCTTGGACTTCAAATAGTAACTTTCCTAGAAAAAACAAAATTTCCAACGTCCTAGGAGCAACACGATATTGTTTAGAATATTTTTAAGTTCGGGTTCAGGTTAAAATTCGAATTTTCCAATGGTGGCCTATAAATGGCTACACCTTCCTTGAAATTAATTTTTTTATTTTGAACAGAGTATCTCTGGCTTCCAGCTACTGAATTTCTGGGAGTAAACAAAATTCGCGACATCCTAGGAGGAACGGGGATTTTTTTTAGAAAATTTTAAATTTCGGCTCTAGGAAAAAACGCGAATTTTCCGATGGTGGCCTATAAATGACTACAGCTTGTTTGGAATTTATTGCTTCATTTCGAACAGAGTTTCTTTGGCTTCCAAATAGGAAGTTTCCGGGAATAAAAAAAATTTACGATGACCTAGAAGCAACGGCGAATTTTTTAGAAAATTTTGATTTTCGGGTTCAGGTGGAAATTCGAATTTTCCGATGGTGGCCTATAAATGGCTACATCTTCTTTGGAATTAATTTTTTCATTTCCGAACAGAATTTCTCTGGCTTCCAGATAGGGACTTTCCGGGAGTAATCAAAACTTGTGACGTCCTAGAAGCAACGGGGAATTTTTTAGAAAAATTTAAATTTCGGCTTTAGGTGAAAATTCGAATTTTCTGATGGTGTACTATAAATGGCTGCAGCATTTCTAGAATTTATTTTTTCAAATTCAGAACAAAGTTTTCTTAGATTGAAAATAGTAACTTTCCTGGAAAAAAATTTGACTTTCTAGCAGCAACGAGGAATTGTTTAGAAAATTTTGAAGTTCGGGTTCAGGTGAAAATTCGAATTTTCCTATGGCTACAGCTTCTTTGGAATTAACTTTTTAATTTCAAACAGAGTTTCTGTGGCTTTCCGATAGTAACTTTCTGGGAGTAAACCACATTTTCGACATCCTGGGAACCGTACGTTCAAAGTTCCATGCAGGAAAAATTAGATTTTTAAAGAAAGAGAAAAATATCATTAAAGAAGAAGAATCGCATAGAATAAAACTAATTAAACTCCAATTGTTTGATTTGTATGATTGTTTGAATTTGAAATACTTACAAAGATAAAGAAAATCATTGAAAATTATTTCTTACTTCACTAATTCCAACAAAATAATACATTTCTTTCAAGCACGATAAATGTTATTTTGAAGTGTTTTTAAATCTCAGGAATTTCTAAATACTTTGCATTATTCAGAAATAAATGAGCTTCCAATTTTACGGCCGTCCATGTCTTAATTATTCTTCAATGAAAGGAATGATCCACATCTCAAGTCACATCTAAGATGTTTCTTTCTAAAATTTTAAACTTATCAACTTGCATTATTTTCGAATGAGAAAAACTGAATTAAAAAATTTTGTTAATTCAAATTTTTTTCGATTTGAAAAATTTTAAAGAACATTTTTTTATTGGCATTAGGGCCTAGAATGTTGTATTCTTATAAATAAAAATATCTTTTCAAATAATACGAAACCTAGATACTTATAGAAATAAAAAATTCTAGACCCTAATGCCAATAAAAAAATCTTCTTTGCAATGCTTTTTCAATTTTCTGTTCGGTTTAATTATAAATTCATTATTGTCCAAACTCGAATCTTTTCTATTTAATTTCTTATTAATTGGGAAGGATTTCTAATTTGAACTATTTTCAGATTCCATTCACATTCGAATATTGTCGAATTTAAAAACCATTTATTTTAAAATTTTCAATTTTAAACTTTTTGATGTGTAAACATCTTAGACCTCGATATGAGGAGTCGCGCCTGAGTCAAGTGAAACCATGGCTCGGAAGTGTAATGCAAGCTGTCTCCACAACGTCCATGCAGCATCAACGTGATTCGCACTGTGTCGACACAATGTCGATTTATAAAGTCCTATTGTGGAGAGACCTTTAAGGTTCTAACACACGCGTTGTGTCGTGTTGCTTGCTTCTCTTCACCCGCTCGAAGGAGACAATCAGTTACTCTTTTGACTTCGTACAGTATTCTTCTACATATTGATAAGTGTATGGAAAAGTGATTATACATATTTTATATATTTTTTTATATTTTATATTTTGACTAATTTTTTTGACTTCGTACAGTATTCTTCTATATATTGAT
>JAUMHM010000089.1:1304743-1318900 GCA_032362435.1 Melikaiella ostensackeni | reverse complement strand
CTGCTTTATGTAAGATTTCAATTTCAGTTAACGCTTACCGAAGATGTTTACACATAAATCTGTCTTGGGTCGTAGTTTAGGACGCACGTTATGCTTTAAAATTTTGAACGCTTTCAATTTGATACATTATACTCTTAAATGTGATTAAATCAAATTGCTGATTTTAAAACACTTTCAATTTGATATAATTAATTTTTGAAAGATATTCGATTAAAAATATATCGAAAATAATTACAGCTTTCATCTGGACATTATATTTGAAGCAGTACGTTTGAAATGTGAATTTGTTCATTTTTCAATAGTCGAATTTGAAATTATTCGATTTCGGACATTTTCGATTTTGAAATTTTCAATAATAAGTGTTACAAATTAAAATGATACACGCACAATTTTGAAAAGTTTTTCTGTAAAAAGTCGACAAAAGTCGAAAATGTACAATTCGAAGTTTGGAAATAAAGAATAGATGAATTAAAAATATGTTTAATTGATGTTGGTATATATTAACCTTTGCGATTATTTTCCGGCATATATTTCTGTATTTGAGATGGTAGACATGTTATTTTAGCCAATCAGCGAAGAAGTTCGAAAACAGTTTTAAAGGAAAGTGAAGAAATAGTGGCATTAGTGACATTTTTTCAAAATAGTGGCATCACTCAATAAATAGTCAACTATTGTCAATATTGGTTTGAATCCGAGCCCTGTAATTTCCTATTTTAAAGTACTTCTCTCATTTTTGCATGAATTCTTACCCTTGTTGGTTTATCTGACAAAGAACAGACGTAAAAACTCAGCAGTACATTGAAAACCGAACAGTTGATAGCGATTTGTATATCGCTTTCCGACTTGAATCCATCACGAATAACTTCCAAAATCCAATTTCGATGAGCCTCGTAATCAACTTCGGTACTGTGAAACAGTCTTTTAAATTCTGGTATCGTGTTAAGTTTCAAAGCTGGTTTGGCCATGAAAAATTTATGTAGAGGCCAGTAAAGTGGATGCAGTGGCTGTGTCCCGACGATAGAAGCTCTCGCCAAAAATGTTGCCATAAATCCATTCAAGCTAACTTCCTTCATCGGAGTTCTCAATTCTACTATTCCGTTGCGCAATGCATCAATAAAGCGAATCCATAGGAGCCTTTCATTCGATCTGCAATTTAATTTTCAATTTAGACTCAGAAAACTCAAAGAAATTTAGTTATATAGGTCAAAATGTCTTTTGGGGATAACAAACTTACCTTCTAGTATCCATTAGGTCCAGGTGGAAATAAAATCTCGAAATATCAGTGAATGCTGCTAATCGAATTTGATCGCAATTACTGCAACAAGCAATTAACATTAAAGCTAAAGCTCCGCTGTGAGTAACTTTGTGGTAGGCGACTGGATTATTCTCTGATAATACTTCACATAAAACTGGTAAATAGAATACAGGATCGTAAACGTTTTCTGGTGCGCATAAAGTATCGTCCTGGAATTAAAAATTGGTTAAAATTATCGGAGGAGTTTATAAACTTATTTCTGAATATGTTCCAAAGTTTGTAGAATGCAAATGGATTATAAACTGAATTCACCTTCAGAGATCTTCGAACAGGAAACTTTGTGATCGTATTATTCACCATCTCAGGCACAAAGAGATCCAGTATTTGAGATGTCTTGGGCTGTCTAAACAATGCAGTGTTTAGTTCCTCCTTAACACTGTAATGAGATGCTGCAGTATTGCCCCACAAAAATGGTCGATACTTGTTGAGATTGATATTGCTATTTTCGTACTCCTTGATAATCTGAAAATATAATAAATCCCTCGATTATCTATTTTCAGTGTCTACCAGACGGATGATTTTAAATTACAGGTCATTTTTCGGTTTCCTAACGGTCAAATTTACATTTTCCAGGTCTGGTAATTATACTTCTTTTTGAAATTTCTGTATCCTAACTCAGAATTTTACTTCTTTTGGAAAATTCCCTATTCCCTGTCAGAATTATAGTTCTTTTGGAAAATTCCTTGTTCCAAATTAGAATCATACTTCTTTTCGAAAATTCCCCGTTCTAAGTAAAAATTGTAATTCTTTCGGAAAATTTACTGTTCCGAATCAGAACTGTAATTCTTTTCGGAAACTTCCTCTTAAGTCAGAATTATAATGCTTTAAAAAAATTCTTTGTTCCAGATCTAATTTACAATTTTTTTTCAAAAATTTTCCGATCCAAATTAGAATCACAATCCTTTTCGAAAATTCCCTGTTCAAAGCCAAAATTATCATTATTTTGGAAAATTCACTGTTGCAAGTTAGAAGTATAATTCTTCTCGAAAATTTCTTCTTCCAAGTCAAAATTATAATTCTTTTAGATAATTCATTGTTCAAAGTCAGAATTATACTTTACATATTATACTTTTTCTTAAATCCAGGTATAACCAAAAGCATAATTCTTTTGGAAAATTCCTTGAACCAACCCAAGATTATCATTCTTTTTAAAAATTCCTTATTGAAAGTCAGAACTATAATAATTCAGGTGAATACTAATTTAAGAGTTTGAGTGTACATAGGTGCAAGATTTCAAAGCCTTTAAAGATTTCAAAATATAAAAAAAAAAAAAAATGCAAACAGCATCACTTATATTATCGTCATTTTCCGCAATGAAAACTTTTTCACTGTTCGTTTCTTGAATGAATAAACTGAGAGTAATAAAATATCAAAACACTTTTAATATTTCCTTTCAAGTACAATCTAATGAAAAATTCCGGTCACTGATTCACATTCCCGGTCATTTTCAGGTTTTTTCTCGGTAAACAAAATTTCGGCATTTTCCTGGTTTCTCGGTCAGGTAGACACGCTGATTTTGTTCTCAAGTTGAATGTCCATGAAACAAAGATTCTAAATACACAATTTCCACACACGGAAGATCAAAATGAGAAAACTTAGATTCTCACCAGTAGAAGAATTTGATCACTCTCACTAAGTGTTGCATTATAAGCTGCCAAATAAAATGGAATATGATTCGGTAACATCGTAGACCTATTCTTCCGAACCAGTACCAATATCAACTCTACCAAATATCCTGAAAAAAAAGAAAGATCAAGAAATCGTTTATCCAGTTTTTAATCAAGTATAATTTATCAACCTACTTTTTAGGCTTGTGGTGCTCAGCATAATATCAGCATACTCCGAATGAGTTGTGGCCAATCCGAAAACAGTTTTTACATACTCATCACTCCCATTTTCAAAATATGCAACACTACAAGCTGCAATTAAAGCTTTTAATAACAAAGCATTGTCCAAAGAGTGTTCTTCCTCCATACTTTTTAAACCTTGAGTCAACGAAAATCTTACAAACTGAGGCCATGAGTGATTTTTGCTTAATTCTTCAAATATCAAATTCTTCTCTCCGATTTTCAAACTATCTATCGAATTTATTAACGTCTTACAAAGAAATTCAAGTTTTGTCTTATTCTTAGATAAGGAGGTCTTATTTTTACACGATTTCAACGTGGATGCTAATAAATGTACAAGCACTTGCACAAAATCTCTAGAGGACTTTATTTTTTTAAACAAAGTCTCGAGTAGTTGAACATACTCTACGTCAACTTTATTAAGCTTGTCTCCGTTCATCATCACGGTATTGCAAATCTGCTGACAAGTCTCTGTATCTGAAAAGTCCAATTTTTTTACTATAGAATTATATTTTCAGCATTTTTACACAACAAAAAGTCCACTTAAATTAAAGATAATAAACTTAGGGATCATAGCGGTCAAGTAGTTCAATTTTACGTAAAGAAACAGGATTTTTTCCCCTAAAAAAGGGGAATAAAAAGGGATCTGACTTATTATTAAAAACTTTTTATATAATATGGGTATCTTGTGAATACTGCACGAAAGTGCCCTCTAGTAGTAGGGCCTTTTCCTTTAACAAGTTTCCTGTCATTACTGTGTTTTAAAAATTATTTGTAGCTAGCTTTTGAAGAATCTGTTGAACACTTTAGCACTGTCTACTGATAAAAATACATAAGAAAAAATTCAAGAAGACAAAGATTGAAAAATAAATAAACAACAAAATTGAAAAATGCTAATGTTTGAATTTTTAAAATGTATTTTTATCAGTAGATAGATTTTAATTCCTTATTATCATCAATTTTTTTCTTGTGTATTCTTTTCAGTACACAATCCTGAGTTGTTCTAAGGATTTTTCTAAGTAAGCTAGAAAGAAAAAAAATTGAAAAACACAAAAATGACTATTTGAAAAAAATGTCAGCTAAAAAGATAGTGTTAAAAAGAAGAAAAAAATTATTATTCGCGAAATAACAAAATTATGAAGATAACAAGTTTTCAAATACGCAGTGTGCTAACATGTTAATTGAAAAACGCTGTTTTACGTATTTTATTACTTATTAAGATGGTTTTGTTAGAACTTATTTCTCAAGATGTTTTTTGAACCTTTTGAAACAGACACATTAAGCCTTAGATTTGGTTTCCATTCTGAAAGGATCGGTTTCTTAGTGATATCTGGAAAGATGTTTTTGATTTTGACAACAAAATTAGCAAATAAATCGTTTAGGAAATATTTGAAATTTGTATCATCAAAAATAACAATAAAAATAATAATAAACTCCAAGGTAAAATATGTAATGTAAATGATTGTAAAAGTGATTTCAGACTTCACAGCGCAAAATGCTCTCAAAACAGGGAAAATAGGGCGAGTTTTCAAGAAAATAGTGGACTAATAGGTGAATAAATTTTTTTAAATAACATTATTGTAGGTACCACGCTCCTGAGATTTCAAGTCGAAATATATGGCATTTTTAACCAAATAGTGGAATTTTCAACCAAAAAAGATGCATTTTCAACGAAAGTGTTGAGTTTTCTAACTAAAAAGTCGAACGCTTTAGAAATCATTTGATTTTTAAACCCGAAAAAAAGAATTTTCAATAAGACAGTTCGTTTTCGTTTAGATTAAACTTCAACCAAAAACAGTTGCACTTTCAACCATGTAGTTGAACTTACAAGCAAAAAAGAGATGACTTTTCTATCTAAAGATGAATTTTCAATTCGAAAGAACGGATTTTCTATCTAAAAAGACAAATGTTCAACAGAGCAGTTTAATTTTCGATTAAAAAAATAATTTTTTAACAAAATAGTTGAATTGTCAAGAAAATAATGAAATTTTCCACCAAATTGTAGAATTTTTATCCAAAAGAGATGAATTCTGAATCCAAAATGTAATAGACTTTTCAAATAAAAAGGATCAACTTTCAACCAAAAAAGGTGACTTTTTAAGAAATAGTTGAATTCTCAAAAAAATAATTGAATTTTCAACGAAATAGTAGAACTTTGAACCAAAATAGATGAATTCTGGACCAAAAACATGATAGCAGTCTTTTCAATTAAAAAGAATTAACTTTAACCATAAAAGATGAATTTTCAACCAAAAAAGATGACTTTTCTACCAAAAGATGACTTTTTAATCCAAACGGACGAATTTTCTATTAAAATTTTTTTTTAACAAAAAAGTTGAAGTTTTACCAAAAAGATGACTTTTTAACAAAAAAGTTGAATTTTCAACATCATAATTAAATTCTCAGCCAAATAGTAGAATTTTTAATCAAAAGAAAAGTCATACGAGTATAAAGCGTTGGATTTTCTTCTTGGGCTCTATTAATTCAGTTCTCAGTTAAGCGAAAAACTGAGAAAAAGGGGAATTTCCTCCAAAACGGGGGAAAAAGAGGAATTTTTTGAAAAAAGGGGGAAAAGAGGGGAATAGGGGAAAGAGTGTGAAGTCTGTGATTTGATTAATCACAGCGAAAATTCTGTGCAAGGAAGCAACTGATGTTATTTCAGAATATAAATTGTGACGTTCCGCAAGAAAAGGGCCCACTTTGTCGATCGTAGTTTAGGAGATATTCGCGTTTTTGTGACCCAGAATCTAAAATATAGGTTTTGGATTTTCGATCGCAAATCATACTTCAAACTTTATTATGCCAATTATTAGTAATTAATTATATAAATGTAGATTACCTACGTAATTACTATGTTAAATATCTAAAAAGGAAGTTTTCGTTCTCAAATATAAAAGGAACTTTAGTATTTGAACGATCCATCAACACAAGCTTTAAGTTCTTAAATATATAGTATAAAAGGAACATTCATTTTTGAACGAAACATTAACTTTAAAATCTTAAATATAAAATGATATTCGATATTTTAACAGAGCTGGTTGGTGACACTGAGCACAATTTCAAACACACTTTTCTCGACGAGCGAGACGATAATTATCGCAAAAGTAAAAACAAATCTGCAAAATTCCCGGTTTTCAAAAAAAATCCCGGCTATTTACCAGACTTTTCCCTGTCAGTGGCCACCCTGCCGTCTTGTTTTCTAATAAATTTGATTCTGTTTATGATTCTTAAAAAATGAATGGAAACTTTGTAAAAAAAAAGGAAGGAAAGGGGAAAATTGGGTCAAAATTCTCGATTTTAGTTGTTTTAGGGGAATTTTCAAATTTAATAGGGGAAAAGGGGATTAGGTAAGAAAAAGGACGGACTATGATCCCTGATAATATAATTTTCGCTTACCAAAGTTGGCTTCAATTAAATATATTACAGCCTTCACGTTTTCTTGAATCCAAGAATGTTTACCAGCAGGTTCAGTGAGATAATCAGTAATCTCCTTTTTATGTAGTTCATTCAGTTTGGACATGAAATCCTTTTCCCACTTAGAAGTCAAATTGCTTCCCAGCAATCGGAAAATCATGCCACTTTTCTTCATAATAGTTTCGTCTTTTTTGGTAAACTTTATCAATTGTGGAATAACAACAGGATTCCTGTTTACCAAAAGCGAAATAAGTTCGATAGTTGCTGGCGTAATTCGATTCCGTAGTAGTAAAATAAATATTTCTGAAAAAGAGGAAACTCGATTGAAAAAAAAAAAAACAAGAAAAAGGTACTTTTTTGGAACCGAGAACAAAAATTCCCAAGCCGATCGATATTTTGAAAACATTAAAACCAGGGCTCGGACTCACTACAGAGATAAAGAATAGTGTCAGTAACGGCATAAATTTTGAAAAATAGTAGCAAAATAGTGTCATGATTTTTTGAAAATAATAAACTTATATATAGATCACGCGAGCCTTGGATCGAAAAGAATGCTTTTGAAAAAGTCGCATAGGATTTCGAAAAAGTATTTCTTTAGGAATACATGGAATAAAAGTTTCACAGAGAGAACTACAATTTGTATTTTTTTTTTGTTTTTTAGGGAAGAAAATTAAATCCAAGGCTATACGTATAGAAAATTACACGAAATGCTAGACAATTAGTAGTAACTTAAATTTTCTTCTTTCCAGTATGAAACCCTATGGATTTGTAAATTATATTTGCACTAATGAAATGAACTATGAAGTTATGACATAGACTTAAAATTTAAAAATTACTAGACCCATTAAAAACAACATTCAAATTATAAAATTTGTAAGTATACAAAAATTGAACAAAACACTATTGTGAAGAAATTTCATAAAATTATATTTATAATTTTGCATTCTATGGAGGTATTTCGAATTTCTAAAAGATTTTTTTTGTCTACATTTTAAACTTAACTTACAAAAATACTATTTTGCTCTTTAGTTACCATTTAATGAAATTTTTTTATAAAACTTTTTAATACAATTTGTTATACTTGGGTTGTTACAGAGTTTTTATTTTCAAATTTCGGGTCTTTTCCAGGGTAATTAAAAAAATTCTAGACCTTACGCTGATAGTTCCATTCCAGAAAAATGAGAGACTTACAGAGGAAGAGAAAAATATCATCAAAGAAGGATAATCTCATAAATGAAACTAATTAAACTCTGATTTAAAGTATTTGCAAAGACATAAAGAAAATCTTTTAAAATTGATTCCTACTTCACTCATTTCAATAAAATTAATAAGTTTCCTATAAACATGATAATTTTACTTTTGAAATGTTTTTAAATTCCAGGGATTTTTACATAATGTACTTTGAACTATTCAAAAATAAATTAGCTTCCAATTTTACGAACGTCCATATCTTATTCTTCAATGAAATGAATGATTCACGTCTAAGATATTTCTTTCTTAAATTTTAAACTCATCAACTTGCATTATTTTCAAATGAGACATGTTTATAGTTCATATGTATTTTGAACTTGAGTTGCCTGAATTTAAAGTTTTTTTTTCAATTTGGAATAACTTTCAGGTTCTATTTTTTTTGCAAATTTAACATCTTGCAAAGGTAAAAAATTTCAATTTTCTGTTTCGTTGTTTAATTTCAACTTCATTCTTTTTCAATAAACTCGAATATTTTTTATTTGAATCCTTATTAATTAGGAAGTATTTTTAATTTGAACTATTTCAATTAAAAATATATAAAAACTTAAGGCTTTCATGAAATTCTACTTTGAAATCGTACGATTAAAACATGAATTTGTTCACTTTTTAATAATCGAATTTGAAATTATTTGATTTTGGACGTTTACGACCCAGTAATTTCTACATACTTTGAATTAATTCAAATTAAATTAGCTTTCAATTTCACGGACGCCCAGATGTTAATTATTATTCTTAAATGAGTAGACTGATTCACATATAAAATATTTCTTTTTTAAACTTATCAACTTGCATTATTTAAAAATGAGACAAATTCATAGTTTACAGCATATGTTCAACTTGAGTTGTCTGAATTTTAAAATTTGGTTAATTCAAACGTTTTTTTTTCAATTTGGAAAACTTTTTAGGCCCTAGTTTTTTTTTGTATATAAATTTAACGTGCAAAGTCGAAAAATTTGAATTTTCTGTTCCGTTATTTAAAATCAACTTCATTCGTTTCCAAACTTGAATCTTTTCTATTTGAAGTCTTATTAAATGGGAAGGATTTGTAATTTTAACTTTTTTTCTAAAGAGAAAACATTTGAATTTTACATTTTTGTTATTAATGAAAGATGAAGGCTTTTTTTTTTAGCTTTGTTTAGCTTTGTTTATACTTGAAGACATTCTTAAATTCAAATATTGTTCACTTTGAAAGTTATTTACTTTAAAATTGTTCAATTCTAAGCTTTTTTAATTTTGTGCGCCTCCAATTTGATACTTTTTACGTTTGAATAGGATTAAATCAAATTGCAAATTTTCAAAAACTTTTTCAATTTGACGTAATTAAAATTTTTAAACGATGATCAATGCATTAAAATTTATCGATAATTAAGGCTTTCATTTGGAAATTATACGAAACAGTACGATTGAAATACCTATGAATTTATTTTTTAATGATCGAATTTGAAGTTATTCAATTTCTAATGTTTTCGACTTTTCAAATGTTCAACTAGTAAGTAATACTAAATGTTACAAATTAAAATGCTACAATTTTGAAAGACTTTTCTTCAAAAAGTCGAAAATCACGGTGAGGCTGAATCAAATTTAATTTAAAGGTGCTTGCATATGAGATTTTCTGGTTGATTATAGTTCCCTAGTTGTTTCTTTTTAATTATTTTATTCAATTTTATAGTTTTGTATGTATATCATAAAGTTCGGTAGAGACCATCAATTACATTTTTTTTTTAAATCAAGTTTCTCAATACATCTACTAATGTTTTTTTATTCCAGTATATCGCTGAAAATTAATTTGAACCCGGAAATTCAGTTTAGTCAAGTAGTAGAATAAAAAAAATTAGTAGGTGTATTGATGAGCCTGACTTTTAAAAGCAATTTTTAAATGATGGTCTCTATTATACTTCAGAATGTACAAAACTATAAAATTAAATTAAAAATGAAAAAGAAACAACTTTGCAGCACTGTGAAATGTCATACTATGTCATACTATGTCATTCTAAGAAGTTTGGGGTAACTTAAAATAGGGCTCACACGCTTTTTTATTTGAGGCTTAAAATACTCCAGAGGCATCCCCAAATTTCGCTGTTTTCGAAAAACTGGAATACTTGTAAAAAATTAACTTTTATTAAAGTTCTTAAGCTCATTTTAAAAATCAGTCTCCATAGTATCTTTCAGAATTTTAAAGATATATTTAGAATTTTTTTCCTAAATTCAAACTCTAGATTCCTTTCTAGATTTCGAGATTTATAGGTTCCTTAGATTCATTCCTTTGGGTAAAACTTGGTGCAAAAAGTCACAAAATTTCTAAAGTGTATAAATTACAAGATTAAAAAAAACAATTATTTATCATATTTTTATAAATTTGAGTAAACTTTATAAAAATATAGTTTTGAATTTTTTAAAATCTTGTAATGAGTACAATTGATGAATAAGTGGCCATGAATGTATAAGTCCATTTTTCGTTTCTCGAGAAATTTAGGCAAATTTTGAATCTCAGAAACAACTTTATGAAATTTTAAAAACCTTAATGTGCTTGAAAATAATTTTGATTATTTTCGAGCATATTAACGTTTTTAAAATTTCATGAATTTGTTTCTGCGATGCAAAATTCGTCTGAATTGACCGAAAAACGAAAAATGGACTTAAGCATTTATGGCCACTTTATCTTCAATCATTATTTGAAATTTTGCGACTTTTTTGCACCAAATTTGACCCTAGGGTAGAATCTCGAGAAAAAAAGTCTAAATATATCTTAATAATTTAGCAAAATACTATGGAGACTTACCTTAAAAATGAATCAAAACCTTTACAAAATGTTAATTATTTTTAGAGTTATTCCCGCTTTTCGAACATATCGAAATTTGACGTTTTTTTGCAATATCCTTTTATACAATTGACATTTTGTCTTCAGCTTAGACTTATTAGACGCAAAATTTTATTATCTTTTGTTTTATTATGAAGAAAAAATTTTCATGTTAATATTATAAAAATTAAGGCACTTTAACAACAGCTCAAAAATAAGCATGTAAATAATTTTACCCGGTAGTGTAATTAATACTTTGAAATGTTAATTTGAAAATAGACTCTACAGTGCTCTTTAACACAAATTAAAAATAGTTCAAGTTTGAGCTCCTAAAATATTTTCCACTTCAAAAATATTTAATTTGTATAAATTTAGCGAAAAAATATTTTAGCTTTAAAGTTTTATTTAAATCCTAAATAGTTTAGTTTGAAATCGGTCAAGTAAACATTTGTAAATTTTTTAGTGGTAAAATTCAAAAATAAAATTTGAGACTGCTCAACACTCCTATACAGATTTGAAATTCATTTGGCTCAATTTTGGAACTTAGCAGAGAGAAGACATTAGATTTCAAACTGTTCAGGTAATAATTGTTCCTATGCTCAGTAACGCTTGGATTTAATGCGCAGGTATATTTGGAAGAAATCAAGTTTGTCAGTTGAGAAGTTAATTATGATTCACAAATTTAATTAACAAATAGTCAACATTATGAATTTTTAAAATGAAATTGTAGATTTTTCTCGATACATGATACTTGATCATGAAAATTTACTCATCCGATATTCTTTGTTGATTTCGTAAACAAATTTTATAAACAAATTCACACTGTGGACATTTATAGGCAGAAAAAAATGGTTTTTTCTCTCAATTCTCCTTGAATTATGTTGCAAGTTGTGATTATTGATGATAACTTGTCATTCGATATTTAATCTTAATTTTATTAACAAATTCCCACTGTGGACACTTGAGGGTAGAAAGAAATCGTTTTTTCTCTTACAATTAATTCTTCTCAAATCATGTTCCCAGTGATGTCTAGTGATGAAAATCGATCATTTAATATTTTTAAAAATTTTATAAACAAATGTCCAGTGTGAACATTCGAAGGCAGGAAGAAATCTTTTTTTTTTCTGATTGTTACCAGCGATAACTGGTGATAAAAATGTGTCATTCGTTAGTATCTGTTAATCTTATAAGGAAGTGCTCACTGTGGACATTTACAGGTAGACATAGTTTTTTCTCTTATTTTTGATGAAATTATGGTACGGCAGTGGTGCATGGTAATAAAAGTTTGCCACTTGATATTATTAGTTAATTTTATAAATCAATTACATAAACTATAGTCCAGTATGGAGACTTGAATGCAGACAGAAATAATTTTTTATATTAATTCTCCTTAAGTTATGTTGCGCGAGATGTTTAGTAATGAAATTTTGTTATTCGATATTATTTGATAATCTTCTAATCAGATTGCATAGAGATTGTACACCAGATTGCATGAGAAATTATGTAGCTCCTCGGTGTAGTCAAAAATTAAAATGTGTTATGAGATATTATTTATTGACTTTTTAATCAAATTATATAAACAAATGTTTACTGTACACTTTTATTGGCATCAAATCGCATTACTGGCAACATAATTAAAGAAAAATTAACAGAAGAAATTATTTCTACCTTTAAACGTCCATACTGGACGTTTGCCCTTAATGGACGTTTGTTTATAAAATAAACGAGTAATATCAAGTGACAATTTTTCATTATTAAACATATTTGGTAATATAATTTGAGATTTAATAGATACTAAATAGGAAAATATATGTAAAGGTTTGAAGAAAGGGAGGGGGGGGGGCTAAAAATCGAATGTCTAGGGGCGCATTTTTCCTTAAGCTGGCACTGATTTTCCATGTAATTCAAATATTATATTTTACAATATCGTTTATTTGAAGAGAAAAGGGGGAAGTTTTTCGAGAATAGGGGAAAAAGGGGATTAAAAAAAAGGGGGGTTTGAAACGCAGGGGAATAGGGAACAGACTGTGATCTCTGCAGTAGTGGCGTGAGTCCGAGGCCCTGTAGATCTCGTAAATACTTTTCAGATACTCACTTTTATCAAGATTGCCAATATTGTGTGGAAATCGTTGCAGATATTTGTAGAAACTCGTTTCCCATAGACTTACGTCAACTTTAGAAGCTTTAAGGTCTACCAGATATGAACATAATTTCTTGAAAAGTTCTACATCTAGTGGAAATATATTTCTATGCGAAATTGAGCTTCCTCGTAGGCAAGCTTCTATCAGTGTTGGTACAGTAATTCCCCAGATAGATAAACAAGTTTTTTCAGGTGACAAAAATCTATCAACTGGTAATTCCATTATTACCTTAAGCAAATCTACTATCTCAGTGAGATTCAACTGAAGAACTTGAAAAAATTCAGCTTTGAGACAGTATTTCATTTTATCTTTAGTTTTGCATTTTTCTACTGTGGACTTTAGCTGAATTATCAATTTATCTTTATAGGGATTGAGAGTCTCAGTACGTAAACAATCTTCACTCAAATTGTGAAGAGTAAGACACACTTCCAAAAAAGTATCCGTACACATTTTCGCTATTAAATCCTTCTTCTTATAAACTGGTAAAAAATATTTCAGCACTAGAGGATTCTTAAAAATGGAATTTGTACATTCTTTCAGGAATTCTTCATTTTCAGTCTCTAAATCTTTTGCTATGTGTAAGAACGATATTATGATTATTCTGCAGTTGTAATTTTTATCTTCTGTTAATGCCTTTTTTTCAATACTCTGCATTAGATGGAATAATGACATTCTCAAGAGAGTCGTGATCTGGTATTTTGTCAGAGAATAATTTAGTTTTAGATCATCATGTGCATATTTGAATACTAGAATTTTTTCTCCGGTAAACAAATGGTTGATCTCAATTTTGTTTTCTGACAATAAAGCTTTTTTCACTTCGTTCATCACGTTTGTCGAATTCATAGTCAATACTGTTATAAACAAATTAAGAGTTATTAAATTATGAAAATTATTCAAATATATTTGTCTAAAGTTTTATTCCTGGAAAATTAATATCGAATTAATGTCAAAAGTAATTTAAAAATCCTATAAAAGTTTTGAAAAATATGGTAAATAATTGAATAAGACAAGTACTTACGTTTTATAATAATTTGAGTGTGAAAAATAGTCTTATTTATATTTATTCATATATTATAAACGTAATATTATTTACACCGCACATGTCAGAACACGCGAAAACTTTGAGGTTATGTTAACCTTTGCTAAAATCACGCATGGCGGCGCTTCTTTGTATTTGCATCTGCGACTGCGTGGTGAGTTACATTATTTCTAAACAAGGTGCATTTTATTAATTTTTGAATATATTAAGAGTTAAAACCATTTTGGAACGAATAATTAATAATTAATAGTTTCGAATTGAAATCGTTTGAAATTTTAAGAAAATATATGAAACGATTTTGAATTGAAAACGTTTCAAATCACACAATTTTGGATTAGGTACTGAAAAAAAAA
>JAUMHM010000089.1:1270446-1281291 GCA_032362435.1 Melikaiella ostensackeni | reverse complement strand
GGCAGAGAATGCCTTCGTGTTGGTTCTACATCTCTGAACTCTAGTAAAGCTTGCCCAAAATTCTTTTCAAGGTGCTGTAGTTTTTCTGGTATCTCGCTGTTTACATCAACAGGAACGTTAATGTCCGGATGTGGATCTAGTGGACCTGGTACTTGTTCTTCATTATCCCTAACACCCGTGCCTTCAGCTTCAATCACCTTCTCATTATCCACACCTTCCATAGGGATTTCATCAATAGGAGGCTGTTGTTCTACTTCCATTTTGATAGTAGTTATTTCAACCGCTGAAAGCAATTTTCTTGACAGATATTGAGCGTTTTTGAGCCGCTAGATTCTGTTCCCTTATTATTGTGGTTAGATGCAGTTACTCAAGTAAGAAGAGACGATGATGTTTTCTCCTCACACTTTGCCTACTATTCTGTGTTACAAAATAAAGGCGCATAACAACTGTGTTCATATGGTAGGTATATTTTAATCGCCTTCTTGCTTGTTGAATGTCTGCTACTGCCCCTGGTTAAATCAGGTCATCTGACTCTGGAGGATGTGGTGGCACTGGATTATCATGAGGTTGCGCAGGAACATCAATAGCACGATGATGTTGTATTGCCTTACCAGTCGTCGCTTGCATTTGTGGTGAAGCTTCCTCTAACTGCTGTTCATTATCGACGTTTTTTTCACCGACTCAACCTGTCGTTTAATCTCAATTGCTCAGTCTTCTGAGATAAAAGGATTATTTCTGATTTCCTTAACCTTAGTGATAAGATCTCTTACTGTATAATATCTTTTCTGTATATCGGGATACTTTGCATCGAACTTTATCCTAAAATTGTGTCCCTTTTCGCGTTTCGTTTCAAACTTCGCGCTTTCATAATAGAGGCCCATCAATTCTTCTATCATTGTGTTATTCCAGATGATGCTCTCCCACAGTATTTCTGTTGAAGTGGTTGGCTGCAAATCGCTAGCGCTAACCAAAGCACTCCCAGCAGGCACAGTTGATGTTTCACTGTTTGCCGTTTGTCGCAGATGTTCGTGCTGGCCAGATGGTTGATCGACGAGATCTGCCTGACGATCACGCAGTCCACTATCACCACCGTCCCGCATGCTGTGGCCCCAGCGATGGCTCCAGGGGTGCACCAACGATCCCCGGAAAGCGACCATCGTTTTGATATATTTAAAAATTCTCAATTTTTTGTGGGTTTTGATGTTCCTCTTAGTCCCTTTCCTCTTGGTTCTCCGCCTGTTTGGCATGGAAAACTCTGCCAGTAGCCATACTACCGCCAACATAGCCGTCGAAGTCATGAGAGAAAAGCTCAAGCCCTACTGCGACGCCAACGTGAGAACACCTTCGGTATAGTATTACTATTATTATCTTTTAACTCTCCATTAATTGTG
This sequence comes from Melikaiella ostensackeni, assembly GCA_032362435.1. NCBI lineage: Eukaryota > Metazoa > Arthropoda > Insecta > Hymenoptera > Cynipidae > Melikaiella > Melikaiella ostensackeni. Next base: position 1,279,900 of record JAUMHM010000089.1, on the reverse strand, counting down.
GGTTTTGGACCTTACCAATGAGTATTTTGATGAATACTTTGCCCATTGTACATAGTTGACTAATCACTCTACAATTAGTACAGTCACCTTTATCACCCTTTCTCTTGTAGAGTGGAACGATAATCGCCTTTCTACAGTCATTTGGAACTTTACCGTTCTCAGCACACATATTCATAAATTCGCTCAGCCACACAAACAAATATCCGCCACCGGTCTTAAGCATTTCAGCAATAATACCATCCACAGCAGTAGCCGTACCACCATTTAATTTCTTAATTGCGGCTATAATGTCGTGGATATCAATTCTTCTTTCTCCACCTACAACGGGATTGTCTAACGTATCCTCTTCTATGTCACAATTATCATGCTCCATAGCTTAACTTTCATTAAATTTCTTGAAATAATCCTTGATAATAATTCCGACTAATTCAGTGCTAGTACTTCCTTTCCTAATCTACTTAAGTCATTTCCGAAATAATTTTTTATTTCCTTCAAAATCATGTTGCTTCCTTTCTTTGCTTCTATCCTTCCTTTCCATCCTTTCAAAATCATTTTTTTATCTTCTTCCACTTTGATTTTATTCTTGCCAGCTTTGACTAGTATCTTTTCTTTCCTGTTTTTATCCCTATAATCATTTTATAGTCTAGTCCTCTCCTCATTGCTCACAGTTTTAGTATTCAACATTCTCGAGTACGCTTGCTTTTTCTCGTTAACAGCTATGCGGTTTGCATCATTCCACTAAGCATCTTCAGTCTTTTTTCCCACAACAGCAGTACCGCACACTTCAGATGCACTCTTGGAGATGCTATCCCGTAGTATCATCCATGCACCTTTTACGTTTTTATTGCCTAATTCCGTCTTCCAGTTTTCCTTGTGATGTCCTAAATATTTATTCAGCTTTTAACGATAATCCATTTGTTCTTATGGTTTTATGCAGATTTCTATTTTAACTCACGTCTGCTTCGACTAATAATTAATTCTTCTTCTTCTCTATCCTTGACCTAGATTCATTTTTTAAATTATGAGGTAGTAATCCGTTCCACATTCAAAACCTCTCATAACTCTTGTATCTCTTACTAGCCCTATTAGTCTCTCATCCGCTACAACAAACTCAATCATACTGTGGCTTTCGCCTCTGCATCAAGTATACATGTGGATCGTTTTATGTTCGAAAGAAATATTTGTAATAGACAAGCCTTTTTCTAGACATAAGCTAATTTATTTTTGATCTCCGAAGTGACCTAGTACCCTGTCGGTACCTTCGCGTTGCACACCAACCCAGCCATAATTACATAAAATATCTTTTGTTGAATTTTCTATTTTTAAGGAGTGAAAGAAGATTATTATATTTTTCTTGAATATCCGCGTGTTAACTGTTTTTTTTTGTTATGAAGTACGAGAATCTGTCAACAGTTCGAGGTTAGTTGGAGAGGTTAATTAACCTTATTTTTGTAAGGAAGAAAGTATTCTTTCAAATTTCCTCTAAAACTATGAACTTTAGAACCTACATTATGAAGGAAAGAAGATTTGTTTTTTTTATGCGACCAACATTTTTGTTTATTATCCTTAACCATTTTGTGGACAATATTTTACTTTATTATCAAGAAGAGAGCTTTTATTTACATTTTCTTGTAAATTGGCGCGATAAAAAGAGTTCAAGAAAAAATAAATATTTCTCCCTTGATAATATACTTGTTAAAGTTTACTTTCAGTGATATATTGAATGATGCATTTTCTTCACGTAAAAGTGAATTTTTGGAATATTTTCAAACCTAAACTTTTAGAAAAGAAATTTTTATTTTTTAAATGGTCACCCTAGCCTTCCTACTGGTGTTTGAAATCAGAACTAAGAATTTTTTATTTAATTTTTTTTACTGTAATTATTCTAATAAAGAAATGACTATCTTTTTGCTTGCATATTTTCAACACTCTGCCCTATTTTTTATGTAAAAAGATGAATTAAATAAACATTCCACTGATTGCTACTTGTTTGAAAGTCTCGGCTACTTTTTGCTATTCTTTTAAAGCACAGAGGTTACTTTTACTACTTTTTTGAAAGTCATACATTAATGGAAGGCCTAAAAAAGTAATAATCAAAACCCTGGTAATTTGAAATATATTTCTTTAAAAGTGTTTAATTTAAAATGTGTAGTTTTTCAAACAATGTGAACAAAATTAAAAATCTGTTTCGATGTTTTTATTATATTATTGCCGATTGATGTCAAGGTCTTAGAGACAGATTCTTTTTCGCTTTATTGCAGTTAAACAGAACAGAGAACACTTTTGATTAGATTGAGTTTTTGTTCCCTATTTGGATCAGGATCAGATATTCTCCTTTCCTCTTGCATAATTAATTCGCGTGGTCTACACACGAATGAACCTATGTGTTCATACATGTTTCTTCAATCAAGAATTGCCTAATCGAGGCATTTAATGAACGTGTGGCAATACATATAGTGAGTTACATTCTGGATGATCCAGTTCAAGAATAACACACTCACGAACTTTCTCATACATGCTCTGCCAGGTCTCGTTTTAAATTCTTGTTAAATAGATAAACACGTATTTTCAGGATCGTTCAATCTTGCAACCAACTCCTGCTTTTTCCGTTACTGTCCATATTAGCCGAGAGCTCAACAGACTTTTAATCATGTCAAAAGTAACTTTGACAAAATTTGCGCAAATATTTACACATTTCGTATTATTTAATTAATAACTCGTATTTTAATTTAAAAATTGTTATAAGTTCGTCAGTAACAGAATTTTCAGTTTTGCTTGAGGCTAAAAGTACGGACGGAAGCGTACACTGTAAAAAGTTTTATGTCATTTTCCCACAACAATTATGAGATATAAAAATACCAGTGATCTTTGTGGAAAATTGATAAAAATGTTGTAAAAATCACACAATAAACGGTGTAAAATTACAAGAAAAAACCAAAATATTATGTTATTTTCCCTCGATGTTGTGAATTTCTATCGATCTTCGCGGTAAAATTATGTGCCATGATTCTTGATGTAAATTACACATTTATTGTAAACTTCATACAGTTATGGGAAAATTCCTTCAAAAATCAGTGTAAATTTATAATAAATGTGTAATCTTCTCACAAAAATCATTAGAAAAAATTACAGAACGAAATTTATATTTTAGTCACATTTTTTAATAAATAAATAATAATAATAAATAAATAATGTTAAAGTATTGAAAGAAGTGATGTGAAAAGTAGAGAAACCAGAAACGAATAACTTGTATATTTTCTGAAGGCAGGATTTCAAACTATTTCAAGGGATTTCACAGGATTTCAAAGATTTCTAGGCGTTTGAACTTTTTAAAAGAACTTTAATGAATAAGTATAATTTAATTTACATATAATTAAATTCATAATCAATTCAATTTATAATTTATTTTAAATGATTTCTACTTATTTCAATGATCCTTTACGATTTCCGAAGATTTCAGTGGATCTTAAGGGATTTCAATGATTTCAAGGTATATGAAAGAAATGATAAAATTGCAAAAAAATTTTAAGATTTCAAGTTATTTGAAAAAATTCCAAAACTTCCAGATAATTTAAAAAATATAAAGGAATGTCAAAAAAATTTAAGATTGCCAAAGTATTCAAGGAATTTCGCAGAAATTCACAAGATTACAAAGGAATTCAAAAGGGGTTGAAAGGTTTCAAGGGATTTTTACGAATTTTAACAGATTTCAGAGATTTTAATGAATTTAAACATATTTTCAAAGAAATCAAGAGATTTCAAGACATTCAAAAAGATTCTCATGAATTTCAATGAAATTTTAAGCAATTTTAAAGATGTCAAGGAAATTCACAGATTTTTGCTGTGTAAGGTTTAATTGCGCAGAATCACTATTTTTTTGTACTTCCATATGAGATTACGAATGGTCTCAAATAAATTGTTCCTTTGTAGTTTGTCTACTTTTAATAATAATTCCTTCAATATTTATATATTATTTATTTATGAATTTCCTATAATAACGAAAAAATTACAGGAAATTTATGGTAGGAAAATCATCATAGGCCTATACCTATTGATTTTCCTATAATTTTTTGTGATCATAAGAAATTAATTAATTAATTGTTCAATAATAAATGAATATATAAGAAATTATTGTAAAAAGTAGGCAAACTATAAAGGGACATTTTATTTTGGACCACTCTTTGGACCATCTCATATTTATTATCTTTGAAATCTGTTAAAATCTGTAGAAATCATTTAAAATTCCTTGAAAATAAAATAAATTGAATTAATAAAATTAAATTAAATGAAAACAAATAAAAAAAATAAATCGAATTCTTTGAAATTCCTTGAAATCTTTGGAAATCCTACAAAATCCTTTGGAATTTTTCCTTTTGAAATTTTTCAGTTTCCTTCATTTCTCTTGAAATCGTTGAAATCCATAAAAATCCCTTGAAATAAAACTTAACTTATTCCCTAAGGTTCTCTAGAAATTTGTTGAAATCCTTTAAAATTCAAAGAAATCATTTGAAATCCCTTGATTATAAATTAAACTAAATTCATTTATTAAAGTTTTCTAAAAACCGTTTAAATCCCTAGAAATATCGTAAAATCCCTTGGAATCTCTGGAATCGCTGTGAATCCCTTGAAATTTAATTTCATTCCATTTATTTTTCAAAGTCCTCTAGAAATCCCTCAAAATCGAGCTTAAAATTTTTGGAAAACCTACAAAATTCTTTAGAATCTCTTAAAATCTTCGTAATCATTTAAATCATTTGAAATTTTCATAAAATCTGACGAAATCGTTTAAAATCCGTGGAATTTCTCTGGAATCCCTTGGAATTCGTTGAAAACGGTTGATTTATTCGAAATCTTTTAAATCTTTTGGAATGATATTAAATTCCTTGAAATATGGGAAATCTTGTGAAATAATTTGAAATTCTACGTTAAGTAAATATATAAATCATTCGTTTGTTGTTTCTCTGTTTCTTGCATCGCTCTTCTTTTAATACTCTAACATTAATATTTCTATACCTACTAGTTTTCTTATAATGAATTTTCAATAATCGCGGAAAATGTATAGGAAATTCATTTTAGGCCTATACTGATTTCCCTATAATATTTTTTCGTAAGGGTTCTGCAAGGAAAGTTCAGAAAAACTCAGGGTATCAAAACGTTGCAAATAGTTGAAATTAAATTATGTAAGTGTGGTGTATGGTAGGGAGACCTGGATGTATCAAGAGATAGGAGTAAAGTGAACGCGGTTGGCATGCGATTCCTGCGGAATAAGGTAAAGGCCCCGGTTCGTAACCTACTAAGAAGCTGGAAAGAATAAAATCCTATTCGAATGCCTCAAGCAATTTTTAAATGCAATAAACTTTCTTCTTACGTAAAGAATAATCCATTTTAAATCGGAAATGTCATTTAAAACAAGTTTAAGGGTGCATTAATCAAACAATTAAGAATTTGAACGAACATATCCGATGTGTCATTTCGTAACCCCCGAAAGTCCTCTTTGAGCCAGTTCGTAATCCAATGATGAGCCGGTTCGTAACCGGCTTTCAATCAATGTGAGTGAATTCGGGATTATAGGCTTTGCCTGTTATCTAGTAAATATCAACATAATTGAATCGTGGAATCTAGTTGATATAAAAGCAGCGATATTGACCCGTTAAATATATATGAAACTTTCTCCTCTATTATCGTACTAGACAACAAGATTTACGGCCATGTTATTTTAATGATAAAAAAAGTAATTTTCTTTGATTTCCCTTCTTTATTTGTATTAAAATAATACAGCCCATTGAACTTAAGGACTCCTTTGAACAAATTTTCAACCGAACAATCTTTTTCGGTTAAATTGTATGAACTGCGATAAACTATTCATCTGGACTCGGCGGATTGCTCAGTTCACTTTCAGAATCAGGTGCGATGTTTTCTTTCTGGACCCTCTTTCTGCCACGCGTTCTCTTTGCCGCTGGTACTGTTTTCTTCTTTTTCTTTTCTTTCACATCCAGGGCTCTCTTGTGATCTCTCTCTACTCTTTTCCTCTCGCTCTGTTCTTAAACTTCAGCTTTTTCTCTTTCTCTTTGCTCCTTCTTCAGCTCTCTCAGAGCCGCTTTTTGGTATTTTTCACTCTCTCTTCTTTCAGCCTAGTGCGTCAATTCGTATACTAATCTCACAATCGATTCGAAGACTGTAAATTTCTAAATGACGCATTCATTCTTGGTTTTTGATCAAAGGTATAAGTTATTATAGGTATTTAAAAAATATAAATTAAAGTAAAGATCTGCGTCATCGTTCTAACGATGTATGTCATATTTTAATTTTTATAAGAGTTTTTGCCAGAGGGGTTACAGATGCGTCACTGCTGATATTTCGGTGCCCGTTCGTAACCGACTCAGAAATTATTGTATTTCGTCATGGAAAGCTACTTACTCAAATGATTGCACTCGAAACAAGACGAACGTTATCACTGTCCACTGGATTGCCACTCTTTTACTCCCAACACGCCAAGCTGTCAAGTTTCGTGGAGTCATTTCAGTGCTGGTCTTATAGTCAGCTGGTCTGAAAATATATTGTGCCACGGTAGAGGGCCAGAGCACGAAATTTTCCTTTTTCTTTTTGAATTGACAGACGCAAGAATAATGCCTATCATCTTATATCAGTTTTGTACATTTTCATTTTTAGTTCGAAAAGAAATTCACATCAGCCAACAGTTTCTATTGTATTATATAAAAAATCAATTAATACGCTTGCTGGGTTACGAACTGGTCGGGGGCTACGAACCTGGGCCTTTACCTTATATGCGGTAAAACGCTAATGGACAAAGTCAGTAATGTGTGGGTTCTCAGTATGGAGCTTCCTATGGGTTAATCAGTCAACTTGAGCTCTTATGTGTGAATCGTGATGTTTGATGGCTCTGTGAAGCTCTTCACCTGGGGTGATTGCTAGAGAGATTGATCAGCGACCCTTGTCGGAGCGGTGTTGTGGGACGAGCGTGTCGTTTGAATGAACAACACGCGACTCCTAGATTGATATAAAACCTATCCCTTCTCCTGCACGTTCCTTACTTACCCTCATCGTATAAATTCCTTGATCCCTGGTAGTATAAAGAGGCTAGAACCTAGAGTTACGCTTACTCCGAAAGGGATTAGGCTTAATGGTATAACAATAAAAAATAATAATGAAAATTATCCATTGTGCAACGTTTTGATGTGACTTTCTAGCTCAATTTGATACTTGGGCATTTTGTGTGTTATTAAAATTCTCCTTCTAAAACCGCAGATCATTTAAGGCATTACATAGTTATCAATCACTTTCCTTAATTTCTTCTTGTACCTGACTCTTGCTACTAGAAAGACTTTAGAGAGTAAATGATACGGTGTGATTATTTTTTTTTATAGACATCAACAGGTTTCAGGCTATGTCCACTATTATTAGGGGGCGGGTCAAAATTACCTTGCAAGTCTTTGATAGGTGTTCTACTTTATCTTGTGAAACAATTATCTTCTTGCTGTCAACGAAAGTGTACACAATTTTAAGCGGATTCTACTTGTTTTTTAAATACTATACCTTTGTCACGTTTTAAAAACAAGCTTATATAAACTATATATTTTCGTGCACGCTACTGTTGATTATATTTTTTTGTTTATTTATTATACTTCAAAGAATAAATTTTTACAGGCACAATGGTAAGATTTTTATACTACATATCCGGGATAAAAATAATTTACTAGGAGAGTTAGCACCGAGACACTCTGCGTGCTAACGGTAACCAAAAACCATGATCTTATCGATATCGGTAGCGATTATAAGAAATGAAATCGATTTATCTCGGAGCGATCACATTCTCTGAGAAACGCTTTAAGGGTATGAAAAATTCTGATCTAATTAGATTGGCTGCTCGTATTTCATATCTGCAACATCTGAGACTATATCGAATTCCCATGCTGTTCGAAAAATCCATCATAATTGAATTGATGTAACAAATAAATTAGTCCGAAATCAAATTATTAAAATTGCATTTAATATTTTGATGCCACTTGGTCTACACTATTCACCATATTTATTAATTTATACATCAAACAGACCACCCTGTATAATAAATTTCAAAGATCAGTGAGACTGATGTTAAAGAATGACAAAGGAATTTATTCAATCATTAATAATTTACTTAAGATAAAAAAATGCACTCACATTTTTCTCAGTGTAATCGATACTGTTTTTTAAACACCAGTAAAAATTATTAATGATAATGAAAACATTGTACTACAAATTACGGAATAATTGTTTGAGGAAAAATCCAATAATGAGGAAACGAGCTGAAGAAAGAATTTTGCGTAAAATCTCTATTTTCTCTCGGTGCAATGCAGCATAAATTTTCAATATGCCTGCAATCCACGTAATGTGGATTCTTTGCACATGACTGACATAACTGAAGTGAAGGAAGGCTCGTGTAACACAAGAGAGCATTCATTGCGCAGTCAAAAGGATGTGATTTGAATGTTTACATATCTAACATTGCAGGCGATTAATGACCAGAGAGTTGACCTGATGGCTCATCAGTTGCGCAAATATATACATAGCATATTCGTTTTCGTCAATAACAATCTCATTTTATCATATAATTTTGTTTGGAATTCAAGAATTAATTAGTTTTATTATTATTTTTTTTATTATTATTATACCTTGAAGCCAAATCATTTTCGTGGTATGCGTAACTCGTTCGTTTCTAGCCTCGTCATACTACCTATCCTTGCGTACATCTTTTGCTTCCATCATATTCAAACATCTTTTCATGCAAGCTGATGTGTTTCTACAACTCTTCATATCTCTTCGTTTGATGGTCTCATCCATACATTCCAACCGCTCTTTTTTCGGTTTACCTCTGCGTACGCTACCATTCACTTTACCTAAACACACTTTCTTCGTTAAACATCCTTCATTTATTCTCTCAACATGACCAAACCATCTCAGTAAATTTCTTTCACGCTTATCAATCAATGTTCCCTCTACACCACATTCTTTGAAAACCCACTCATTACTGACTTTGTCCATTAGCGTTTCACCGCACATATTCCACAGGAACTGCATTCCAACCGCGTTCACTTTGCTCCTATCATTTTCTTGATGCGTCCAGGTCTCGCTACCATACAACACCGTGGGTGCAAGCACATAATTATACCTGTATATTGCAATTTTAGCTTTATTCGTTACATTTTTACTTCTAGTAATAGCTTGTACAATGCCGATAATCTTTCTACCCTCATTCATACGTCTGGAAATCTCTGCATCAATCATTCCGTCAGCAGTAAATAAGCTTTCAAGATACACGAACTCATCAACTTGTTCTATCCTCTCTTCGCTTAAGGCAATGTTGCATACCGTTTGCTCAACCCTTCTTTCAAAAACGATAATTTTTGTTTTATTTGCGTTAATCTTAAGATCCATACTTTTCATGCTGGTATCCAGT
>JAUMHM010000089.1:1226013-1259190 GCA_032362435.1 Melikaiella ostensackeni | reverse complement strand
GGGGATGCAAAAGGGGTTTTTGTGTTGTAAAAGGAGTTTGAGGGATGAGAAGGGGGAACTTGGATTGCACGAGGAGGGTGAGGGGATATAAAAGGGTTTTTGGGTTGTAAAAGGAGCCTGTGGGGATGAAAAAAGGGTTTTTGGGTTGCACAAAGTGTCTGAGGGGGTAAAAGAGGGGGTTTTGGATTGCAAAAGAAGTCTGAGTGAATGAAAAAGGCAATTTCGTATTTTCAAAGAAGTCTAAGGGGATGCAAAAGGGGTTTTTGTGTTGTGGAAGGAGTCTGAGGGGTGAGAAAGGGGAATTTGGATTGCATAAGGAGGCTGAGGGGATGAAAAAGGGTTCATATACACGTATTTAATTGAAAAAATAAAAGATTTAACCATTTTCATCCATAATTTAATTAATTAAAAGTTGTTAAATATTTAGAAAATTTGAGTATTTAAATCTAGAACATTGGGGATGGAAAGTATGCAATTGTTTTTCCAAATCATACCTCACTGTAGCCTTTCAAAAATTGTATTTCTGATAGTAAATATTCAGAGTAAAGTTTGGGTATTATATGTATCTATTAAAATGTTCAGTTTTTTCTGCCAATCAATAGTTGTTTAATTGAAAAAAATATACAAATATTTATTTCACATCATTTTCTTAGCAATTTGTTGTATTTGTCTCATTATAATGTTATTTGATGCTAAACCGTCCTAACTCCATCGAATCCATTAAATTATAAAATACGTACGTAGCGCCATCAATTTTTGACATAGCCGTTCCTAAACGGACCCTCCAAATTACACCAAAAAATTATCTCAATCTGTTGCAAAGTATTCCCCTGAAAAGATTTTTTGCTTCTCCTGTAAAGTAAGGTTGAAGGGAGTTAGGCGGTTTCGGTTTTTGATAGCTCAATTAATTAATGATTGGAAACTAATATTTGGGAAGTAAATATATTTAAAGTTTTACTCAGGATCTTAAATTTTCTTTTTCAGTTACTAAGTTTCTTGTTTTTCTATGACTTAAAATACTTGGATAAAGAAAAAGCCTTTAGCCTTTTCAACTTTTGATGTTAGTTCCAGTACAAATAATAAAAATGCTAAAATCTATTACAATTACAGTTTTTTAAATTTGGGACAGAAGTGGAGTCTTTAACCTTCTTAATTTATTGTATAAAGAAGTCAGAATGATTTCAAAAATTGTAAAATTTGTATAACTTTCCCCTCTTTAAATCTTTCAAAACTGTAAATTTAAAAGCCTGCTTGTTGAACAGCTTTCAGATCAACGCTTTCAAAATTTAATTATTCCAAATGGAAATCATTTGAAATTACAAAATTTTGAATTGAAAGCATTTGAAATAAAATAATTTAATATCGAAACATTGAAAATGGTTTTTCTTGATTTTTAAAATCTTTTGAAATTGTATCGTTTGAAAGTAATTATATTTCATATTTAAAAAAATAATTATAACCAATGCTCAGTTAAATAATTAATTTTAACCTAAAATGTCTTAAACTTTGTTTTTATTTTACATTAGTGTAATATTGGTAGACTTTGAATTTCACCCCCTAAAACTTGGAATGGATCTGTAAAAATGATACCCTGAAAATTGGAACAAAATAGGATAATAAAAAGACATGTTTCATAGCGAGAGAGCGGACGAGCCCAGTCTGAAGTTGCGCACTGAGCGCTGGCTCGGCTCCTTCGTTGCGGAGAACCGCCGCATGGGGAGAAGTGGTGGGAGAACGCGCGCGAGCATTTGAATGTCAGTGTCTGTGATTAGCGGACAGCACTGAGTGTAGGCGCATGTTCGCTTGCTCGGCTCAGGGGCTCTCCGCAACGACGAAGTCGAGCCTAGGCTCAGTGCGCAACTTCAGATTGGTTTTTCAGATTCGTCCGCTCTCTGCCCATAGCCCTTAAAGTTTTATACTTAATTAACGTTGTGAAAAGCGTCACTTTTGAAAATGTGGAAATAAGATGTAAGAATGTAGAATTAATGTCAAATAAAAAGTTTAATTCCTTATTGGAAGCACATCAGTGAATGTGTATTAACAATAACGTTATAATTTTTACCCTCCTAAAACAAATATTTATTCACCCTTAAAAACCACCCCCTAAGTAGTGAAATGAGAGTTTTGCAATATATTGAAGTAAATTAATATTTTCTGACCATCCCTCGATCATCACTAATCAACGTGCCATACATTTGTAATACCTTTTGAAATAATATTTTGATTGTTTAAAAAAATTTCCATCCTTTAAGCAATTTACTTCATTCGAGAAATTGCAAGATGATGGTATTTTCTAAATCGGACGTATTTTAGAATAAATACAAATAACCAATGTATTTTAATTACATTTTTTCTAATAGTTTAAACAATTTTAATGTGTTTCAATGTTAGAAAAACGTGGGTTTTTCGCTATTTGATTAATTTTATTATTCATTTGATATGTTACTAATATTGATCTATAAGAAAAAAATAGTTTTCCAACAAACTGTAACTTGGTAGATTCTTTTCATTGTTAGTGACAATCTTACAACTTAAAAGTGGACCATTTTCAAATTTTAAGCGTTTAAAATTGAACAAATTTGAATTTCAAGTGCTGAAAAATGGTACAATATCAAATTCATAGCCTTTAATATACTGCAATTTGAAATTCATAGCTTGCAGAACGTAAAAATAAGAAATTTTAATTTCTTTTTCAAAATGAAGAGTCTTTTTTTAAAATAAAGAGTTTTATTTTTAAGGCAATGTAAATTTGGCAGATTCAAAATGAAAGTTTAAAAATTGTAGTCATTGTACACGCAAAATGGGAACGTTTAAGGGTGAACATTTTTCAGTTAGATACCATATCTTTGTAATTGAAATGTTCAATTTCAAATCTGCAAAATTGAAATAACGTTTTAAATTTTCGGCAGAATATCAAAATTAAAAATATCGGAATAAAGCATTCAAAATTACTAATTAAACATTGATACATGTTAGAAATTTAATGCATCACTGTATATAATAACATTAAATTGAAAGCGTACATAACTGAAAAATTCCGAAAAAGCACTAAAAATTGAATACTTTTAAAGTAGATATCAAATTTCCAAGCCTTTTTCAAAATTAATCTGTGAAAAAACAAAACACTTTCGCCTTAAAAATAAAACCAAGCAAGAACTAGGCATTCAAAATTGAATTATTTTAAATTTGATAATGTTCTGAATTGAACATTTCAAACTCAATGTCTCTCAAATTATTTTTGTTTTGAAGTGACTAAATTCTACATTTAAAAATTTGACTCATCGTACATTATCGGGTTATCTTGATTTATATTTGCATATTATTAATTGACAATGAAATGTTTCCGCGCGCTGTAGCGCTAGTTTTGATCAGTTTTTTGGGAATTTCTGCTTTTCATTGAGAATCATTGAATATGATTTCCTGTAAAACTAAAAGAAATCAGTTTTAACTTAAGTCGATTATTGATCAACTTTTTGAACTAATATTGTGAATATTTCATCACATTGACACGCACTGTCAGTTAATATGCCAAAATCAAGAACGGACGATGAAAATCCTTATGAAATTTCTCTATTGGGATTCGGAAAACGGAAAAAATTGTGCCACAAAGAAGTTATTTCGAAAAAGATTAATGTCTGACAATATATCAGAAAAATGTTTTTTTTCAGGACGCTGTAGCTTAGGACGCTTGAGAAATATAACATTCTCCTTTTTTTTAGATTTGCTGGATATTAGGTGCACTTCTACTTATATAAGTACAACTTTCATCTACGGTGCACAGGAAATGAGCTTATTTACAAAAACTGAAGTTAATAAAATTTTCAAAAAAATTTATCTCTAAAAAACAATTTCTGAAGGCCATATCTCCCAAACTATAAGATATCGAACATGGGATTTCTTTTAATTCTACAGAAAATTTTACACACTTAAATTCGTGATGTTGTCCGAGACGAGGCAAACCGAGCCTGTCTCGTTTTCGTCTCGGTTCATTCATCGTTTTGTCTCGTTTTCTCAGCCCTATTCCTCGTTTTGATTTGTTTCGTTTTCCCGGGTTGTCCTCTCCCGTTCTCGCCTCGGTTTTTCCAGCACTTCATGATAGATGTGAACTAGCGGAGCGGACAGCTCGCGAGCTGTCCACTCCTGCGAGCAGGAGCTGAAAAGATAAGTATACTTTCGAGTCATTTGGAGTTTTCCCAATTCAACACTAAATCATTTTCAAAATATTTCAAAATAGGATTTTTAGATTATGTGGCGTCTAATTTCTATTATTGGGAAATAAAATATATTTGTCCGGACATTTAAAAAACCGATTGCTTTAAATTTTTATGCATTATAATAAGTATTATAATAAACTTTACGATACAGTCACAATTTTTTGAAGAAACCTTGGTGATTTTTAATAATTCAGCTAGATTCTACAATCGCATTTGAACAAAACACGCTATTTTAGATTCTTATATTAAAAATATACAAATGACAGACTTAAAACTGTGTAAAAATGTAAAATGGACACTCTGCTATTACAATGACATTTCGCACACGAGGTCATTTGGTAAATTTAGTAAAGAAGCAAGTAACAATTTTTTTTGAGAAGCTTGACTTCATTTCTCAACATAGGCTCCTTGAAAGGCCCCTTAGCCCAACGAGATTCCAATTTTTTTAATCTCACAGAAAAATAAGATTTCTTGAGGTCTGCAAAATACGCATTTACGGCATAGATTACTTCTTCATTGGATGAGAATCTCTTCCCACCAAGCCAGGTCTTTAAGCTGGGGAACAGAAAGAAGTCGCATGGAGCCAAGTTTGGAGAACAGGGTGGATGGGGAAACAATGCGAATTCCAATTTGCGTATTTTTGCCATTACGATTGCAGAGGTGTGAGCCGATGTATTGTCGAGATGAAACAGCACTTTTTTGTGCGCCATTCGTGGCTGTTTTTTTTTTGTAGGTAGTCTTTCAAACGGTTTAATAATGATGCATAGTACGTTTCTGTTGCTGACAAAACAGCCTTCGCCTTCTTTGATGTGGTTTCACCAGGCATTACCCACTACTTTGACTGCTGCTTTGTCTCTGGTGTACAGTGGTGAATCCAGGTATCGACCACAGTCACTAATGGACGCAAAAACTCTTGCGGAGTCCGATTAAATTTCGCCAAACACTACGCTGAAACGTCTTTTCGCTTGCGCTTTTGATCGGGAGTCAGCAATCGCAGCACCCATCTTGCACACACCTTCTTAATCTCCAGTTTTTCGTGCAAGATATTTTAGACTCATTCATTGGAGATGCCTACAGCTTTAAAAATCTCACGTACCTTGATTTGGCAATCTTCCATAACCATATGATAATTTTTTTCCACCATATCTGATGCAGTGACCTCAATTGGGCGTCCGGAGCGCGCTTCATCTTTAGTTGTGGTTCGGCTACGTTCAAATTCGTTTATCCAAAAATAAACGGTTTCAACGAAGGAACAGCTCCCCGTGAACTTCGTCTTACTCGGCTTTGATCTTTGCGGCCGTCCAGTTTTTGAATAAAAATGTTTTATCACTGCAGGAACTCTTCTTTCTCTAATTTTTTTAAAAACTACTGCAACACTTACTTCAAACGTACGACAAACGCAAATTATAAAATTGAACGAACTTACCTAGTGAAGTTCGATTACAATTGTATAAGCGCCTCCTCCGAATAGATCAACTCGTAGTTTCCCCTACTTAGTGCTGGTGCTGCCATAGTTTGAAAGTCCAACCGCAAAGAAAAGAGCTCTTCTACCTATGCGTTCGTTCAGGCACTCATTATTTTAAAGTATTGCCGTAATAAAACGGGAATAACCATGCAAATGGTTAATGGGATAATGTATGATTTTATGCATAGGGCGGGACTGATCGATTCGGAGGAGGCGCTTATACAATTGTAATCGAACTTCACTAGGTAAGTTCGTTCAATTTTATAATTGTATTTCGCGCCGCCTCCAAATAGATCAACTCGTAGATGTTTAAAGCCCATATTACGGCATAACAATAATAAAAAAGGATCATTGATCCTTATTATTTGTTTATTTAGACTCGTTCTACATTCATAATCGTCCTAGCAATTTTTTGGTTATCCGTAACGATTTCTCTATCATAAAACTTTGCAAAAGTTTCAGAACTTTTTGTCCAGTCGGCCGTTTTTCTAATTAAGTCTAAATCTACACCTAATCGCTTAGCGGCCGAAGTGAAAGCATGGCGCGTACTGTGAGCTGAGAATACATACGTGTCAATTCCACTTTTCGTTAATATTTCTTTCACCCATCGACTCAGTCTCCGAACCAACTGCCTTAAAAGGCTTACGGAAAGAAATAAACATTTCCGTTACAGAAATACGCAATTTTATCGTTTTTTGAAAGTAACAATGTCTCCAGAGAAGAATCTGTATTTTTGATATTTTCAACTTTAAACAACGAGGATGTTTGCATTCTATGGCCAATAACAAGGGCAAGCAGCGTGACAACTTTTTTCGACAACTGTTCTAAAGTTAAGTTTTCGTTCGGAGGTTCTGATAAAAAATAATCTAGAACTATTTTCGGATCGCATATTACCTCATATTTCGGCTTAGAAGGACGGAGACTGGACAATCTTTGAAAGAAACGTTTAACTCTTGCGTCACGAGCAATATCCGAGCTTAGAAAAAATGAAATTGCAGATCTCGTACAATTAATACTGCTATGAGACAATTCCTTCTCATATTCGTTCGTAAAAAAAAACAGAAAATCAGTAATTAGTGGATCGCAGATGTCAATAGATTTTTCATTGCAGAAAAACCACCACTTTTTGAGCGCTCCGTCGTAAATTTTATGCGTAGATGCATTCAAGGATCCACTCATAACGTCCATTGAAGATTCTAGGATTCCTCGTCTTAGGAACGCCTGCCGGATAACCATCCGGCTACCAAGGTAAGGCTTTTCCAAAGTGGATGAGGATTCCTGTCCCAAAAAATTAGAAGATTCAATTTAGGAGCAAAATTAATTGGTCTACGAATTAACAGTGATTGGAACAGTGGGTACCAAGGCTGAGCAGGCCAGTCAGGCACTATCAGAATACCTTCCGCTCGATCTCTTTTAATTTTCCTCATTGTTTTTAGAATTATACTAAACGGTAGAAAAGCGTAAAAAAAAATAATTTCCAATCAAGTGTAAATGCGTCTATTGCCTCTGACCCCGGATCTTTTTTCCATGATATATGACGAGTACATTCTGCGTTTAAACGACTCGCGAATAAATCAATTTCAGGAGTTTGGAAGATTTCGACGATATCTTTGAAGGCATAAGGGGCTAGTTCGAACTCTGTTTCCACTTCCAGTTTTCCAGATATAGCGTCTGCTTCGAAATTCTCCTTCGACGTTATATACGAAGCAAAGATCCAGATGTTACGCATCTCACACCATTGCCAAATATCTTTCGTGATGAAACTTTGGATTCCGCCGACAAAAATTCAAATCTAGAAATGGAAATTCAAGTGACCGAAGAGGAACAAAATGATCAAAATGAAGAGATTGATAATGAAAAAGAACATTCGCTGACTAACGTTGATGGTTTCTCTGATCCAGCTGAGTGGCGAAAAATTTTGCAATCTCAATTCGTCTACGCAGCCGTTACACACGGACCACCAGAAATCAAGAGTATACAGTTCCCACTCGACAGCCAAAAGCGACATTTCTCTATGAAGCTGACCATGCGGAAATTGGAAAATTCTGAAGAAATTAAAAGACGATGGCTCATATATTCTCAAAGTGCAGATATGGCTTATTGTTTTTGTTGCAAACTTTTCTCTTCGCAACTTCATCATCATTAGCAACGACTGGTTTTCAAGACTGGAGGCATGTTCATGCGCGCCTGTGAGAACACGAGAAGTTTTCTGACCATATAAAAGCATATTTAACATGGTTGGAATGTGAATCCAGACAGTCTTTGAATCGAGGAATAGATGCAGCTAGTCAGAAACTGATGAATGAAGAGATTCATCATTGGAAGAGCGTTCTGGAACGCCTGATAATGATCACCATGTTTCTTGCCCAACACAATCTGGCTTTCCGAGGCTCGTTTGACAAATTTTTCACAAAGAATAATGGGAATTTCCTGGGTTTAGTCGAGTTATTCGGAAAATTGCATGACGTCATGCGAGAACATCTGTGCAAAATATCGAGAAGGGATATTAATGACCATTACTGTGGAAAAAGAATTCAAGATGAATCAATAGATCTTTTGGCAAAGAACGTTTTGGAACAAATACTTGGAAGAATAAAGAGAGCACGATATTATTCCATTATTCTTGACTGCACTCCAGATATCAGTCATACTGAACAGATGTCATTCCCTGCAAGATTCGTGCAAATTGATGATGACAACGTCGAGATCAAGGAGCACTTCATAGGATTCAGAGTTGCTTCTACGTCAACAGGCAAAGGACACATAAATCTTCTACTTAAAACTCTTGAAGAGGATAACATGCAAATCGATGACTTACGTGGACAAGGATATGATAATGGCGCTAACATGAAGAAAAAAACCAAGGTGTCCAAGCCAGGGTCTCGAACTGAATCCGAGAGCAGCATTTGTGCCATGCGGGTGCCATTGTCTGAATTTAGTCATCGCTGATGCTGCCTCCTCATCAAGAACGTGTATAACACTTTTTGGCATACTTCAGCGTATCTACGTTCTTTTTTCAGCGTCACCGCAAAGATCGAGTATGCTTAAAGTTCGCGTAACGGTGCGCTGAATTTCTTCCTACCTACAGAAATGAAGGCCTCAAATCCGCCATGGAATCTGCCAAAGAACTTGCTGAAAGTCTTGGGACTAATTCATTTTTTGATACATCATCCCGTAGGAGAAGAAAAAGAATAATGTTTGATTACGAAAGTCAAGATGATGTGGATGCTACACCGGAAAATCAATTTCAAAGAGACTTTTTCCTTGTTCTGGTTGATGCCGCTTTAACTTCTGTCAAGGAACGATTTCAGCAGCTGAAAAATCACGAAAAAGTTTGGGGATTTTTGTATGAATTCTCTTCTCTCCAACAAATTTAGGAATCTGAAGATTCAGCTGCAAAAGACTCTTATTTGTTATCAAAATGTCAAGATTTTAGTGCTTCTCTCACGACTGAAAAAGACTCGGACATCATTGGGATGGAAATGTATGAAGAGTTGAAACAATTCAGCCACATCCAAGCTGTTACAATCAAACGTCCATTGAAAGTTCTGAAGTTCACTGTGAAAAAAAAAAAATTGACGTCTTTCCTAATATTTGGGTTGCTCTCCAAATTATGCTGACTTTGCCCGTGACTGTTGCTAGTGGAGAACGAAGTTTTTCGAAATTAAAACTAATCAAGACGTACTTGAGATCCACGATGTCTAACGACAAACTGAATTCTTTGGCGTTGCTGTTGATCGAAAACGCAATTGGAAGTCAGCTGGATTTTTCCAAAACCATTCAGCAATTTGCAAAGATCAAAGCACGCAAAGTGAAATTTACTTAATGAAGCTAATATAATTCGACACTATATTTGAATAAAAATTAATTTTTCGGAAAAATTTCAGCAAACAGTGTCATTTCTATTGAAACATCGAGCGTGAATTTGCAGTAAAAAATTATTTAAAAATAAATTTGGAATGATTTATGAGTTTTAGCGACTCTCATAAATAAACAGTGATTTTCGAAAAAAAATCTATACATATGCATGAAGGGGCGCTTTTTTCCATGCTCGCACCGGGCGCCATCTCACCTAAGGCCGGCCCTGGTTACCGTAAAAACTACAACATCGAATTTTTCTACAAAACTTCAAAAATCGCTATCCTTATTATTAATTCGTACAAGATTCCAAAACACTAACTTGACCCCTTCATCTATTACTTGTATCTTTTTTTTGTTCCTTTTACTTCTCTTTGTCTTTCCTTTGTACTTTTCCTTTCTCCTCGTATTCCTCATCTTGTGTTCCTCTCTCGAAAATCTCTTTTTTCTATCTAACCTTTCCCTACCCTCATTCCAGACATAACAATCCCCTTGAATACATATTTTTTGCTATCTTACTCTCACTGTCTTACTTCTCTTCCTCTCTCACTTTGCTACTTCCCCTATTTTTCGTTGCATCCCCGTTTCATTGAATGTCTGACCATGGTCAATATACACTTTCTCCGTACACAATCGATATTTGTTTTTCAGCACATCCTGCTTTGATTCCCATATTTCTATTTGCACTACTGTCACCCCTTTTTCTATTGTACCCTGTCTTCTTACTTTATTAACCTTTCCCCTAACCCCTAAATCTCTCTCGAGTACCTCCAATACTTCTGCCATTTCATTCCGTACCCTTTAAACCTACTATTGTCAGGTTACTTCTTCTTTTCCATTTCTCCCTTCTTTCAATCTCCCTTTCTGCCCCATTCGCTTACATTTCTACTCGTCTATTACCCTATCCTTTATATTTTACTCTTTCATCCTATTCTTGCCTTTCTCTACCCCTCTTCTTCCCATTCTTTTATTAGTTTTTCTAGTGCCTCAATTTTTCGCCATTTATCTCTCCCTTTCCTCACCTCATTCACTTCTATTCCTAGCTTCCCCGTCCTACTCTTTAACCCTGCAAACTTCCCTGGCGAAATTTTTGAATAGAAATTTATTCCAAATCATTCTGAACCAATCCAAAGCAATCCAAAAAAATTTCTGGATTTCGTTCAATCTAAGTCGGTGAAAAACTAATCCGACTCAATCCGATTCAATCCAAACTTCCAATCGAAATCAGTCCGAACCAAATTTTCAATCCGAATGAATACAAATTAATCCGAACGCGAATTGACCTAAACCGAATTTGGTTTGTATTGGTTCGGATTAATTCGGATTGGAAGCTCGGATTGAACCGAATTGAATGAAATTAATTTTTAACCGATTTGGATAGAACGAAATGCAGAACTTTTTCGGATTGGCTCGGATTGATTCGGATTGGTTCGGATACAGATACTAGAATAACTCGGAATGATTCGAAATGAATTTCTATCCGAAACTTATGCCAGGGACATTTCCCCGTTTTTTATTCCTCTCTTTCAGCTCTTCCCTAAATACTCTCAAATCCTTGGTCGTGTTAAGCGTCTGCTTCTCAATGCCCTCAATCCTCTTTTGCCCGTCTTTCATCTCTCCTACTTCCCCCCTCAGTGATCTAATTTCCTTCATTAAAATTTTCAAAACCGTCCCTCTCATTCCTTTTCCTACCTCTTCTTTATTATTCTGCCCCCTCTGTATTTTCTGTTCTATTTTCCGTTCCTACTGTTTCTACCGACTGTACTTCCCCCCTCCTCCTTGGCTCATTCTTTCATTTTTTATTGGCGACCTCATCATCATCATGTTGTTTTTCTTAACCGGATTTACACTAAAAAAATTATCTAAACTTTCATTCAAGTCCCCTTTTCTCTTGTTCAGGGCCGATAGATTGCCCGAAAGTAAATTAATATCACGAATTCCAAATCCTCATTTGATTTTTAATATGTAACGTTTTTATCTAACCTAAAAGTATATTTTTGATTCATACATTCGATTCTGCTATAGAAAATGTGTCGCTAATTAGAATTCATTCAAAGATAACGATGGATTTTTGCAGACGTATTTTAAAATTCATAGAATGGGCATCATTCAATGGAATATGACCCTATATACCACAGCCACACAAAAAAAGGTCAAGAACTTTCAACGAGATACATGTATTCCTATGCATTTTGAGTTTATGAATCCGAGTCTGAGGTCAAAATAGCACATTTCATGATTAGTTTTCGACATAACCTCGAAAACGCCATTTTTGAGTATGTGATGGAAAAACATGGTTTTATTATGAATTTAAAGCCGCTGAATTCAAAAATGGAGTCAGATTAATGATATTAATGAAAAATTCAAAACATAACCTCAGCACGAAATCTCCTCAGGAGCACTTTTCAGGACTAAATCTAATTAATGTACTTCCAGGCATTGAATCCGATACGTAAGTCAATTTAGTGTTGGTCTTCCAAGGCTGTATAAAAGGACAGCTATTTTTTTCTCATAACGCACTCTTTTGCATTCGAAAAACCTTCGTAGCGGTATTTTCCTTTTTGAACTTTTTTTCTGAGGTAAATCTCTTTTCAACGTCCAACAGTAATCCTCCATCATATTTTCATCCCATCTTCCTTGATATCGTTGTTCAATCAATTCAATATCTAGATGGGACCTTTCACTCTGTTCTTCATTGTAGTCCCCAAGATTTTCAGGGAAGTATTCAACAGAGAAATCCATGAAATGAAGCTACAAACTCATTAAACACTTCAATTTTTTGAAACTATCGACCATTCTAGAAATCTTTTTTGTCCACTCTGGAATTTGAATGTTTCCCAGGAATTGTTCTACAACATTTTTGAAATCGAACCATGTTCTTTTCTCAGTTGAAGTCATTCTAGTAACGAAAACGTCGTCTTTTAATAGCTGTCGAATTTGAGGTCCATCAAATATCCCTTCTTTCAATTTAGCATCGGACAATTGGAGAAACTGAGACATTATATACTGAAAACATTGTCCCTTTTTATCTAGTGCTTTCACGAATTGGTTCATGAGGCCCAACTTAATATGAAGAGGTGGAAGGAGGACTTTTGATGGCTCCGCAAATGGGTCATTGATGACGTTTCTGGATCTTCTTTTCAGCGACATTCTTTTTGGCCAAACTTTTTTTTTTGTAATGATTACCACAATCCCGGCTGTTCCATAAGCACAAGAAACAAGGGTACTTCGTATTTCCTGATTGCTGTCCTAGAAGTATTGAGAGAACTTTGAAATCTCCACAACTTTGCCATTTACGTTGTTTGTACTTGATTTTTTTCAAGATGATTTTCATACTACTGTAAACTTCTTCAAGTTTTGTTGAATAAGCTATTGGTATCGATGCATATGCGTTTGTGTTGTGCAATAAGACGGCCTCCAGACTTTGTTTAGAAGAGTCTATGAATAACCTCCACTCTTCATCTTTGTAAACTCCGTGCAATAGACTAAAGACAGTTCTTGATCAAGATGAAAATGTTTTCGAAAATGCTGTTCTCTGTTCCGATAAACACTTGACTTCGTTACTTTTACTAAATTTACTTTTTTTTTAAAGCCGAAGCAAGGTGTTCAGCGCCATCTTTAGGTTATTCCAACTCTCGAATTAAGTCATTTGATTCTTTTTGGGTTCACGTCTCTGAACGTCTCGTTTTCGTATCATATGTAGTGTATTTGTTATCGGTTGTTTCACATTCGGTATCGGAATCTTAACTACCGCTTGTGCATTTCTCATGTTCTTGCACTGCTTTAGTTTTTTTAGTGTTGGAATGAGAAGTGCCAGCGTCTTCTGAAATGTCTGATGTTATTTTCATTTGTGGTTCTATTACCGAAGAGACTGTATTATAAGTACGCTGAAAATCCCTAATAAGTCGATCAGCAGTATGTCCTTCCTAGAATTCTACCAGCTCGCGTTCGTAGGCGACGGAGTCTGAGGGGATGAGCGGGAGGTGTTGCGAGAGCTGTGGCGTTCAGCAGTTCCGTAGCTATGAAGCGGGCAGTTTGAAAACTCGTGTGCATATTTCGCATTTATTTTTAAATACACGCAAAAAATTCTCTTATCATTGATTTGTCTTCATTATTATTGACAAAGGTCCATCTTATGATAACAAAAATCTACATTTGTACAAAATAAGGTTAATTAATATTATGTATTCCTACTGGAAATAGTTCATACGGCCCAGATTGTTGACATTGGAGTCGCTCCGCCATAAGTCCAAGGCCATTTCAGACAAGAACCAAAGTCGGACCTATATGGGATTTTCAGTGTAACTGATTTTTTGTTGAAGATTCCCCATTTCTTCGTATCGTTGATGCAAAAGTAACAATCCCTCTCATTTTGTGATTTTTTCCAGATTGCTGGTACAGTAAGCTTTAACCTTCTATTGTTTCCACTATTTTCGCATTTGTACGACATTTTATGACAAGTGCAGCATATAATATGAGGAATCTAGCTTTTATCTCGTTTTGAAAAATTATCGTTAAAGTATTTTGCTTACATGTCCAAAATTTTTTCAGTAATGTTCTCCCGATATTTCGGAATTTTGTATTTCGTACAAATGTAACAAAATTGACCCTGATTGTTTGCACAACTGTGCGTTTCTTTCTTTTTTTTTTCTTCTTGGAAGCTATGGTTATTTTAATCCCCGCACGTTAAGGACCCTGGCATTCATGGCATTCATGGCCATCATACCTCCCCAGGGCTAAGTATGAGGGCTTTCCGGCTTTGATGAGAACAATGCCAACTCATCGCCGGGCACACTACGGCTTCATTCTCACACCCTAACGTCCCCCTGCAAGGCAGTGCGCCTTCGCTGGCTTCGTTATTGACTGGGCTGGAAGGTGAATCATTCTACACATCCCTTTTCAGGGCAGTTGTCATCACCCCCAGTACGAATTGCAGGAGCAGGTACTGACACTGAATTTTTGAGTAAATTCAATAAATGCATATAAATGGACACCTAAGTCCAACGATCTATAAATGAATCATAACACAAGAGGCTCAGAACTCATGGTTCACAAGAAACGAAGTAAGTTTTCTCACGAAGAATATTATGAGGAAAACTTTCGAAAGAGGAGATTGTTGTAATAAGATATGTTCTTTGAATAATGCCTGAGATTTATTCGTTATTATGTGGATCTGACTTGAAAACTAGGTTCCGCGGCTCAAAATCCATAAAAATACGACTGACCTACAAAGTGCTGAATGAGCAATATCTTCTGGACGTTATGTTACTAAGTTTTTACTAATATAACTAATCTGCCTTCATTTCTGAAATCAGTGGCTTGAAATCCATAAAAAAACAATGTTTACCCATCACATATTCAAACATGAGGTTTTTTGAGGTCATGTCAAAAACTAATAGTAAGAGATGCTATTTTGACCTCAGATTTGAATTTAGCGATTCAAAATACATAGAAATACATGTGTCTCGTTAAAAATTCTTGACCTTTTTTTTGTGAGGCTGTGTAATTGTTATTAAGACTTATTATATACAATGTTTCGAAATATGAAGAAATAGTTACGAAGTTAACTCACATCGCAAAGTGAAAAATTGAGAACAACAATTCATTAATTAAAAACAAGAATAAGCATGTCGAAATTTGAAAATGAGAAATGATCTATGCTTGTTATTTCGGAAATAGTTCCAACCCACTCAATCTTTTTTGCATGTCTAAAGATAGCAAACCTATATGTAATAGTCAGTTTTATAATCGCTGTGGATGATTGAATCACAACCCACAACGTGTGATTATTTCAACTTCGATAATTAATAACTCGCAATTAAAGAGAATAAAAAATATAGCTTTGGTAGTAATAATTTGTGGAGGACGTGTGAGTGAAATATCGTATAATAATTTCTTCAATTTCATAGTACAGAATTCACTTTCTTTTGCAACGATTTTCTCAGCAAGTTTATCATGGATAGAACGGAGCTTCTTTCAACATGATTGCATGACCGTACAGAGAATGCAAAACTATGATTACTAGATTTAGTTTACTTCTTTCTTCTCTTACTGAGTCTAGTTTTCTTCATATGAAAGTGCTGTCAAATTTTTGTCTGCTCACTGGTCACTTTACATATAAAAATCAAAATTTCCTGTACAATTCCCAAATGTTTTTGGAAAATTCCCTTAAAAATTTGACTGAAGAATTATTTTATTATATAAATGATTTTCATGACAATTTATTGTGTTTATTCTTATTTTCCGTATTTTGATAGCGAATTAAATAAATTCATATCTTGAACGATTTTTATATAATACTGCTTCACGAAAGATAATTTCTGTTTAACACTCCCCGTTTTTATCAAAAAAAAATTTTGAATAACACCTTAAAAATGACAAAAGATTTTTTACTTATACCTTTGCGGACTTTCTGCTTATAAAAAATTCGCGATGGAAAAATTTGTTACCTCTAGAAAATAAAGAATGTAAATACAGTAATTTTCTAAAATACTGAGGTGTGTGTTTTCACGAAATTTTATTTATCTAACTGAGCTTCAAAAACATTTTAGATATTTGAGGGTTTTCTATCTATCAAAATACACTAGAAAAATTGACCAACCGAAAGAATCAAAAGCGGATTGAAAAAGTGTTTTTCACACAGTCATTTTGTGGGTTTTATAATTATATTTTTTCTAGCTAGCTTTAAAAATTATTCCAGGTGCCTCGAAATTTCAGAATGATGAAAAAAAAACACCAAAATTTATTTTTATTGCAGAATTCAGTAGAGGACATGTAATAGGCCCTTTTTGCATATTTAGTTTTATTTTGGCCAAAATACTAGACTTAGACTCCTTTTTGACAAGCGGCTTTAAACGTTTTCTGTTCGCATTTATGATTCGAATAAAATTCAACATTCAAAAAACTATGATTGCTAGATTTAGTTTACTTATTTCTTCTTTTACTGAGTCTAGTCTTCTTTGTATGAAAGTACTTTTAAATTAAAAAGGCAACAGTTTTGTTGAAAATTAACCTGTTTTGGATGAAAATTCAACTATTTTGGTAGAAAATTCAACTATTTGGTGAAGAATCAAAAGTCTTTCTTGGTTGGAAATTTAACTCTTTTGTTGGAAATTCGTCTATTCGATTTCGAAATTCATTTCTTCTGATAGAAATTTCATGTTTTTTCGGTAGAAAATACATTTGCTTGGTTGAAAATTAATTTGTTTTCTTTGAAGATTCAACTGTTTTATTGAAAATTCATCTTCTTGGGTGGAATTCATCTGTTTTTTATTTAAAATTATTTCGTCGAAAATTTATCTTTTTGGTTTGAAAACTGAACAATTTTATTGAAATCTAACATTTTTGTTGAAAATTCATATTTTTGGGTTGAAATCCCAACTCTTATGGTAGAAATTAAATTTTTTTAATATGAAATACAGCTGTTTAATTGAAAATTAATTATGTTCAAAGTTAACATTTTAGTTGTGAATTCATATTTCGAGTTGAAACTTCAACTGTTCTCTAGAAAACTGAACAATTTGGTTGAAGTTTTTTTCTTTCATATCTCAAAAATCTTTTTTGGTCAAAAATTGAACTCTTTCTTTGAAACTTCGTCTTTTTGTTTTGAAACTTCTTAACTTTAGGGAAACTTGAAGTTATCTGAAATAGTGTGAAAAGCGCTAAAATTGAAGTTGAAAGTTTTTCTTTTGCTGCGAATAATGAAAGGAAAAATCGATTTCCCATCAATTAAAACTGAAGGAAAACTATTAAACTAATAATTTAACTGAATAAATTTCCTTTATCCAATAACGAACATTAACATTCCTTACGAAATTTCCTTTATGTTCCTTTATTGAGCTATCAATGGTGTGTAAAAACTGGTCGGTTCGTAGCTTCAAAGTTTCCAAATGATTATGTTTCCGAGTTCAACTTCTGCCCTCACTAAAGACGTAGAAAAAGATACGAAAAGATTACAGGATGTTCGGTACAAATAAAGACAACATGATTTTTTAGTAGATTTTACATGAGTTGAGCTAAATCCATTTATTGTCTGTAAATTTCATCTAACTTTCATTGAAATAAACTAAATTCGGATTTGTCCATATAATATTGATCCACAAAAGATAATTCCTGCTTAAATCTCCCCATTTTTGACGACAAATTTTAAAATTACACCTTAAAAATGATACAAGATTTTTTATTGACACACTTGAGAACTTTCTACTAATAAAAATTCCCGACAAAAAAATTTATTATCTCTAGAAAATAAAAAATGTAAATACAGTAAATTTTTAAAATAGTGTGTTTAGAAAAAAATTTATTTGTCAAACTGACTTAAGAAGCATTTTACATATTAGGGATTTCTATCTATCAAAATAACATTAGAAAAATTGACAAGCCGCAAGAATCAAAAACGGGATGGAAACGTGTTTTCCACGTAGTCACTTTGTGGGTTTTATAATTGTATTTCTTCCAGCTAGCTTTAAAATTCATTACAAATACCTCGAAATGTCTAAATTATCAAAAAAAAAAAAACACCAGAAATAAAGTTAAGGAGATGAAAAAATAAAAAACAGGTAAACTCAAAATTGAACATTTTTTAATTCTGCTATTAATTTATTTTCCACTCCTTCAACTTCATACCTTTTTTCGAGTATCTTATAAGTTGAAGTTCCAAGGTATACAAAAGATTTTTTAAAACTAAATAGAAAAAAGTAATTGAAAAATTAAAATGAAATAGTAACACTGGCTTTGTAGTGATTTATTTTTCAGTAAAAGGCCCAGAGTTGTTCAAAATATTTTTCCAAGCGATCTGGAAAAAAAATTAAGTGCACTATATGGATGTTCCAAATATTATTTAAAGTGAAAAGCTAATTTAAATAAGAATGCAGTGTCTGTGTGCACCTTAGAATTCCGGCTATTCGTACAGAAATTTCTGTCCAAATAGTTCCCTTTCCAGGGCAATTTTTTTCGAAAAAGTCTTGTTTTTCATACCTAAATTTCGTTTCACGTAGCCACGGCTAAATAAAAAAAAAACATTTCAGCGTTCCATTTTTATTATTTCAACTTCTTACCTTTTTTATAATGTTCTTCTTTTATCAGCAAGAAGTTCTAAAATATTCAAAATAATTTTTCAAGCTAGCTAGAAACAAAATTATTTAAGAACCCATGAAATGACTATGTGGGCACATGCTGAGCTAGATGAATATTTTTTTTTAAATACAAACTTCTCTGTACTCTAAAATTTCATTTAATCCATATCAACAAGAAGTTCTCAATATTTCATAAATGTCTTTTAGGGTTCAGTGTATAAAAATTAATCTTCGAAAAGACTGTTCTAGCCTCCCGAAACAATAACAAAAATTGACATCTATGAAAGTGATTATAAAAATGATGAAAATAATATCTTTTTCAGAAACAGCTAAATAAACTTTGAATTTTTTCAATACGTTCTTTCTGTTTATTTTCAACTTCTGTTGCCAAAACTTCCATTTCTTGTTATCAAGCTTATATTCTATTTCTCTGAATCGTTTGAACATTTTCAAGCCATTTTGTAATTATTTGGTAGAAAATGTGGTGAAAATATGATAATTCAAAAAAGAAAAAAGCTTTCCAACTCGCTTCGTGTATGAAACATAAAAAATTTCCGCTTCAAAAATAAAATCCAGTACATTTCTCGCAACATTATATCCGCGATTAAGAAACTAAAGAATGGTACGGCTGCTGGTGTGGATGGTATCATCCCTGAAATGCTTAAGAGCGGTGGGGGCTATTTGTTTTTGTGGCTGTGCGAATTTACGAATATGTGTGCTGAGAACGATAAAGTTCCAAATGATTGAGGAAAGGCGACTATCGTTCCACTCTACAAGGGAAAGGGTGATAAAGTTGACTGTACTAATTATATAGCGATTAGCCTTCTTAGTAACGTGAGCAAAATATTTATCAAAATACTTATCGGTATGATCATAGGAATAACTATAGAAAGGACGTGGGAAGTCCAGTGTGGATTTATGCCAGGGAGATCATGTGCGGATCATATATTTAGCTTGAGAAAGATAATAGAAAGAAGTTTGAGAGTAAACAAAAAATTTTTCGGTGCATTTGTTGATCTGGAAAAAGCTTTCGATGAGGTGACTAGATCTAAACTTTCGGAAGTCCTGAAAGAGTATGGAGTTAATGGCTGGCTTCTTAAAGAAATAAAAGCAATATATAATTGTAGTAAAGCGAGTGTAAAAGTAAATGGACAAGTGAGCGATTGGGTTGGTATCAAGCAGGGCGTTAGGCAAGGTTGCGTTATGTCCTCCTGGATGTTCAATGTATACATGGACCAATATCCTTGCCAATATCTGAGAATGGCTCTCTTAGACGAAGAAGGTGTTGATCTCGGGACGGTGAAAGAGCGTGGACTAGCGTTGGTAGATGATAAGATTATTAGGGCAGAATCAGTCGATGATTTGCAGAGAATGTTGAGCAGACTGGATACAAGTTGACGAAAAAATAGATTCAGAAATATCCAGACGAATTAATGAGAGTAGGAGGACTATCGGCAGTGTACGAGCCATTACTAGAAGTAGAAATGTAACGAATGAAGCTAAAATTGCAATATTCAGTTCTGCGCTTGCACCCACTACGCTGTATGGTAGCGAGATTTGAATGTATCAAGAAAAGGATAGGAGTAAAGTGAACGCGGTTGACATGCAATTCTTGCTGAATATGTGCGGCGGAATGCTAATGGACAAAACCAGTAATGAGTGGGTTCGCAAAGAATATAGTGTGTGTGGATTAAATAGAGTGAAATAAAATAGTAAAATAAATAATATATAATAATAAATAATAAATAATAAATAAAATAAAATAGTGTATAGTGGATTAAATAGAGTGAAAGGAATTTGCTGGGATGGTTGGGTCATGCTGAGAGAGTGATTGGAGGACGTTTAACGAAGCAAGTGTATTTAGGTAAAATGAATGGTAGCGTACCCAGAGGTAGATCGAAGAAAAATGTTTGGAATGTGTGAATGAGACTCAATAGCGAAGAGATATAAAGAGTCGTAGAAACATAAGAGCTCTCATGAAAAGACGTATGGATGTAAAGGACGCAAGAGATGTATGCGTGGATACGGATGTATGGAGAACAATTGTATATAAGAAGACGAGGGATTCCTGAAACGAAAAATTTTCGATACTCATGGGCCCTCACAGTTAATCCTGAGATACCGAAATTGCTGCAGGTAAATTCAAACTTCTATTTAATATCAAAATGATCCAATCTAGTGAATCAAACATCTACTAGCCCAACTTCACGATCCTGGCAACCAACTGTCACGTTGTTTTTTTTGCGAACAGACGGAAAGAATAAATTTACATTGGAACATCAGGTGCTAACTTGTCAATGTACAAAATGTCAATGTTCAATTGTTCAGGATATTTTTGATACCAAATCTGGATCTTTTTAATTACCTGAGTATCAGTATGCTGCAAATTGTTTTGATCCAACAACAAGATGAAAGTAAGACCCCAGTATTTTGTGTGCTCTTGAAGAGTATCGCTTAGTGGATGTGGTTGGGATGAAAAGTATGGATCTTCCTATGAGTTTATTAGTCAGTTTGAGTGTTTATGTGTGAATCGTGATTTATGATGGCTCTGTGAAGCTCTTCAACTGAGGTGATTGCTAGAGAGATTGATCAGCGACTCGTAACAGAGCGGTGTTGTGGGATGAGTGTGTCGTTTGAATGAGCAACACGCGACTTCTAGATTGATCTAGAATGTATCCCGTCTTCTACACATCCCTTACTTACCTTTACCATGTAAGGCCCTTGATCTCCGGTAGTATAATGAGAGTAGAACTGAGCGAGTTATGCTTACCCCAAACGTGATTTGGCCCGATGGTATAATAAATAATAAACAAGAGATATAATCCTTATGTTGCAACAAAAAAAGTTACTAACCAATTTTTTTTCACTCCAAATTTTCTCCTTATCACCCTTACCCCTATCGACTCAATGTACATCATGAAGAATGAAGAAAGTATCTGAAGATTGAACCTTTCGTGAATTAAAACATGTGTAGCGAATTATAGGCAGATCTTGGTACCTGATAGTTTGTGTTTTCCGATGCTGCAGAAATATTCTGACGCTTTGAGGTGTGTAAGAATAGCAGTAGTCGTGACTCCGAGTATGTCGATAATTTCAAAGCGATGATGCTTCACGGTGAATGCATCTTCGAATCGCCCCCCGAGGTTCCCATAACGTGTACCACGGAAATTCTGAAGACCGATCACCACGATATATAATTGCACGAGTGCTTCGAGCATGAAAATGCCGGATCCTTCGCACGTAATCGGGGCCAGTTTGACCCAAGTCTTACACTCAACTTTTGCTCGCATTTGCCTACATGAAATATTCGTAAGTGTAACTGGCAAGCCTCCTGTTTTATCCCGTTTTAATGTTATAGGAAAAGTGGTTAAGTAATGGGTTCCTTAGGAGAAATTCTTACATTTACGTAACAGGCCACAAAATATCTTGAAAAGGTGCGAGACTGTAAATTAATATTTCTCCTTCTGTTGAAAACTTCAACTCGCGAAATGTCTGCACAGTTAATATTATGGTTGCGTGAGTTTCAAAGAATGTAAAATGATGTCTTTTAATAAAATGGAGATATTTATCAATCAGGCTGCAAATTCTCCATCAAATCTTTAACAATGAATTTTCAAACAAAAATAATAATCTAATCTCAATAGGAGCTTGTAACGAAAATCTCTAAATCTCGAGTCATTGTTGCCTTTTTATCTATGGTTATTGGTGATTAGATCGTGTGATCCAATCTTAAAAAAGCATGTAACGAAAGGGTGATTAGCCAAAAATGTATTTATACGTAATTCAGATATGTGTGCATCAAGCATTATTTGGATGCGAGGATCGATTGATAAGTAAGGTAAATTTCCTGCTAGATGGCGGCAAAATGAACTTTGTAGTATATGGCCAAGAAATAGCACACTTCAAACTAACCTCTACCAAGCTTCAACGAAAACCGACGCTTAGTTTGCAATTGACATACGTTTGAAGTGATCTTGTGAGTAGTTTCAGAAAAAATTGAGAACGAAGAGTTCCTTGCAGCGACAAAACATTCTTATTTAAAAAATTGGACGGCCGCGCAGATCAAAGCCGAGTTAGACGAAATTCACGGGGAGTCTCTTCTTTGGTCGAGAACCGTTTATTTTTGGATAAACGAATTTAAATGTGATGCGTGAGATTCATAAGGTTGTAGGCATCTCGACTGACCTAGTCTATAACATCTTGCATGAAAAACTGGAGGTTAAGAAGATGTGTGCAAGATGGGTACCGCGATTGCTGACGCGATTACTTGCTTTTTTACCAAACGTATCGATTGATTTCGGGATAAATTAAAAAAAAGTGAATTAGCGTAAATTTGAATTAATAATCATATATTCAGAAAAAGAATTCCTTATACAGAGGAAAAGGGATCTAATTAAGTTTTCTGCTGAAATCCTTTTTCCACGATGCACATTCTAAATGCTTTTTCGAGGAATTTACTATAGTTTCCCGTAGTCTTTATAAATGAATACTTTTCCTATACATTTTTCGACCCAAGACTCATATTCAAAAAACTATATAGGAAAATGAAAATAAGTTGAAACTTTTCAACCTTATTTTAACCTCTTTTCCGAGTTACGTTTATCAAAATTTTTTGTTTGTTTTTATGATACTTAGATTCGTTTTCGACAATGAGGTACATGTCATGATTTAGCTGGTATTATTCTTCACGTAAGGGTGCTCTGATTTATTGCATTTTTCAATTTTATGAAATTATTTTCTTTTCAAG
Organism: Melikaiella ostensackeni; assembly: GCA_032362435.1. NCBI lineage: Eukaryota > Metazoa > Arthropoda > Insecta > Hymenoptera > Cynipidae > Melikaiella > Melikaiella ostensackeni. Next base: position 1,235,832 of record JAUMHM010000089.1, on the reverse strand, counting down.
TGGTTCGACAGTCATAATACTTTGTAATCAACTTTCAGATTAATCAGAGATTATTAATTTAATGTTTATTACATTATTTACTGGATGACAAGTAATAGGCCCTTTTTCCATATTTAGTTTCATTTAGACCAACATACTATACTTAGGCTCGTGTTTGACAAGCGTTTCTAATCTGAATAGAATTCAACATTTTGAAAATTCATAACATTTTACCTATATGCTAAAAGATTATTTCGAATTTTTTTTAGGTACGGGTTTTAGTATGTACGTAGTAAAATATTTTTTGATAACAACAAAATACTGATATGTTTCCTCGATTCAAGTTAAAGAAATTTCAAGTTCAGTATCAAGGTGTCTACTTGAGCGGGGAACCGGAAACCGGGAAATAACCAGGAATTTGATTCAGTGACCAGGATTTTCGCCTTGAATGTACTAAGATGCATACCTATTAAAAGTGTTGTGACAGGTATATTATCTCAGTTTTTTGATATTGTTCGAAATTGGAACAGAACTGTTCAATATTTAGACATTTAAAACTGAGAATCTTTAAAATTGGAAATTTTTAACCAGAATCACTTCAAACTAAAAAATAACACAATGAAACTTCCAAAATTATCTGTTTTCCAAATTTTCAATTTAAGAGTATACAATTAAACAATCTCCATTTGGCAACTTTAAAAATTTATTTATTTGAAATTTAGAAGATTTAAACATTAAAAACACAAATAGATTCACGCTTGCCCGTTTGAGCTGGGAAACATTTAGAATCGATTGTAATTGATCAGTATCAAACGTGAAAGTGCGGTTTCTAATGAAATTCATAAAAATAATCAATTTCAAGAAGCAGGTGTTTAGAAACGTTCCAAATTTTTAAAAAAGTATTAAATTGGAAATTTTGGAAAATTTAACAACTGCAAATAGAAAGAGAAAGTCATCACAAATTTAAGAATGTTAAAACTAAACACTTTTTTCTTTTAACTTTCATCCTCAAAAAGTAAAGAGTTTGAAATTCGTAGCAATGTTTCTTATATTGTAAAATTAAAGAGCTTTAAAAATTCTGAGAATTGTCATATTGTCGAATTCAAGAATTAAAAATGTAACAATATTTCAAGGATGTTCTAGGTGTACACACAAGCTTAAAATTAATGAATCCCTAAAGCAACCTATAAGACAGGCAAAAACTGATTGATGATTGTAAAAAATTTTAGAAAAGAAACCTCGGAAGCATCTTTACGATTTCACTCGTCACGTTTTCATTCAATATTATTTTATAAATTGTTTAATTTGTGAAGTGAATAAACAAAAGTTATCGTGTATAAAAGAAGATATGAGAAAACAGTATGTAACATTGCCTTAAACGAGGAGAGGATAGAATAAGTTGATGAGTTCGCATATCTTGAAAGTTTATTTACTGCTCACGGAAATATAGACCTGGACGTATCAAGAAAAGGATAGGAGCAAAGTGAACGCGGTTGGCATGCAGTTCCTGCAAAATGTGTGCGGTAAAACGCTAATGGACAAAGTCAGTAATGAGCGGCTTCTCAAAGAATGTGGTGTAGAAGAAATATTGTTTGACAAGAGTGAAAAGAATTCGCTGAGATGGTTTGATCATGTTGAGAGAATGAATGAAGAACGTTTAACGAATTAAGTGTATTTAGATAAAGTGGTAGCGTACCCAGAGGTAGACCGAAGAAAAAAGGGTTGAATGTGTGAATGAGACTCCGAAGCAGAGGGATATAAGGAGTCGCAGAAGCATGAGAGCATGCATGAAACGATGTATGGATGTAACGAAAGCAAAAGATGTATGCAAGGATAGAGATGTGTGAAGGACAATTGTTTATAACAAGAAGTGTGATGCTTGAAACGAAAGATTTTGGATTCTAATGGGCCCGCGTGAAGAGATTTTCTTAGTGGATTAGTATAATGGCTTTGTGATGTTCTTCACCCGGGGTGATTGCTAGAGAGATTGATCAGCGACCCGTCTGGGAGCGAGGCTGTGGGACGAGTGTGTCGTTTGAATGAACAGCACGCGACTTCTAGATTAATCTAAAACCTAGAACCGAACGAGTTACGCTTGCCCCAAAATTGATTTGGCTTCATGGTATAATAATAAAAATTATTATTAACTAAGTATAATTTCACTTATAATACCTATATGAAATCATTTCCATGAAAACATAACGAATAGAATTGTAAAGAATCGTTCAAGAAACAAAGTTAGTTCTTGTTAATATATATTGAATGGAAATTACGACTTTTGTCTAAAGAAAAAGGGGAAATACAAATATTCTAATAAATATGTCTAAATAAACAATTATGACTTCCACTGAGTATGTAAATGCACTCATTTTTTAGCATTCGATAATGTGTTAATTTTATTAGTTTGCAGTTTGAAATTTGTTCTCTTAAATAGGTTGGAAGCTACGTCAATTCTACATAAAATGAGCCCAGGCTGAAGTTATTTTATCAATTTTCTAAGAAGCTATTGCAAAAACAGTGCAAATTGTCTTGTTCAATGTTTTCCTCAATTTCAAATAAAATCTGAAATTATAAACATTTTTCAATGTTCTCGTGCAAAAATGTTTATTATTTCAGGTGTTATAATTAAACTCAGAAATGATAAAATTACCATTCGAAAAGTAACCATTTTTAATTATTTAGAAAGGGGTGTCCACATATAAAGTGATGGTAGCGTGTTTTTGCTATTTTCTTTTTCACAAAAAATATAATTTTTGACGGTTTTTGGGAAGTATGAAATATCTTGAAAATTAACATTGTGCTTTTATCATTGTATTGTAAATAATTGAATGATTAATTGACCGGGAGAAAACCTGAAAATGACCGAGGAAATGACCGGGAATTTAAAATCATCCGTCGGGTAAACACCCTAAGTATGTTTAAGTTTTTTATAAACGTGAAATTAGGTAAGCTGAAAAAAAATCACGCTTTTTGCACATTTTTAAGAAATTCTCATTTGGAAAAACTTCTTTTCTAATTTTAAAAACTAGAAAAATTAAAAAACATAAATATTGTAATTTTTACTGCAAAGGACGGAATATAGCAAAATGTTATTGCAATTCCTATATGGGTGATTGACAAAAAGTTCGCCATTTTAGACAATGAAATTTTCGAAAACAATAAAATTTCCAAACCGACTTAAATATTTTCTATCTATTGAAGGGTAACCCAAAAATGTATAAAAATAATAAACTAAGAGATCAGGTCATGTATTTGTGATGGATATGAAATTTACACGTTGCTAAAGGTCGCGTGACATGACATGCGACTATAATAAAACAGAAACATTTCAAAAATCTTTTAAAAGTGTATGTGAAACAGATAAAAATATTATACCTGTAAAATATGGAAAAGATAACTATTTTCACGATTTATTTGATTTTGACTTCAGCTTTTTAAAATATCTTCTTATTTTAGAGTATGATAAATTAGTATGGAGCGTCACCGGACATTTTATCAAATATATTACGTAAAATACCGAAAATAATTAACTATTATTCAGGATCAACGTTGATATATCGATTTTTAATTATACTAAAATCTGTGGAAGAATAGAAGATATGAGATTTTAAAAATCCTCAACTCTAAAATATTGAACTCTACTCTTGACTTTTATCTTTTTCAACTCAATATGAGTGATTTCTGTGAATCTCATATATCTAAAAAATGGCTGTAATATTATTTAGCAATATTTCATTTTAAATTTGTAGTTTAGGACAGGTGAGTGACAAGATATTTTGGATATTTTTTATTCATAGTTTCTAAACGAAGTCGTCTAAGAATTTGAAAATTTACTAAATTGTGCTTTGATACAAGTAGAATTTATCAAGGGATTACCGCAACTATCGATTAATGAATTACATAGAATATTAAACGAATTTTGTATAACTGGTAGACTAGAAAGAGGTTTGGAAGAAGCCGGAATATTTTCTATCTTTAGAGTGGAAAATAAAAAAATGAAAGAAGAAACTACAGGGGTGTCTCCTTGCTGGCACAGGTCATAAAATATTAGCAGGAATTTTATATGAAGATTAAGAGAGTGGATTGAGGAAAAGAGGCTACAAAGAAATTCAGTTGGGATTCATGAAGAGAAAATCGACAAAGAGATCATATATTTGCACTGAACTCGCTTATTAATAATAAACTAAAGAAGGTGGGGAGTAAGTTATATGTGGCTTTTATCGACCTGAAAAAAGCATTCGATACAGTAGATAGGGAATTGTTATTTGTAAAGCTCAAAAGATTAGGGATAAAAGGAAGGATGTTTCGGATGATAAGAGCAATATAATAATAGAAAAAGAGCGAATGAAGTAATAACAGAAGAAGGGACTATAAATGCATTTGAAACCAAGAGAAAGGTAAGGCAGGGATGTCCTTTGAGTGCTACATTGTTTAATATATTAATTGATGACATTGAGGATGGATGGGAAAGAAAGAATTAAGGGGGACAGTTATAGGGAAAAAGAAGATATTTTCATTCAAATTTGCGGGTGACTTAGCTTCATTTGCGGATTACCCAGAGGGTTTAGCTAAAATGTTAAAAACTCTTGAAGGATATGTGATGGGAAATGGTTAAGAATTAATGATGCAAAATAAAAAATTATGGTAATCAGAAAGGGATGGCGAAAGAAAAAAGAGTAGTAATGGAGAATATATGAAGAGATAGTCGAAATAGTTGATGGATGTAAGTACGTATTTAGATTATTGGTTTTCAATAGGAGGAACTAATAGGAAGCATGTCAGTACTTATGCAGCTTGGTTAGCGAGTGATGTATATATATATATATATATACGCACATACCTTCTTACGCATGCATGTATGTATGTATGTATGAATTATCAATATGTATGTAATGTCTACATTACTAGTTTCCACATCAGCTTTGAGTTGGAGTAAGTGACGCTTTTATTTTTAAACGTGTTATCCCCAGTAGGTCTAATCCGCATCCTTTTTCGTTCAGAAAATCAGCAAAGATATCATTTAACTAATTTTTCATTTAATGCTCTCTTCTATGTCGATTAGAATACCTGGATGAGCCCGGTGGATCTTTGTTTTCTTGAAAATGACTTAATGAAAACGTGGATGGGCACCCAGCTGAAAATTCCTTTACAGGAACCTCGAAGGATCCTGCACATATTCCTGTACATGTTCGCGCACAAGAAACTGTACAGGTAATCTTGAAGATTCCTGCGCAGGAATTTGGCGAAGGGAACTGTAAGCGATCCTGCAAAGGAACCTGTATGCCGAGTGCGCTAGTGGCTTGGCTCTCTCACTAGTGAGTGAGTTGGATCTTCAAGGGAAAAAAAGGAAGAATACTTTATACCTGTAAGCGACATAAGTTTTCGTGGTAGCTCTCTGTAAAGGTCTCTGTACGGGCTTCTGTATAGGAATTCATGCCTCAATTTACTTTGCAATGGTGCCTGTAAAGAATATTTTACAAGGGTTTTGCACTTGCTTGAAATAAACTGCAATAGTTCCTCCGGAGCAGTATCTTTCGTAGCTGTGACTGGAGTAAGTCCGAGTTTACTTCTCTGCCACCCCCATTTTTCTGGATTTTTTTAAAATTGTCATTCCATGCTTGGAATTGACTGTTAGGTTCGTTATTAGTGTTCTTGTGCAGCTTCTCTTGTAGGTGTCAATGTTTGTAAATTAAATTTACTTCTTGTGAATGATCGTGTGAAATGTAGATAGCGAAGAGACTCCAGCGTAGCATTTTCTATGGAAGCTCCGTAGAGTGCAAGTAAGACATTTTCACCGTAGATAGTAACGAGTTCGAGATCTGCATTCGGGTCTTTACATTTTTGCGGGTCCTGCTTCAAGTGTTTGTTCTTTTGAAGAGTATTTATAAACTTTACTATTCCTTTATTGTTGTTTGTTGTGTATTGTTTGTTATTATTGTTAATTGAGGAGGTGGTGTCACTGCCACTGAATGCGTTTAAGAAGAGCATTTTCTCTGCTAGATCTTCGCCAAACTGGAAACTTTTAGGAGACTATAATTTTTCAGTAGTCCTACTTTTGCTTGATTTTCTGAGAAAACTTTTGTATGCCTTTCTGCTAACGGTCTCAAGGGAACTAGAAGACCTACCTGTCTACCGATGATGAAAACATACTAATCTTACACGAATTCAGTGGCAGTGACACCATCTCTGCAATTGAAAATCAAGGCAAAGTTCAGTTTATAAATATTCCTGAAAAGAATTAACTTTTAAAGCAGGATCTACAGATATGTAAAGACCCGAATGCAGATCCCAAACTCGTTACAATCTCAGGTGAAAATTCCTTACTCGCCTTGTAAGGCGCTTCCATAGAAAATGCTACGCTGGAGTCTTTTCCCTATTAATATTTCACACGATTAGTAACAAAAAGTAAATTTAATTCACAAACATTGCCACCTACAAGAGAAGCTGCACGAGAACACTAATATCGGAGCTATCAGTCATGTCCAAACACTGAATGACAATAAAAAAATCCAGAGAATTAAGGATGGCAGAGAAGTAAACTCGAACGTACTCCAGTCACAACCACAAAAGATCCTGCTCTGGAGGAACAATTGCAATTCATTTCACGTGAATGCAAAACAGGATGTTGTTCAAAATGTGGCTGCAGGAAAGCAGGTCTAGAGTGCTCTATAATCTGCATGCTCATTTTGTGATGGAAACTCCTGCAAAAACGTTTCGGAAATCTCAGGAGACTCTGAAGAGGAGGAGGAGGAGGAGGCGGAGGGGGAAAATGAAGATAAGCTTGGAAAAATAGACTAATTAAAACATTGTCAGCATCCCTAGAAGAAGGGGAAGCAGAAGAAACAGCAGCTGAGGATGACGAGAGTGATTTAGAAGAAAATCCTGCAGATTGTCAAGAAGACAATTAACCTGGCCCATCCATTTATTTATAAAGACGATTTTAAGAAAAAAAAACAACCAGGCTCATCAAGGCATTCTAAAAGTCTTAGAGGAGAACATAAAATAAAAAATTAGTTAAATAACATCTTTGGTGATTTTCTGAAAGAATTAGGTTGTAAACTAGACCTACTGCGGTACAATTTGAAAAAAGCGTTACTTACTCTGCCTCAAAGGTGATGTGGAAATAAGTAATGTAGACATTACATGCATATTGATGATTCGTAAATACACACATGCATATGTAAGCACGTGTGTGCGTGTATGTATGTATACATAACATAATATATTATTGATATATTTTACTAAATATACATATTTAATGTTATTATAATAATATGATAACGATAACAATAAACAACCTTTTAAATTTCCAGGGAAAAATCGACATTTCATGCAAATTGCAAATTGCACTCAGCTTTCCTGTACCATAATTCGGGAAATAATAATATGAGAAAAATTTATTCATGACAAAGTAGATAGGAAATTTTATGCTCTACAACTTTGTATGAAATTACTTTTGCTTTAAAATGCAGCGGGTAATTTTGATCGAAATGCAGACTTAATTAAGAATTTGCCGACAATTAAAAGGCCGTCGATTTGCCGAGTTATATCTTTACATTTTCCCGAGATAAAAATAATAATTTTCTTCTATTTAAATCAAAAAGCTATGAAATAATTGGCATTTTCAGAAAATAAAACCTTGAAAAATACCAAGTTACACATTTACAATAAAATGCCGAATTTTTGAAACAAGGAAATATATTGGTATGCAAATCCAAATTCACTTCTCATTCTTTAACGTTTGTTGCCTAAAAATGTTTAAAAATTGACGATTTCATCTAAAATTACCAAAATTCCTTGTGCGTTGCTTGAGTTTATTAATGAAATATCCTAGAATTGCCGACTTTCAAAAGTTTGGGGGTGCCGCCCCCCCCCCCCCCCGCCCCTGCTGCCAAATGAAGGTAATTGCCAAGTTTTCTGAATTTAAGGTGTAAATATATGGTTTCACATAATTTTATGAGTCTGATAAAATTCAAGGTTCAAGAAAGCTTATTGTCGTGAGCGAAGCGCACGTTAATTGTTACTAGAGTAATACGAATTTAGTTAATAGAAAGAAAATCTTTATTAGAGTGCCTTTATTAGCGTGTTATGGTGTATTTTATTGATGGAAATGATCAGTTCAGTGATATCGCGTGATCAAAGCAGGTCTGATCGAATGAGCGAATGATATCTCTAGGTGATCTAGAGTCTTTCAACAGCGCGTGCCTAATAGTCGACGTTTACTATCGCGCGCATCCGAGTCTCTGCGCTTGTTAAGCTGTAAAGTGCATGGAATGGATTACGACCTAGGTAAAAAAGACGATGAATAACGAGCTAGGTTTGAGAAAGTATAACGAATAGCTTTATTGAGCGAAAAGTAGAGTCACTTCATCTTCCATCCCTTATATTATTTCGCTCACGAAGCACGAACGCGATGTGCAAATAACCTATCTGAAGTAATATCTTATGACTTATGAAAATCAAGCAACATCAAGAGAGGCACTTTTTCTAGTCATCAATAAGCCTCTTAAAATCAGAGTTAGATGAGAAAAAGTTTCTTGGTACTTTGACAGTAGAAGGTGCAGCAACATACTGAGAAAGAGTGTCGTGGGACAGTGGACACTGATGCAACGCAAAAAATGACACAGATTTCAACCTTTCTAATTCTCCTTAAAGTCTACTCTTAAAAGTTAAAATATACTATTGAGCAGATCAACTAATGAAAGACGAAATTGTTGTAATTTTGTGAAAATTAAGTCATGAGGAACGACAATCATGTAAAAAGGACTCATCTTTGGCGAGCGATTTCTTCAGTTTAATCACTGATTTTCAAGTTATTTATTTTGCACTTGATTGTAAGATTAAAATGGATGAATTTTAAAAAGTGCGATGAAAAATTTTGAAATTAATCATTTTTAACGACTTAGTATCACAGATTTTAATTTAAGAATGTTTCGATTTTCAACATTTTTAGAATAATTAAACATTAAAGGTTCGCAATATTCGATATTCTTCAATTTTGCACGGTGAAAATGACAATAATTTTTTTTCACGGAAACCACATTTTTTAGTTAAAAAATATGTCCAATCACTTTAAACGTCACTTATCTGATACTGTATGGTATGATACTTATAAATAATATTTATCATATTCAGAATTTTTATAATTTGAATTTCAAATTATGGTTTTGAATGTGCAATTCTATAACAGTTTAATTTTTGAGGCCTTGAAACTAAAGTTGTTTTGGTTTAAAAGCTTAAATTTGAAAATATTTGGTTTGAAATTTCTTAATTTTTGGAGGATTTCAATTTTCAATTTCACAATGTTGTAGCCTGTTACTTCAAAATTGTACAATTCTGAATGCTTTATTTTGAAATAGTGCTTAATTTTGAAGTAAGTAATATTCGATGATAGTTCATGAAGACAACATTTTGTCGCTGGAACACATATTTACCGGGGGGGGGGGGTCAATAACGGAGGTCAAAGATAAATTTGGCTTCCTTGAATTAAGTGTTTTTTCACTAAAAGAAAATCTTAACTTTTTTTTAATACCTTTAGGCCAAAAAAATGAATGTCTTATTACTTATTCATAAAAATAAGAATGCAGTAGGTTTTGAGCGGATAAGGTTGATGTCCCAATTTGGGCGAGTGTAAGGATTTGTGCGGCGTATTTTGCTTGTAAAAGTATTTTAAATCTTTTGAATCGAGGAAAGTTCCTAATGTCGCACAGTTTGAACATTTTTTCATCAACATTTTGTCTGCTCATCGATATAAACATACAACTTTTATTGAATAATGGAGAATATTTCATGCTGTTCCGATGAACCTATTTGGGCGAATGAATTTTTCCTCTGACCCAG
>JAUMHM010000089.1:1204108-1214556 GCA_032362435.1 Melikaiella ostensackeni | reverse complement strand
AGAGCGGACATTTCACACGGCCCAGCGACGTGCCTGGAACGTTCCGAAAGTCCCAGCGGCTAGTTCCTGGAACGTTCTGTGCTATTAGGGACTATTCATAATCAGTGAGTAGAAAATGCATGCCGTTGTGTGCGAAATTAGATCAGTTTTTTAATGAAATTTGTACGCACATTCATGGAAGCTAATTCTCTATTACTTTGAAATTAGGTAATTAATTACAATTATCCTTTCTGGTTTTAAAATCTTGAATTATGAAAAACTGACATAAGATTCGTAATCAGCGACACAAAAAATCACAGAATATTGATTTTTACAAACATTTATAAGCTTTCAAAAATTTAGTTCACAATTTTGCATCGGCCATTTTTTAATTTGAAAATTTGATTCAAGATTCATAATCAGCGACCCAAAAAATCCCCAGGTACTGAATTTTACAAACATTTATCAACTTCTTAAGCTTTTCGTCCGCAATATTGGATCGTCCATTTTGAATTTTTGCAATCTGACTTAAGATTTGTGATCAACGACCCACAAAAATCCCGAGGTACTGATTTTTACAAACGTTTATCAAATTTTCAAGCTTTTCGTCCGGCATATTGGATCATCCATTTTGAATTTTGAAAATCTGTCTCAAGGTTTGTAATCAGCGATCCAAAAAAATCCCGGCTGCTGATATTAACAAACGTTTATCATCTTCTCAAGCTTTTCGTTCGCCATATTGGATCGATCATTTTGAAATTTCAAAATCTGATTGAAGATTTGTAATCAGAGACCCAAACAATCTCAAGGTACTGATTTCTACAAAGATTTATGAATTTTTCAAGTTTTCCTTCCGCCGTATTGGATCGTCTCTCATTTTTACAAAGATATATACACTTTTAATCTTTACGCGGACATATTGGATTGGCCATTTTGAATTTTGAAAATCGGACTTCAGACTCGTAATGTGTAATATCATAAACATAAAATAAAATGTTTTGCGCCTTTCAAAATTTGATTCACATAAAGCTGTGCAGCTATAAAGTTCAATTTTTTTCGCAAAAAAAAAACGAAATTACCCAAATTGGTCGCTTATACTTCCGCCGCCATTTTGAATTTCAAAATTGCGGCAGCAGATTCGTCTTCAGCGATACCTAAAACTTGGGTATATCAAATTTATTGATATTAATTGTAATTTGACTCGGTTTCAGATTTTTGACGCCGTTCTCGCCCAATTGCCCCACTTTGTGTCGTGGGGAAATACCATAATTATAAGTAAAGATGCCCGTCCTTCATTACTGGTATTTTCTAGGGCCACTTTATGTCGAGAATTTAAAGTTTTTGTACAAAATTTCGCTTATTATTAAAATCAAATTTTATTTCTAAATTAACTCAGGAACAAATATTAAGTTGTACGTTATTAAAGTGGCAGTGAATCAAAAAATGAAAACATAAAATTTCAAAAATCCCGGGGCTCTTATCATCTCTCCAGTTTTAATTCCTTCGACAATTTTTTTTTTTACAAATTTCCACCCAAATGATGTATACAAACGTAAATTACTGTTTCCTTTTGCATTTCCCAAAGTTTCAGAGCGATATTTTATTTACAAAAAGAGTAAATCGTTCCAAAAATTAAGATTAAAAATCGAGCATTAGTTTGGTCACGTGACTCTTGTTAGACATGCCCTCAAAGAATTTTGATGACGTGAATTTTATTTTGTAAATAAAACGCTGTGATACAAAGAAACAGTAGAGGGTGGAAACCCGTTTAAAACAAACATTAGAGTGTAGAAATATTATTTAAACCTTCGTTTTTTCATTCTTATGCTTATTTTTAGTATTTTACTATCTGTCAATTTTTATAAACTAAATACCAGGTTTCGATATTGCATTTTATACAACATATACGATGTACATACATTATCCAATATTTGAACAATACGAGATTCTCGTTTATTCCTTGGATATTTCCAAAATACTTCCTTTCTAAAATATTATGAAATTACTTTAAAATCTCCTCGGTTGCCGGATTTTATTTCATATATTACATGTACTTCAAGTCGGATAACAGCAAAAAAAGATTCATCCCAATATCCCTATCGGAAGACAGTCATTTAAACAAATTTATTAAATTAAAATAAAATTAATTAATAAAGTAACTTTTCTCTAAACACCGATAACTTTTTATCTCACAAATTACTTGTATTTGATGCCGGGAAACACAAAAAAAAATTTCATTCCCATATCACTATCAGGGAACTGCGATTGATCCACCCAGATAAAACGAAGTCTTTCGATAGGAACATTGGGATAAAATTGTTTTTGGTGTCCGACATGTAATACCAATAATTTGTGAAATGAAATCCGAGAACCGATCGCTTAGAGGAAAATTAGAATTTTTTAAATTCTAACCTAGGCCTCAAACGTTTAGGCCAGACAAGGAAGGATTTTATGAAGGGAAAAAATGGTAACAGGCTAAAAATTAGTGAAAACCCTTTTCCATTGGACTATTAATGATCATATAAAAAATCTAAATCGATTGAACAAGAGCTAAACAATTTACATTGAAAATGTCGGCGATTATCAGTATTTCGAGTTTGTTTCTTAAACGGCTCATTTGAGCACAATTGAGTCTCCTCAGAAAAATGTGCAGAACTCTTTTCTCTATAAAAAAAGTTATTTTCCTTTTTCACATAAATACAAAATTTTGCGTAGAAAGTAGGAAAAATAATGCATTTTTATGGTTTACGTTTTTACACCTGTGAGATACAGTTTTCCAGAAAAGAAGTCCAAACTGCAGATGTGACTATGATCTGCTTACAATTCAGTCTGAGAACTGTCGATTTTGAATATGTTTATATGAACACTGTTTCAAATGTCTATACAAAAATCTACATAATTAACATTTTTTTCTGAAGCGCAAGAACAACGTTTAGTATATCGCGCCGGCCGATCTGCCATGAAATACATGCACTCAGTCGGCAGACTTCTTATTTGCCTATTTATATAAGCCTGAGAACTATTGATTTTGAATATGTTAATAAGAAGATTGTTTCAAATGTCTATACAAAAATCTACATAATTTGCATTTTTTTTCTGAACCGCAAAAACAACGTTTAGGATATTGCGCCGGCCGATCTGCCATGAAGTACATGTAGTCAGTTAGCAGACTTCTTATTTGCTCGTTGATATAAGTCTGAGAACTCTCGATTTAGAATATATTTGTCCCAAATCGGGGGGATCTAAACGTAAACAATCAGGGCCGTAAGAACCATCTCCTAATATTACGCAATCTCCGAACGTGAGTACCCGCGCACTGCGCCTTTGTCTATACGCTGCTGGTGTTTCACGCTTGGTTGAACACTGTCTCTCGCCCCGCGAGCTGAAAAACTGCGTGGGCCAGCAGTCGACTAGTAGTGCCAGCAATTCTTAAACTAGGTGGGCTTGTATGAGAGTTCAAGTGTATTAAATATTGCTCTTATTCCTTTTGGAAGCCAACCATTCACTCCATACTCTTTCGTGACTTCCCGAAGTTTAGTATTATCCACCATATCGAAAGCTTTCACCCGATCAATAAATGCACAAAAAACTGTTTTTTAAGCTTGAAATTTTTTCTATGATGTTCCTCAATTTCACTATCTGATCCGCACATGATTTCTCTGGCATAAATCCACATTGGACTTCCCAGGTTGGACTCTATACAATCTTTTCAATAAATCACACCGTCTTTCACTTTGTCCGTATCCGAAACCATTTCACCATCAGAATTCTTGATGTCGACTAACTCACTGCTATTACTTCCATTCCTAATCTTCTTAACCAACTTCAAAATAGTTTATTATTTTCTTCAAAATCTTTTTGCATTGTTTTATCTTCTTCTGCTTTGATTTTATCTTTGCTTCCTTTGACCAGTATCTTTGCTTTTCTGTTTTCAGTCCTATAATCATTTTCTAGTCTAGTCCTCCCCTCAATTCTAAGACCTTTAATATTCTTTAATTCTTTACCTTTAGAATTCTTCTGTTTCACTTGAAAGTTCAACTATAGGGTTCTAATGCAATTATTTGGGCTTAAATTAATCCTGCTGTTTATTTGAAATTCAGGTGTTTGGTCTAAAATTATTTTCTCTATCTGTTGAAAATTTAAGTATTTGGTTTTCTCAAGTACACTTGCTTTTTCTCCCTAACAACCACGCGGATTTCATCATTCCACCAAGCATATCCAGTCTTTCTTCCTCTTTGGTTGAAAATTAAATTTTTTGTTGAAAATACATATTTTTGGTCGACGATTCGACTATTTGGTTAAAAATTGAACTATTTATTTGAAAATTTAACTATTTGGTAGAAAATTAACTTTTTTGTGGAAAAATCATATTTTTGTGTTGAAATTTCAAATGCTTTGTAGGTAATTTATCGTTTTGGTTTCAAAATTCAACAACTTTGTTGAAAATTGATGTATCCTGTTGAAAACTCGTCTTTATTTGTAGAATATTAACTTTCTTGGCAAAATGTTTATTTTTTCTGGTTAAAAATTCAACTATTTAGCAGAACTTTGTTTTTTTTTGTTACAATTTAATTTTTAACTGAAAATATAATGATTCTATTTTTGGTTGAGAAGTTATCTTTTCTAGTTAAAAATTAATTTTTCTTGGTTGAAGATTTAACTCTTTTGTTGGAAATTTGTCTTTTTTGGTTGAAATCAAGTGTTTCTGATTTAAAATTGAAATCTTTTCTAATGGAAATATCAACTATTACATTTATTATTGAGTATTCACCTATTCCGTTTGAATTCAACTGTTTTTTATTCAAAATGAAAATATTTTTTGGTTGAAATATCAACTGTTAAATTTTTCGTTGAGAATTAATCCTTCTTGATTTAAAATTTAACTACTTGGTTGAAAGTTTAACTTCCTTGTCAAAAATTGATTAGCTGAAAATTCAACTATTTTCTTAAGAAGCCATCTTTTTGGTTCTAAATTTTAACTGTTTTGTTGAACATTAATTTTTCCGGATAGGAAAGACGTCCCTCTCGGTTGAAAATTCTACTTTTTCAGTAGAAAAGTTCTTTGTTAAAAATTCATTTTTCTTGCTTGAAAATTAAATTGTTTTCTAAACAATTCGTCTTTATGGCTTGAAGATTTAACTATTTTTACTTAAAAATGAAACTGTGGTTGAAGTTCAAACAATTTTGTTTCAAAATTCGACCATTTGGTTAAAAATTCATCTTTGTAGATTGAAGATTCAACTGTTTGGCTAAAAATTCAGCTTTTTTGTTAAACATTCATCACTTTTACTTTAAAGTTCAACTATTGGGTAGTTAATGCAACTGTTTGGTCTCAAAGTCTTTTTTTATTTGTTGAAAATTCAAGTATTTGGTTGAAAATTCATCTCTCTTGGTAGAAAATGTATCTTTGTGGTAGAAAATTCAACTATTTTGTTGAAAATGTAATACATTTCGACTTGAAATCTTAAGCGTTACATATTGAATTGAATATGGCACCTATACATTAATTTTATTCAAAAGAATTCATTCCCCTATTTTTGTGAAGAATCACCTTATTTCTCCTGTTTTGAGAGCATTTTGGTTTGTGAAGACTCAAAGTATTACGTCAGTGTATTTTGTGTTTTATTTTAGGCGTTTATCAAATGAAATCGAAGAACAAATGTTTACTTAGAGGGGGGGGGGGGTGTTCTTATTTGTGACGACACCTTGGAGGGTTCAAGCTTTGTGTGATGATCTGTCACGAAGAAGGGAACGGGTGAAAAAAGTGTTAAAAATAGCTCGACGTAGTTTTTGTACAGACCCATTCGTATTAATTGGCAAATTTAATATTCGCCGTAAAGAACTAAACTAAAAAATCCAGTCATTTTTCCAAAATTCCATGAGTATTCCAGGTCCTCCAGGTCTTGTAGGGACCCTGAAATGGTAGGCGATTTAAAAAATGGAGCATATCAAAAAACTTATTTTGCCAATACTGACATAACTGCTTTTTGTATTACTTTAACAAAAGAGAACAGTTAGGTCAATTTTGAATCTTCTTATTCTGCTCCTTCGACATGGTTCATACAGAAGTGAAGAAAACGACGCTGTTTAACATGAGAAACGAGTCCCAGTACGGAGACATCCCGTTGTCAGAATTCGCTTTGGAATGTCCCCTAAGGTGTAAATTTAAAATCATGCCTTCTTTTCACATCGTAAATGTCTTTTCGGGTTCTTGTTCTTACGTTTCTCCTTCAATAAAAGTCTTGCATCTTGTCCTTATCATTCTTGACCACAGAAAAGAAATATTTAGTTGGACAGCGATAAAATTTTACTTCTGGTTCTTTTTTCAAGATTTAAGTACTTTCTTAATTGGGTTCTTAATTTTTGAAAGTAGTAGTTGTGAATCGCAGATTATGTTAGCCACGATAAGTCATAATAAAAAAATCTTTTTTCAAAAGAACAGGTGTACATTGCAGGCTTCATTATAAGGGGTAATAGGGTTATTTCATGATCTCAGTTGGCAGAAGTAAATGATTTTATTACTTGAAATGAAAGTCGAGTAGTTGTGAATTTTCCTTCTAACAGTTACCATTTTTTTTTGGATTACAAAATTTTCAAGGCTGGATCTTGGAAACATTGCATGTACAAATATATTGCTCGATTTAATATCCTGTGCATGTTTTCACTGAAATATCGCAATGCTTGAGCCATGCCTTCTTACATTTGGAACTTAATTTATTGCAAGACAAGTGGCGTTGAAAACTTGCTTCTGAGGAATGGTGTACGTTTAAATGAGTATCCATTTATAGACATTTAAGGTAGTTGTCGTTCCAAAAATCAGGTCTCTGAGAAAATATAGATTTTCTGTAATTCAAGGAATCAATATAATATCACCGATGATGTTATTTCCAACAAAAAACATTATTTCTAATGAAAACATTTTAAAACTCACAAAAAAATTTATTTTAACAATGTTTTTTGCAACTGAATTCTTTTGTTACGATCGCTTTTTCACATAAAAAAAAGCAAAAAGAAATGCAGATAAAAATTTTGGGGTTACTCTCGGCATGAAAAAAATTAAGATCGACAGGGGTAAAATGGAATATCGCTGATTTTTCATCTTACCTATACCAATCTTCATTTTTTTGCATGCCGAGATTACCCCCATAATTTTTTCCTGAATCACTTTTTACTCTTTATTTCTGTGCTACCAATTTTTGGAAAATGGTTGAATTTTAATAAATGATGGCTTATTTTTTGAGGAAAAAATTCTCTACAACTTTACTTATTTCCAAAATTGGGAACAGCAGAGTTGCAGGAAATGTTTTATCTGAAAAAATAAGCCACGATTTATTAAAATTTAAACATGTTTAAAAAATTGGTAAGAAGCGATAATAATAGTAAATTCAATTACAAAAAATATTGTTGAAATAATTATTTCTCGTGAATCTTACACTTGTTTATAGAAAATAATGTTCTTTCTTTCATAATACATGCCGATTTGTGACTAATGACTCAGTTAATTTTTAGAGGGGAAAAGTACTTTTATTTTTCAAGTATAGAGACCCCCAGTACAGGCCGCTTTTCTAGAAAAAAACTCTATTTTTTATGTAAGAATTAAAAGAAAAAAATGCGCTTCAATAAGATCGTTGTATTTAAATGTTCTACTATTCAGCGAAGCAGGGAGCAGGTAAATCAGTTTTCAAGTTCAGACCTTCCTTTAGGCGACCCTAGCAAAAAAAGGGAAAACCACAATCCGTTATGACTCAAGTCTGCAGGTAATAAAATGCCCACTATGAGCAACATAGATGCATTCTGGGGCGAACACACCGTACACGAAAAGTAGGGGCCCCAACCCAAATGAGTGGATGAATTTCCAAAAGGTTGGGTGGATGGAGGTGGTTAAGGGTGGATAATATCATGAAATGCAGATTTGAGGTAAAATAAAATTGTAAGCAATATAACATCATAAGTAAATGTAAAGAAGAACAGTTTCTTATAAGCAATTCACCACCGATTTCATGCTTGCAATATTCAAGCCGAATCAATGTAACTGTACAATTTTCGGCAAACTTACTCCGAAAGTAGTACCTTGTATATTAAATGACAATATACAAGCTCTTTGTATAAACGGGTAGATTACACAAACATGCAAGATATCAATAATATGTGTTGCCCAATTTCCTCCAAAAAATAACAAATTTATTAGCATTATAAACAAACTTTGCATGTCTGCAATAACCTGTTATGGAAGTCTAGCGCTCCATTTTGATGACCCTGAGAGCTCGTAAAAAATGTTTCAAATTTTAATTTTTCAAACATATATTTGAATATGAAATTTAATTGCCCATCTTCTTTCCCTAATGAAAAAAGTTATAGCACGTGTATTTGTTGGAATAAATAGGAAACACTATTTTTTCCCCCAGACCAAAATTTAATTTCTTTTTTTTACTTCAATTAGCGCTCAGTCACTCAATTTCGGGAATATCGTAATAAAATTTACAGGGATTACGCTGTGCACTGTTCTTAGAGTAATGGCATAGGTTCCAAGTTCGAATATTTTCTTCACATTTACTTATGATATTACATTGTTTACAATTTTATTTTACTTAAAATGTACATTGTATGATATTATCCACCCTCAACCACCTCCAAAAACCTAACCTTTTCGGAATTCACCCACTCATTTGGGTAGGGGCCCCTACTTTTTGTATACGGTGTGTTCGCCCCTGAATGCATCTATGTTGGTCATAGTGGGCATTTTATTACCTGCAGACTTGAGTCATAACGGATTGTGGTTTTCCCTTTTCTCGCTAGGGTCGCCCAAAGGAAAGTCCAAGCTCAAAAACTTCCTTACCTGCTCTCTGCTTCGATGAATATTAGAACACTTTAATACAACGATCTCATCGAAGCGCATTGTTTTTTTTAATTCTTACATGAAAAATAGAATTTTTTCGGAAGAAGCGGCGTGTACCGGGGGTCTCTATACTCTTTAGATTATTCGAACAAAAAATCAGACAAAATGGCTTCACTGTTTGACCTGAATCCTATAAATCCTATTTACACTCGATTTCGAAAACCCTTAAAATGGCGCTTTCAGTAGCGCCATTTGGCACCGTTTCGGAGAAGCCTTTAGAAAGTTTCGAAGTGACAGGAGATTTTTGTCTCAATCGGTCACAAATCGACTTACTCTTAACACGCTTCATGGGCTTTTGAAAACGCGCATTTTCATATACGGTTTTTGCAAAAAGTATCGTGTGTAAAATGGAGCAAAGCGGTGACTTGAGACTCGCCTGATTGCTGCCCTCGCTTCGCTCGGGTGGTACACTTCACACTTGTCTCAAATCACCCACTTTTGTACCTTAGCACACAATATACTGTTTTGCTAGAGACCTTATTCTTGACATGACAGCTGCCTTTAAGTTTCTCATGATTAAGAGGATGGTCCTTATTTACTTTTGTTTAGAAATCATTTGTTTCCACTCGCGATTCTGGTGCAAATGCCCAAAAATAGAACGTGCTCCAAATTTTTGCTCATCGGTTAATTTTTACTCATTTTCCCAAGTACTTGAAGTTTCTCATATGATTAATATGGGAGAAATTGTGCAATTGTGTGAAACACTTTTAATTTACGTAACTTTTCAATTTTTATTCAAATCATTCGTCCACATAGGACAATACTCTCTATGTAATGCTTAAAATATCTTAATTCTTATAAACTTGAAATTTTCTAAATTTCGAAAATGGTGGACCCAACAATTTTTGTCAACATTGACATTTTCAATAAATATTAGCTAAGAATGATTAAACATTGTAAGAAAACTAATAAATTATTGAAAAGTTAATGGTGGATATGAAAATTGAAAAGATTGAAAAAATCCATGATGGCGGTCAATTAAATATTCCAAAGTTAGCACATTTTGCAGTTTTCATTGTAATATTTAAAAAATTTGCTATAAAAAGAAGTGTGGCTTTAGAAAGCATCCGATGATCCCAGAGGTCCAAAATTTCGAAAAAATCCATGATTGGGATCATCTGAAAATTCCGAAAATAGCTCATTTCCGATCGTGTTATCATGTTTCAAAGTCATCAGGTTTGGTACGGGTGTGGCCCAGGTCTGGCCAGGAAAGGCCTGCTCTGACCCAGGTATTTCTAAAAACTTACAGTGTGTCTAAATTGATGAGAAATAAGAAATTCACACTAACAAAATAAGACCTTTTATCTCAACACCTTCACAGTCTGGTCTATCCCAGGTTTGGTGCTGATCAGTTTTCCGTAAACAGCCAAATTTTGAAGTTCAATCAGCACATTTTTTCGCATATTTTGAAAAACTGACAAGGTGTCTAAAATCATAAGAAATGAGAAATTCACACTATCAGAACAAGACTTTTTTTCTTATCACCTTGACAGTCTGGTAAGTGAAGAAAAAATGGTAGCTCAATTAATGAAGGATCATTTCAAAGTTAAAAATGTTGTACGTTAATGAGCCA
>JAUMHM010000089.1:1141096-1154062 GCA_032362435.1 Melikaiella ostensackeni | reverse complement strand
ACAACAAAAAAAGAAGAATTGAAATCGGCCGAACGACAGCGCCACACGGTGACGAGTCCTAAAACTTTTTGATCAAGGTGGTATGTGACTTCCGTTTCCCTTTTCTTCTCTTGTCCACTCATGCTTTCTATTCTCTCTTTCCTACACTCCACCATTCTTCTTCTTTCCCTCCTCTAGCTTTTTCTACCTCCTTCGACCATTCTTCTCCTTGTCCTTTCTCTCTCTCTAAAATTTTTAAACATTCTTTTGCCGTCCTTCCCTCTTCTTTTCTCGTCTTGTAAATCATCCCATACAAGCACCCATATCTCCTCTACCCATCCACATACTCTGCATTTTCTCTTCTCATCCTTCTCCCATAACATCGCTTCTTTTACTTCGTTTCCCAGTCTCCATCTAGCTATTCTCGTCCATCACTTTTCCCCTCATTCTCTTTCTGAATATTTTGGCAATCCTTCTCTTTTCATCAAAATTTTTTAAAAACTGTCTTTTGTGTTTTTTTTATTTATATATTTTTCGGCTAACTCTAAAATATATTTATAACTTCTGAGGGCTTTTTGACGATAAGAATATACAAGAAAAAAAATGTGAGTCTGTATAATCAAAAAAGAAAAAGATAGCCTGTTACGTTCTATGGCTTTGTACTAGACAAAAATACACTAGAAGAACTATTGACAAGCGTAAAGAATCAAAAAGAGGGAGGCAGCGATATTTAGAAGCACGTGACTACACTCAACTTTTGAGTTAGCGCAGATCTCGGGCATTGCTTACATCGACCGTGAGACTCTTCCGAGAATTTCTACGATAAAAACCATGGCCGTATCAACCATTTCCAGTAGGAATGCGTAATATTAAATAACTGTATTTTGTACAAATGTAGATTTTTGTTGTCATGAATGGACCTTTTTTAATAATGAAGACTAATTGATAAAAAGAGGATTTTCCGCGTGTATTTTAAAATGAATGCGAAATATGTACGCGAGTGCGCGAGCTGCCCGCTTTGTTGCTACGGTATTGCATGATTGGCTCAAGGACGCCTCGCGTTTTCCCCTGTCTCCCGGGCTCCCTCGTTCATGAGTGCGAGCTGGCAGAATTCTAGGGACGCAGTAAGACGAGGCGCGGTATATTGAGAGTTGAGTGTATTCTTGTATATTTTTAAATTATTTATTACTAGAGTATTTTTATCAGTGAAAAGCCCTTAGATATTATAAATACCCTTCATAGTCAGCTGAAATAATATAATTTAAAATAACACGTAACTCAGTTTTTCAAAAATTTACTGTGCTTACATTTATGATTTCAGCGACTTATCTCATTTTTTGTGATGTATTTTTACCGGTAGGAAAGCCTCAAATACCTGAAAAAATTCCTTCCTGATTTCTGTAGATTTTAAAATTGTTCTTCGAAGACAGGGGTCCATTAAACATAAATTATCGCCTAAATAAGAACGTTCATCGTGCACTCGATTAAAGTATGTCCAAGGAACAAAAACTTTTATACTATGTTGAATCCTGTTAGGTTAATTCTATGTCATATTCATTTTTTGACTACCTTCTGGGACTGCTTACTTAGATACTGTAAAATAAAATACAAATTTTATTCTTTATCATTATTCAATTATTCATTAATGATTTGCTGTATTGTTTATTGCTTATTTTGCATTATTCTTCATTCACAGTAATTCGTGGCTAAAAATTCCAAATATTGGTGGTAGAAGACTTTCTAACAGACAGACAGACGGCAAACAGACAGACTTATCGTATAAGCCGTTTTTCCTGACTCAAGTCGTCTCAAAACGTTGAGAGTTGATGAAAACTGCATAGGTTTAAATTAACATGAAGCTAATACCTTCCATCATAAATGACAAGAATGCAAAAATTCAAATTTTCCCCCCAAAATATGAGTGCTATTAGAAAATCGTTAACGGAAATTTTGTAGGTTCTTTTATGACAAGAAATTTTGCTGTTGGACCTTTTATCGCATTTTGCGTTGTTTAGCTATAAATTTGAATTTTCGATTTTCTTATGGCATTTTCCACGTTTAAAGCAGAAACTATTATCTCTATTAAAAAACAGTTTGAGGCAATTTTGCAGACCTTTCTGAAACCAATAATTTTCGTTTCTTCTCTATTTATCGTAGCTAGCGTGGTTTCGTAAAAAAGTTGAAATTTTAATTTTCCTAGTTTTATTTTTCATGGCCAAAACCATAAACACTGGGGGTAGAAGGCTAACTTACAAACTTAACTTGTCTTTTTGGACAAAAAAATAATGTAGCAAAAGAAATTCTGATTGAAAAATTCCATCGAAAGTTATCTAGTTGTCAGACTGCAGACAGACTGACTGACAGACAGACATTATAGTGACAACCGTTTTTCCGACTCAGAAGGTCTCAAAACGTGAAGATATGTTGAAAACCGACAAAGTCAAATTTTACATAAAACTAATACCTTCTCATTCAGAATGAGAATGCAGAAATCTGCCCGCAGCATAGGCACATTCTCGTCGAGTGCTTCGCGCGCGGCTCGCCTTCCACGGAAATTTGAGCGCGCCTAGACCGCGTGGGATTGACTTGTCTAAAATAAACCGCGCGCTTCGCGCTCGAATATTTTCGGGCCTCGCACTTCGTGCTCAGTTTAATCTACAGTGTAATACGTATAAAGCAGTTTAAATTGCAAAAATTATTATTATTATATTATTATTATCTTATAATTATTATTAAACCATTGGGTCCGATCCCCCTCCAGGTAAGCGTAACCTTTTCGGTTCTAGCCTCGTTATACTACCGGGGATCAAGGACTTTATACGGAATGGGTAAGTAAGGGACGTGTAGGAGAAGGGATAGGTTTTAGGTCAATCTAGAAGTCACGTTTTGTTCATTCAAACGATACCTTCGTCCCGCGACACCGCTCCGACACGGGTCGCTGATCAATCTCTCTAGCAATCACCCCAGGTGAAGAGCTTCGCAAAGTTATTATACTAATCCACGAAGAAAATCTCTTCACGCGGGCTCATTAGTATCCAAAATCTTTCGTTTTAGGCATCGCACTTCTTCTTATAAACAATTATTCTCCATACATCCCTATCCTTGCATACATCTTTTGCTTCCCTTACATCCATTCATCGTTTCATACACGCTCTTGTGTTTCTACGACTTCTAGTATCCCTTCGCTTCAGAGTCTCATTCACGAATTCCAACCATTCGTTCTTCGGTCTACCTCTGGGTACGCTACCACTCACTTCATCTAAATACACTTGTTTTGATAGGTGAAGTGGTATTTTGCTAGATCCTGTTTTGTCAGAGCCATTGGTCAAAAGGGATATAAATCAAAATTCCTGGAAGGCTGAATACGCGCTCGTAGAACCTACATTATTTCTGTGAACAGTCACAGGGGTGCCCTACCGCCCCCCTCAAGATGCTGGAAAGGGGAATCTAATTTATTTTTACGCCCAGTCACAAGGGTGTCTTCCCCCACGAGACGTTGGAAAGGGGTAACGATGTGACCTACATTATTCCTGCGACTTCCCCCCGCGACATGTTGGAAAGGGGCAGAAATGTGACCTACATTCTTTCTGTGACCAGTAACGGAGTTCCAAATTAATCAGAGATATGCGCTTTTCGGAAGTACACCCGTCAAAAGTAGCTAGTTAACGAACTCGTCCTTACTTTTCAGGCCTTTGAAAAGGATGTACTAAAGCTCAATCCAATCTGATCGGTCTTTCGAAAGTTACCGTACCTACAGAATACTAAAAACTACAGGCAAACAGACAGACACCTTCATAAAAATCGTTTTTTTCTGACTTAGGGGGTCTCAAAACGTGGGGATTTGATGAAAATCGACGAAGTAAAATTTTACATATAACTAATACCTTCTCATTTATAATGAGGATGTAAAAAATTGCTATGCATGAATCGGCACCAAATTAATTATACTTTTTCAGGCTCCTACACATCACTTTTTCACATAGTTCCAATTTCGATTTTCATAATTTTGTTTCTTCATCCCACTATAGGGGAAAACATCCTGGTTTCCTCATGAGTTCAGACTTGCTGAAAAATTTGTTTTCATAGCCTCCAAATGAATGAACACAGAAACTTCGATAGATTTTCGTAAATGTTTTTTGATTGTGATTAAAAAAAACCCAAAATAAAAAAAAAGAAGAGAAAAAAAAGGAAAGGGGATTTGGAGTTTGCCTCTTTTCTTTCCTCTTGTTTCATTTTTTTTTTAAATTTGAATGCAGACATTTAAGAGTGTGTTGTCCTAATTTGATTCTTGGATATGCTTGACTTTTTCAATTCTCAAGCATTTCTTAGTCAAGTTTGAATGTTGGACGATAAAGAAGAATTTAAATTTCGCTTTTTCCAAATTTCATTTCTTAAATTTTACTTCCTCATTGCTAAATATCTCAACATGAATAACATTGTAGACAAAGCAATTGAGCTATATAATTTGTCTTAGAAGGTAGATAAAGCTAAAGTCAAAATGATTTGATCTACTAAGTCTGAGAATAGTCGTTGATATCTATATGATTCTTATAAGAATACATTTTTCTCATACAATAGTTGCAACTCATTATAACACAAAGCCGCCGCTAATGATCTTCAATCTTCATATCGGATCTTTTGATTCGAAAATTACATCTCCTTTATATACATGCAAAAAACATATACGGTAGGTCAGGGCCTATTATTCTATTTTCCTTCGGAATCTGCGATCCTTTGCATGTATTGATATCCTGAATAGCGAAGATTGGCTCTTGTTCATATGCTCAGCTGGAAATGTATACATTTTACGCGTACTCATATGTACGCATCCTATTGGGTAGTTCTCTACAGACATGGCACTTACGTGTCCAAAGGATGAATTATCAAAAATATTTATAGTATTGTGGAAAAATCAGCATGAATCTTCTTTTTAGTGTTTTATAATATATTTCATAGTAAAAAAATTATTTTTATCATTGAAAATAGCAATAAAATAAGATTAAGTGCCCTGAAAATGGTTTTGTAGCATGTCCACATATTTCTGAAGCATAATTTACAGCCCAATAGAAAATACATAATATTATTTTTTATTATTATACCATAAAGTCAAATCTCTTTCGGGGTAAGCGTAACTCTAGGTTCCAGCCTCATTATACTACCGGAGATCAAGGAATTTACATGGTAAGGGTAAGTAAGAGATGTGTAGGAAAAGGGATAGGTTTTATATTGATCTAGAACTCGCGTGTTGCTCATTCGAACGACACACTTGTCCCACAACACAACACTCCATCAAAGTCGCTGATCAATCTCTCTAGCAATCACCCCAGATGAAGAGCTTCACAAAGCCATCATACATCACAATTCACATATAAACACTCAAGCTGTTTGATAAACCCATATGACGATCCGTACTCTTTATCCCAACCACATCCACTAAGCAAAGCTGTTCACGAGCCCATGAGTATCCAGAATCTTTCGTTTCAGGTATCACTCTTCTTCTTAGATACAACTGTCCTCCATACGCCCTTATCCCTGCATACGTCTTTTGTTTCCTATACATCCATACATCTTTTCATGCACGTTCTTGTATTTCTACGACTTCGAATATTCCTCCTCTTCAGGGTCTCATTCACTCATTTCAACCATTTTTTCTTTGGTTTACCTCTGGGTACGCTACCATTCACCTTACCTAAATATACTTGATTCGTTAAACGTTCTTCACTCATTCTCGCAACATGACCAAACCATCTCAGCAAATTCCTTTCACTCTTGTCAAACAATGTTTCTTCTACGCCACATTCTTTGAGAATTCACTCATTACTGACTTTGTCCATAAGCGTTTTATAGCATATATTTCGCAGGAATTGCATGCCAACCGCGTTCACTTTACTCCTATCCTTTTCTTGACACGTCCTGGTCTCGCTACCATACAACACAGCAGGTGCGAGCATAGAATTACATATGGCAATTTTAGCTTTGTTCGTTACATGTTTACTTCTAGTAATGGCTCGTACACTGCCGATAATCTTTCTACCCTCATTGATACATCTGGATATATCTGCATCTGTCTTTCCGTCAGCAGTAAAGAAACTTCCAAGCTACTTGAAGTCATCAACTTTTTCTATCCTCTCTTGGTTTGAGGCAATGTTGCATACTTCTCTATACTCTTCCATGCTTTTCATGCTGCTAGCCAGTCTGCTCATCATTCTCTGCATATCATCGACTGATTCTACCGTAATAATCTTATCATCTACAAACGCCATTCCACGTACTTTCATTGTTCCGAGAATAATACCTACTTCGTCTAAGGAGACCCATTCTTAAATATTTGTCCATGTACACATTGAGCATCCGGGAGGACATAACGCATCCTTGCCTAATGTCCTGCTTAGTATCAAACCAATTGCTCAGTTGTCCATTCACACTCACTCTCGCTTCACTACCATTATATATTGCTTTTATTGCTTTTAGGAGCCAACCTTTCAGTCCATACCTTTTCAGGACTGCCCAGAGTTTATTTCTATCCACCTCACCAAAAGCTTTTTCCAGATCAACAAATGCACAGAACACTTTTTTGTTTGCTCTAAAACTTGCTTCTATGATCTGTCTCAAGCTAAATATCTGATGCACACATGATCTCCCTGGCATAAATCCATATTTGACTTCTCAGAACATTTCTTTAGTCATTGCCATCACCTCACTAATAAATATTTTGGTAAATATTTCGCCCACAACGGGGTTGTCTAACGTATCCTCTTCTCTGTCACAATTTTTATGCTTCAGAGCTCGACCTCCATATAATTTCTTGAAAAAATCACTCACACAGTATTTCACTTTGTCCATGTCCCATACCATTTCACCATCAGCATTCTTAACTTTGACTAAGTCAGTGCTAGTACTTCCTCTCCTAATCCTTTCAACTCATTTCTAAAATAATTTCTCATTTCCTTCTGAACCATTTTGCATATTTTTGTTTTCTTCCGCTTCGATTTCATCCTTGCTTACTTTGAATAGCATCTTTGCTTTTCTGTTAGTATCCCTATAACCATTTTCTAGTCTAGTCCTCTACTCATTGCTTACACTTAATATCCAGCTTTCTGAAGTGCGCTCACTTTTTTTCGTTAAAACCTACGCGGATTGCATCATTCCACCAAGCATCTCCAGTCTTTCTACCACAGTACCGCACACTTTAGATGCACCCTTGAAGATGCTATCCCGTAGTATTATCAATGCACTCTCTACATTTTTATTGCCTAATTCTGTCTTCCAGTCTTCTCCATGATGACCTAAATAATAATTCAGCTTTTCACGATATAATATAAGACCTTCTGGTCTCTGCAAATTCTCTACTTTAACTCGCGTTGCTTCGACTTATTATTAATTCTTCTTCTCTTTCATCCTTGACCTAGGTTCTTTTTTGACACTACGAGGTAGTAATCCGATCCACATTCAGAACCTCTCATAACCCTTGTATCTCTTACTAGACCTCTTAGTCTCTCATCCGCTACAGCAAAGTCAATCATACTGTGGCTTTCGCCTCTGAACCAAGTATACACGTGAATTATTTTATGACTGAACCAAGTATTTGTAATGAAGAACCCTTTTTCTAAGCGTAAGCTAATCAATTTCTCAACGTTACCGTTCATTTTTGGATCCCCGGAATGACCAAGTACGGGTCGGTACCTTCATTTGACTTCTAAGAATATCCTTTTGGGGTCGATGTCGGTTTTAAATTAAGAAAAAAACATCTCACTACTCATTCGCCAAGTTCAAAAAAATATAAGAACTTTCATCGCAAATTAAGAAAAAGTCCATAAGAACGTTGCGTATTTTAATTAGTATCCATCGACATAAGTAATAATAACTTTCATATTCCTGAATACAACTAAATTGATCATTGATAAAATATAAGTTAGAGCGGGATAAGACAATTTGCCAAAGTAATTTCGGATTCCTTCTATTTTAGAACTTTAGAGAGACTTCAAAGGGAAAGAAGAAAATAAAACATAACCACCCCGAAAAATTTTTTCCAGAAAGGTAATGAAAAGTAAGGCTTTTAGATAAATAATTTCATTGCATTAACTTATTTGATTAAATAATATGAAAAATTCAAGATATCCAAATGCTCCAGTAGGGCTACAAATAAGTTTGTAGCGTGAATTCTTTTACAAACTCATTTTTTAGTGCTAATAAATCTAACCTGAGCTACAAAATAGAATTTCGAAGAAAATTTTGGAAAATATTTTCTTATTTCAAAAGTGCTCTTTATGTGGAGAATTACCCATATAACGTGCGTATTGATCAAGTGGCTCGTGACTTGCTACGGCACACGTTTGATTTATCATTCTCCAACGTATCGATCGCCATATCGAGGATATATATTTTAAAGACTGAACAACTATTAGCCGAGCTTACTCACAAGGAAAAACCTGTTTCCAAGTATGATAGAATCTTTCAGAATTGAGCCAATAATTATATTGCTTCCGTTGAATTAAATGACGAAATTTTAAACAATTTCAGGGGCACCACCCCCAGAGGACATGAGACTGAAAAGATAAAAAAACGGAATG
Organism: Melikaiella ostensackeni; assembly: GCA_032362435.1. Taxonomy (NCBI): domain Eukaryota; kingdom Metazoa; phylum Arthropoda; class Insecta; order Hymenoptera; family Cynipidae; genus Melikaiella; species Melikaiella ostensackeni. The sequence goes on along the minus strand of JAUMHM010000089.1, from coordinate 1,145,513 downwards.
TAATTACGCAGATGTTAGGAACATTTGCAATGATGTAATAAAGTCAATTTTGAAGGTTTGAAGAAACCATAGGGTAATTTTAAATTTTCGTTCGAAGCCTGAATCAAAAATTTTCTTAAAAACTCCCTGTTGTTCGTAGAAGGCTGCAAATTTTGAATTCTCTATGAAAGTTGCTATACCGAACCTAGAAAAATGTGCAATGATCCTATGAACCTTAGGAAAATTTGAAATGTTGACCGAACTTTAAGATTAAAAATTTCAAATAAAATTCCCTGTTAATCCTAAGAGGCTGCGAATTTTGAATTCTCTATTAAAGTAACTATGCAGAATCTGGAAAAATATGGAATAATCCTATGAACCATAGGAGAATTTGAAATGTTCACCCGAACCTTAACATTAACAATTTCAAACAATATTCCCTGTTAATCCTAAGAGGTTGCAAATTTTTAATTCTCTATGAAAGTAACTTTGCAGAACCTGGAAAAATGTGCGATAATCCTATTAACCATAGGAGAATTTGAATTGTTTACCAGAACCTTAACATTAAAAATTTCAATCAAAATTCCCTGTTAATCCTAAGAGGCTGCAAATTTTAAATTCTCTATGAAAGTAACTATGCAGAACCTAGAAAAATAGTGCAATAATCCTATGAACCATATGAGTATTTAAAATGTTTATCTGGAACCTAACATTTAAATTTTCAAACAAAATTCATTGCTAATCCTTAGAGGCTTCAAATATAGAATTTTCCATAAAAGCAACCATGCAAAACCTAGAAAAAGTTACAATGATGTAATTAATAAAGTCAATTTGGAAAGTGCTTTAATAAATTTGAAGCAAATATAGGGAAATTTCAAATTTCCACTCAACCCCTAACTTCAAAAGTTTTCAGCAAATTCCCTGTTGTTCCTAGAAGACTGAAAATTTTGAATTCTCCGTGAAAGTAACCATGCATAACCTAGAAAAGTTTACAATGATGATGAATTTTTGTGAGTGAAAAGAGAAATTATTTTTACATATTCCTAATGTGTATTGACAAATTGTGTCCTAAGTTATTTGAAATCGTTAAAAATAGAATTTCAAAAAATTGGTCCTTATCCAGTAGTCATTCTCATATCTTCAGTTAAAATGAGTAAAGGAAGACTTAAAATAGAAGCAGAACGTGCCGAAATTCGCAAAAATACGTTTTTTTTTTTGGTCGACCAAAATTTTTTTCCGGCAACGAGAGGAGGGTGTGGGGTCGTACTGAAGCTTTTCGCTCGATCTTTTTCAGAATGAATTGGCGCCAGTGAAAAATTTCTTCAATTTATAGCAAAAACAATAATGTATCTTTATATTATCTATAGAAGAGTGAAACGTAAATTGACTGATATATTTATTGTTTCCGTTTCCGTAGAAAGCCAGGAATGATTTGACGAGGAGACATGATGTCGCTGTTTCAACGTTGTTCGATCAGGAATCTTTCGTTCATGCTATTTCAAGTTTGGATAGAAACTCGTGTAACGGTTAACGAAACATTTCCTTAACTGGCAAGAGGTTTCTGCGTACAGTTCAAACTATTTTTCTCATGATTTGTCGCCAAAGGTCCTAAGGTCTGTTTCTTCTAATCGATACTGTGAATACGTCTGTAAATTTCTCTTTAAAAAGCAAGACCACAAGTCTTGTTCTCGCGACTTATCGAACTTTGAAAAGCAATTTGTCTCTTCCTTATTTTCCTTGTTGTGACTCTATTTACATACAAATCGCTGATTTTATCAGACAAGTAATGGGTGTTAAATTTAAGGCACTTTCTATACATGAGACAAAAATATTTCACTGAAAAAATTCCATTACATATAGTTCTCCTCACTCGGTTAATCCTCAACTTTTTATTTAATATAATTGAAAATACACTTACTGATTCAATTTGCGAAAGAGAACTGCGCATATTAATTATCTGGCGTGGATGTGCTAAATATGATTTTACTAATTTCTTCTCAGGAACTAAACGTTGAAGAGTTACGGAAACGTACTCTCTTTCAAATAAAACTTCCAGGTAGTATAAGCTTTCACTCCAATTTCTCGTTTATGCCACTATAAGTTTATCATAACTTGATTCTCTGTTTTGTTATGATTACTCCAGTGAAGGCATGCTAACCTTTCGTTTTTTACTCTTCCAAGATCTAATTCCAAGAGTAAATTGATTTGTAAATAAAAGTACAAAGTTATTATTATTGAAGACATTAGAAAACTCTATTCCTAAAGTACATTAAAAGTTAGCATATTAGAAGAATTACATACTAATGTATGTATGCAGCAATAAACTAAAAAGACAAGGTTTCAAAAGTATTTCACAAGTCTCTGATCATAAGAAGAATGTTTTTGAAAAACGTTTATGATTCGATAATGCATTGTATAGTACATGGGTTTGTCTTTAGCATAATTCTCCTATCTTGATCGATCAAATGACGGATCCTGTTTAGCTTTTATTTTAGAAAGGTCCCGTCCAAACTTGAAACGCTCCATGATAATGCAACCAATATGACTGTTGTGTATAGAGAATATGTACACGAAAAAAATGATGTATTGAAAAGATATTATCAGATGAGCTGATTCAAGGCTGCTCGATTTGCATTCTGTCGTTTCTACTCAGCAGCTTTATTTCAGCAGCTCTATTTCAGCAAAAGGCAGATAAGAGTGCAAACAATCAATTTTTTTTTAACCTCCACAGGCAAGAATTAATGCTGCATAGAACTTTGTTACAAGCCAGGGCTGCTAAAATAACTTTAAAATCTCAAAAGGTCTGGAAAATTCATTAAGTTTTTTAAAAATTCTGGAAAACCTGGATAACTCATGTAATTTTGAGAAATTGACTGGATTTTTGTTATTCACACCTGTCCTTACTTCAAAGTCCTAATAATTATTTTAGTACAATGTACAATGCACGAGTCGCTGATGAATCTTTCTAGCAATCATCTTAGGTGAAGAGCTTTACAGAGCCATCATAGGAAAGACCGGGGCTGAAAGTTCCGGGGGTAAGTTGCTCCGATGGCTTTATTGCAAAAATGAAAAGAGATAGCGATATATTCTGAGTACGTCTCGACTATTGAGCCAATCAGGCCAATTTGTCAGATATTTTCTAGTCACATCCGAGAACACGGTCCGTGTGTTTGTGAACAAGGCTTGTCACGCACCACCTAAGTAAATATTTTTCGATCGTTATTTTTTGGTCTATTATGATAATTTAAAATCAGAGTCATTGATTATATCGTGATTGTTAATTGAATGAAGCTTAAGGATATTATCTGACAGTCCTTATTACCGCATTTCAATGCATAATCTAGACAATTTATAAAGCTGTCATATGAGTCATACAATATTCAGCTATTCTGTATCAATTTTTACTTTGTTTTAGGACGCAAACTTCAATTTATGTGAGATTAATAATTACGATTAATACATAAAATTCATTATGATTCTAATTAAATAATATATAATATATTAATATGATTATATTAATAATTGTGATTATAATTATATGTATAAGATACTAGAAATCTCGTGTGAGCCGAGGCGCGCGCCTGTTTTCTTTGTACAATGTTTCAATTAAAATATAAATAAATGTATATGAAACATTTCTATTCAGCTTCTATAGAATTTCTCTATATATTATCTATAGAGGTCTATAGAGCATCCGTTCTACTCGTGCGCTTTTGTTTTTGCATGATAATGAAGCTAAACTCCTGATTTCATGTTTTGTTATTTATTATTTATGTGAAATTATTTTTCATATAATATAAACTTAATTGTACCGTCTATAAGGCATTATCTAACTAGCAATATTTTTATGAAAGTACCTGACGAATATTGAATTGCAGTAATTTGATGGTATACTTTTTCAAATGTATATTATTTTTATACGTTAGCCTTCAGTTTATGAATGTATTAATTCATTGTAACTTACCGTAAACTGGGGCTAAGCGGCGCATGTGGGGGAAAGCAGCGCGCCCTTGATTCTACATTTCTGAAAACGATATTTGCTTCTTATAGGTAGGAAATATAAAAGCTTGCAACTAACAATTGTAAAACTTCAATTGAAAAACGTAAAAGAAGCAATATCGCATTTTATATACAGAATTAAGGGTGCACCGTTTTCCCCACATATGCGCCGCTTATCCGCGGATTACGGTAATGTCTTATATCCATTTTTTTGTATCAAATTATTTTTGTTTGACATAAAATAATAAATCGATTGAAGCGGCGCGGCGGCAAGCCCACATGTACATATACATACTCGTATACTGTAACATACGAGTTTTGTCAACTATAGGAATATTTAAATAACACAAACTCGTATTACTTACTTATAGAGAGACCAATGCCCTCTCCTCTATCGCTATATAATTATTATTAAGTGTGGGGTCGCAACGAAAAGGAG
>JAUMHM010000089.1:1125717-1140996 GCA_032362435.1 Melikaiella ostensackeni | reverse complement strand
ACAATAATCCTACACTACCTGGACTCTAAAAAATAAACAGTTTTGGAGATATGTATAAAAATATATTTTTTTCAAATGCATTTTTCTCTGAAACTACTAAAGATATTTCTATGTTCTTTTCTCAAAATGGAATATCTCTTCAAGCACTATCAAAATGTGTATGTGGCTTAATCTGCACTTTATTAAAATGCTAAACAATTAAGTAAGAAAGAAAAATGCTCTAAAAAAATCAACGATTTTATTGTCTAAATTTTTACGGAAAAAACGATTCCCTCATTTTCGCATTCTACAGAGAAAATCGCATATTAGACTGCTGAAAAAAGGTTTTTTATCTGGGTGGAAAGCAGTGATGATTTGGAGTTTTTTCTTTTCAAAGTTCCTCTAACACTGAACAGAAAGAAGAAGTTTCATTTTGAGAAAGAGGATCATGTTTTAAAACAAACGGATCTAGTTGTAAGACCAAAAATAGGCTTAAATCTAACTTTAAGTCAGAAATAGGCTTAATTTATAGTGCACTTGAGTTATACTTTAACAAATGTACGACTTTTTCCCATGCGATTTTATCAAGTAACGCTCATGAGTATTTATTCCAAACGGTTATTGAATGCTTTTTCTAGTTCTTAGGCATGAAAATTACTCACTTAGCTATGTCAGTTAGTATTCCTCAAGTTTGAAACAAAATTGAACCTTAAAATTGGAAAAAATAGTACATGTACATTTAATATAAATGAATACTCATGATCCTCACTTGCTAGCATCGCACAGAAAAAAACTCTTACTTTTGTTACAGCTTGATTAAAGTACAACTTCAATCCGAAAATGAAGGAATCGTTTTGTTTCGTGAAAATTTAGACTATTATATCGTTGATATTTTATGGCATTATTCTTTCATCCTTATTTTTTTAGCTTTCTGATAGAACCCGGATTAAATAACTTTCATATTTTGATAGTGCTTGAAGACCTTTTATTCTTAAAGAAACATCAAAATATCTTTATCAGTTTCAGAGAAAAATTTATTTGAGAAACATATATATATTTTTTCAAAGATATCTCCAAAAACTCATTTTTGAGAGTTGAGATTGTGTAGGATTATTGTACTAACGTTCCACAACATGCTACTGAAGGTAAGGATCCAATCGTTCTTGGGCCCAGAACCCTCCTCGTTACTGGCCATGGCCCTTTACCCCTCGTACATCCAAGTTAATCCTTTACGATTAATTTTTTAATCTCAGTAAACCCTATTATTTTGAATTTCAGTCTTTTCACCTAAGTTTAATCACTGATTATACAAGTCTGTTATTTGAGGGTTTGTATCGATTCTGCGCAAATAAACTCTACAAAACTAGTTCTACACGTGGGGACACTACACAAGTTTATTCGAGAAACTAAATATTTTAAACTTATTATTATAATACTTAAATCCTACAGGGTAAAACTCTGCAAAAGGTAAATTTTGCGAACACAAATAAACTGCACGCAATGAAACTCTGCATATCAAAACTATTGGCTTGTATATAGTAAATATAAAACGTATAATGATGAAATTATTAAAGTCCCAATTATAAACGTATTAATAATCATAAATATTCTGACCAAAATTATGGTTTCCCATCTTACATAAAAACTGATTTCACATAAATATTAAAGAACAAAACGTGAAGTCATTGGATTGACATTTAGAATGAGGATATATTTCATTATTGAGAGATAAAATCAGTCGTTTAAGAGATCAAGAGAAGGTGTGTTCGTACGGGCTGTTTGGATCGCTCAGAAGAAAAAAGTTTTTTTTTTTAATTCCATAAGATTTGCACGCAAACTAATTCCATCTCAAGTCGTCAACTAAAGAGAAATTTCTTGACAAAGTAGTACTACTTTTTAGGTTCATTTCGAGCTCGCCAAAACCATCAAGACTAATGTACTAAAATTAACTTCTAACACTGAAAACCTACCCCCAAAGGAAAATGAGATATTTCACCGGAAAAATGTATATCAAAAATTTGCGGCTATTTCGGGTTTCACAAAATGTCAGGTGAATGTCTTGAAAATGTTTTTTGTAGGGTTATTAAGTATATTTTCGCTGAAATCCGAGTTTAAATCATTGGCAATTGAATGTTTTTTGGTACAAGCCCTTTAATTTAGCATCCAAAATAAGCCTCTAATAGTTAAACATCATGTAACATTCAGAACGGTTTGAAATCTTTCAAAACAGATGGCAATATTTCGCGAAATATTAAAGATAAGACTTTAAAAATTTTGTATTTTCGCTGTAAAATGTATGTGCTTTTATTCTTATAAGCACATTTCTTTCACGTGGAATGCAACAGACACAAGTTATCTCCGAAAAACTAAATGTCTAATAAAATTCAATAAAAAGAGTGATTTTCTGAACACAATGGCTTTAGACCTGTCAGAGTAAGAGCATTGTATTTTTAGATCTACGGCTATTTTAGTCTGCTTTAACTGATATAAGTGCAACTTATATCAAAAACGAACAGGACATTAGATATTTCACGGAAACAAAAATTTAATTCTTTTTAGGCTAATTAAAAGAAACTAACTTTTAAGACCCTTTTTAAAAAATTTTAAAGCCTTCTAAATGCTACATGATGTTTAACTATTAGAGGCTTTTTTTGGATGCCAAACTAAAGAGTTTGTACCAAAAAACATTCAATTTCCAATGATTCAAACTTGAGTTTGAACGGAAATATACTTAATAGCCCCACAAAAAAATTAAGAATTAAGGTTTTTCAAAAAGAGACCTAACGATTTTTTTAATTTACGTCTTAAAATACTCGGGAGGCATCTTCACGTTGACGAAATATTTTCAAGACTTTTACCTAAGATTCTGTGATATCCAAAATAACCGCAAATTTCGGATATACTTTTTTTTTAGTAAAATATCTCATTTTTATTTAGGGGTAGGTTTTCAGTGTTAGAGGCTTTTTAGAACATTAGTTTTAATGGTTTTAGCAAGCCCAAAATGAACCCAAAACTTTAGTGTACTTAATTTCCTGACTTCTTGACTTCTTTTTCAAAAAATTTCTCTTCAGTTAACGACTTGAGATGAAACTGGTTTAAATGAAAATCTTATGGAGCTTGAGAAAAATACTTTCTTCTTCTGAGCTTTCTAAACAGCAAAGTAAAAAGAAGAATCATTTTTGTTGCAGAGCATCTTGCTCCATCGATCATTCGACTATCAAGATCATAATGATCTCTTCATTTGGATCGTTTTTATCTACTTTCAGGGTTATGTGTCGGACTAAGCAAAATGGTCGCCAGTTTTTGGCGCGGATGACATAACTTAAATATTTTGTGTAGCCGCACGCAAGTGACAACTATACTCAACAGAAGATATATTCTGTTAACAAGTTTTATTATTTTTTGAGTTTTGAAATACTATACACTGCAGGATCAGAAATCATGAAAAGCTCGCATATGAGCTAAAATACTCCAAGAACGTCGGCGATCTTGGCTTTTGACTTGATACATGACCCTGAATCAGATCTTTATGAGCCCAGAAATCGATCATTCATTCCGGCCGATCAAAATGCTCTTGATTTCGGTATCATTTTTGTTGCATATTAAAATGATATTGCTTTTCATATTATTTTGAACATTTTTTTTGTACTGTGAGCCTGTACTAACACACCTTCTCTTAATCTTTTTAATTATCGATTTTCTTATCTCTAAATAATAAAATATATTCTAATTCTAAATATCAATAAAGAGTAGAATGTAAACATTTATCAGTTTTAATATCAGGCTGATACTTGATGCTGGCGTCAATCTTTACCGTCATATGATATATGTCAGGATTTCTGAGAACTTCGTCTGCATTTCTCCATTCAAATACAAAATAATCTACTGGACAACATTATCCTTTTATCTGTAGTAGTTGATACAATTTTGAACTTTCCCCTGCCTTTCAATCCAGCTCCGAAGATTTTCGCTATTCGTCCTAAATAGCTGGACAACTATAGCCAACAGCCATGGCCAATACTGTTCGTCCTATCTCTGCAGTTCCATCTCTATCTTTTTATTCAAATTTATCCTTCACGTATTGACTACATTTAAAATTGCAACTTCATTCACTTTTTCCACGTAGACGTCAATTCTTTTCCTATTGGGCAACGATATGATCCATTTTTGAATCAAAATTTGACACCTTTGAGTGCAATGCGTACAAAAATATATAATTAGGTTTAACATCTATTGAACCATAGGATATTGTTTCCAAATCTTGACATCAAGATACTTAATCTTTTCAAATTTTCATCTCAATGAGAAGGTATTGGCTTTATGTGAAAATATGCAAGATACGAAAAAATATTAACATGCAAAATTGTTCATCTCAAAAAGATTTCCAAATTTTCTTGAGATCATTTTTCAATAAGACGCATAGTTTTTGTTTTAATCGTGAAAAAATTTATAAAAAATAAATTCCATTTACCGGTCTAACTAAGCAAGACACGAAAAAATGTTGCCATGTAAAATTGTTCACCTCAAAAATATATACAAATTTTTCTCATACCATTTCTTGATAAGACACATAGTTTCGCTTTAATCGTGAGAAATTACATTAAAAATAAAAAAATTTAATTTTTGAAAAAACAGATGATACATTAAAATGTTTAATGACAAAATTTTTCGTCTAAAACAAAAGTCCCGGAATGAGGTACAGAAATTAATATAATATATATTCAATATAATAGACATAACATAGAAAATTTCGCGTTTTGGACATACTCCAATAAATACTTTCATAAAAGAGAATTCATAATCGCCAAATTGCAGTTATCAACGGTTTAACCTTTTATTTTGAAAGGCCTCTGTGCAAAAGTCACAAATATCATTTTTAGTATGCAATTAAATCTTATCCTTTTTATGTCCTTTGCAATGCTTCTATTCCTTCCCTTCAAGCTGCAGCCTGCCTAACTCGTAAAAGACGCTCTATCGATGTATGCAAGATCAGTCGAGCGCTTGAAGTTTAATCCTCACAGTTTTTAAACAATTGAATTTTTTGCCAGAATTTCTATGATGTAAACAGTCAGGTGGAACTTTGTAACTCCACTGAGCTCACACGCTTCTCTCTCGGCTCCTTGGACCTCCTCATTCACGAATGCGAAGCCGGCGGTAATCCTCTCTCTCGGTCCCTTGGACCCCACATCAACGAATGCGAGCCGGCTGAAATTCTCAGAAAGCGGTAAATGGAGGGAGATTAAATAGAGGTTCCAGTGCAGTTCCTCGTTAGTTATTATTCTCAATGCGACGTTCATGATTCTTGAAATGTTAACAATACGATATATTCAACGATACATTAATAATTAGTAAATTTAATAACTACCCTTTTGTAAGTTATTTAATACTATCCAAAAATCGGAACTTCTAGCCTCGGCCTCCCCTACATCATATTCAAACATGATCACTCAAACTGACTTATAAACAATTGTCCTCCATACATCCCTATCCTTGCATACATCTTTTGCTTCCTTTACATCCATACACGTTTTCATGCGAGCTCCTGTGTTTCTACGACTCATCATATCTCTTCTCTTTAGAGTCTCATTCACACATTCCAACTATTCTTCTCTCGGTCTACGTCTGGGTACGCTACCATTCACCTTACCTAAATGCACTTGCTTCGTTAAATGTCCTTCATTCATTCTCTCAACGTGTGCAAACAATCTCAGCAAATTTCTTTCACTCTTCTCAATCAATGTTTCTTCTACACCACATTTTTTGAGAACCGCCTCATTACTGACTTTGTCAATTAGCGTTTTACCGCACTATTCCGCAGGAATTGCATGCCAACCGCGTTCACTTTACTTCTATGCATTTCTTGATACGTCCAGGTCTCGCTACCATACAGCATGGTGGGTGCAAGCACAGAATTATATATGGCAATTTTAGCTTTATTCGTTACATTCTTACTTCCAGCAATGGATCGTACACTGCCGATAATCTTTCTATCCTCGTTTATACGTCTAGATATCTCTGCATCTATCTTTCCGCAAGCAGTAAATAAACTTTCTAGATACACGAAATCATCAACTTGTTTTATCCTCTTTTCGTTTAGGGCAATGTTTCATGCTGTTTTCTCACCCCTTTTTTCGAAAACGATAATTTTTGTTTCATTTGCGTTAAAATTAACAACAATTTTATCATCTGCAAATGCCAGTCCACATACTTTCACTGACCCGAGACCAACACCTTCTTCGTCTAAGACAGCCATTCTTAGACATTTATCCATGTATATATTGAACATCCAGGAGGACATAACGCAGTCTTGCCTAACACTCTGCTTAATAGCAAACCAATCGCTCAGTTGTTCATTTGTTCTTACTTTCGCCTGACTACCATTATATCTGATCCGCGCATAACCTCCCTGGCATAAATCCACTTTGGACTTCCCAGATCCTTCCCTTAATTATTTCCATGACATTCCCTTTGTAAATTGGGACGATAATAGCCTTTCTCCAATCATTTGGAACTTCACCATTCTCAGCACACATATTCATGAATTCGTTCAGCCACACAAATAAATATCCGCCACCGCTCTTAATCAATTCAGCGGTGATACCAACCACACCAGCAGCTTTACCATTCTTTAGTTTCTCAATTGCGGATATAATGTCACGGATATCGATTCTTCTTTCGCCACCCACAACAGGATTGTCTTACGTATCCTCTTCTGTGTCACAATTGTTATACTCCATAGTGTGACCTCCATACAATTTCTTGAAAAAACCACTCACACAATCTTTTACTTTGTCCGTATTTCTTTACCATTTCACCATCAGCATTCTTAATTCCGACTAACTCAGTGTTAGTACTTCCTTTTCTAATCTTTTTCACCCATTTCCAAAACAATTTCTTATTTCCTTCAAAATCATCTTGCGTTCTTTTTTATCTTCTTCCGCTTTAATTTCATTTTTGCTTTCTTCGACTGGTATCTTTGCTCTTCTGTTTTTATCCCTATGATCATTTTCTAGGCTAGTCCTCTTCGCATTGCTAAGACATTTAATATACAGCTTCCTCGAGTACGCTTGCTTCTACTCGTTAACAGCTACGCGGTTTTTATCATTCCACGAAGTATCTTCAGTCTTTCTTCCTATAGCCGCCGTACCGCACAATTCAGATGCACTCTTGAAGATGCTATTCCGTAGCATTATCCATGTTACGTCTACATTTTTATTCTATAATTCCGTCTTCCAGTCTTCTCTGTGATACCCTAAATACTCATTCAGCTTTTCACGATACATCATTTTTTACTTTTGGGTTCTGCAAATTCTCTATTATAACTCACGTCTGCTGCGGCTTATTATTAATTCTTCTTCTCCTCCATCCTTGACTTAGGTTCAATTTTAAAACGAAGTAATGAGCCGTTCCACATTTAGAGCCTCTCATAACCTTTGTATATCTTGCTAGGCCTCTCAGTCTCTCATCCGCTACAACAAAGTCAATCATACTGTGGCTTCCATCTCTGCACCAAGTATACGTGTGTATGATTTTATGTTTGAACCAAGTATTTGTAATATGCAAGCCTTTTTCTAAGCATAAGCTGATCAATTTCTCCCCGTTACGTTCGTTTTTGGGTCTCCGAAATGTCCAAGTACCCTGTCGGAAACTTTGCTTGCACATCAACCAAGAGTGGAATGATTCTTTTCCCAGGATCGCAAGTACCCATAATATCATTTAAAGAGTCCCAGAAGAAATCTTTTGCATCAATATACTTTTTGATATGCTATTCTGCTCTCTCATTCATGATCAGACCGACATCTTGGCTACCATGTGATTCATTATCCACTCCTGACCGAAGTTCGAGTCTATTTTCTTACTTCCTTATCTCACATCCTTTATTCTTTGTTTCCGATACACATAAAATATCTAGCTTCCTCACGTGCATTGTATTCTGCTCTTCCTTCTTTTCAAGATTATTTACACTTCTAGCATTCCAAAAACCCAGTCTCCATTCATTGCCTAAAACTTTTCCGAAGGCATGCCTTTCGTTAACAGAAGTGTCAATCCTATCTACATTATTATTCGTATTGTTCATGATTTAAAGTATACACCCAACTACCAACTTGATGCAAGAAATGTTTTCCATGAGTATAAAATCATGTCCAAACGAAGTAGCTGAATCGTAAAAATCGGTCAGAATCGTCAATATCGGTTTGTGTTGTTTACTGAGGAGAACACCAGCCTCCTGTCATTTGATCTTTAAGATGGAAAAGGACCATTCATTACTTCATAAATGTGATAAGAATTCTTGACCCTGAGTAAATCTTGACAACCTTAGAAACTTCCATAAATTTCCTTACCCTTCACAAATTTCCCAGATTTCCAAAAGCTGCAAGCATTTTCATAAATTTTCATCAATTTCTAAAAGCTTTAAACATTCCCAAACATTTCTACGAAGTTTCGGAAATTTTCGTAAGTTTACAAAAGCTTCCAACGGTCAATTAAAATAATGAGGAAAACCTAAAAGACTTACGGAATTTTGAAACCGGACTTCTGTAGCAACCCTATAAACGTTTGTAGATTTTATAGCAAGACACTGTATGCAAAGTCAAATCAGTAATAAATCGGTGGTACGTGATATAGTTAGTGACCCATGACAAGGAACGCAGGTTCTTCTATTTATAAGTTTCTCGAGGATGAACCGTAGTTCGCAGTCGGTATCAGATTACGGATATGATCCGCGGAGATGAGAGCCTGCATGTGCTGTTCCGGAAAAACAATTATAGTAAACTGCTCAGACGCTGCAGATTAGACTCATATCGTCGTATTAAACGAGCTACGCCTATTTTAGTTCCCAGATACGTTGAGTTAGATGGTGCTTTATCGAAGGTGAAAAAAATAGTAAGAAAAAAAAAGAGAGGTATCCTCCGCACCGCGATCTACGATCTCAGTGTCCAGTTGAGCGGCATCAGTGTCTAACAGTACTATTGCGCATATCTTGACAAAAAAATCTGCTCGCTGCGGGCATATTCTCATCGCGCGCTTATACGTTTGCTAATTTAAGCGCGCCTGGGGCGCACAGGATTGGGCACGCGAATCTGAACCTCACGCTTTGCGCTCTATTTTTTTTGCATTTCTATAATTGTCTGGCAATGTAGTATTCGTTAGTCCTTAATAGTACTGTGTCATCAAATAAACCAATTTTTTGAATCGAAAAATGCAAATTTTGATAATTTGCTTTCAGGGAACTCCATTCATCCAAGCGGTACACTTAAATTTCGCTCTAATTACTACAACATTAGAAAACTTTTTAGAAGGGTTGATAAAAAAATTTTCAACATTTTTTGTTTTGAAAAATATGGTGGCATTTTTTTTAATGCTGTATTTTTTCAACTAATTAAGATATTTGACACGCGAATTTGAACCTCGCGCTTCGCGCTATATTTTTCGTATGCATTTCTAAAATTATCTAACAATGTAGTATCCTTTAGCCCTTAATACTACTGTGTCATCAAATAAACAATGTTTTTGGACCGAAAAATATAATTTTTGACGATTTGCTAATGGGGAACTCCATTAGTCTAAGCGGCACACTTAATTTTTTCTCTATTCGCTACAGGATCATGAAATTTGGTGTGAAGGTTCCTTGTGGCATTAGAAAACTTTTTAGAAGTGGTGCCAAAAATTTTCGTGTATTTTTTAGGATACTCTAAAGAGTGCTCTTTCAAAGAAAAAAGTAATAACAGTATCCACTTGAAAATTTGGGAAACTAAGTAAAAAACACTGAGGAACGTTTATCTGGTCCTACATTTTTTGATTAAAAAAAAGTTGTTTTCTACATTTTGCTTGCTTTTTTATAATTATAAAAATATAGGACTAGACGAACTTTCCTGAGAGCTTTTTTTTTAGTTTCTCAAATTTTAAACTGAATATCGCATATCGCATGAACATAAGTTTGTTGGGAAAAAAATGTTGAGTTTATTCTCATATGGTCTTAAAACTCTTAATGAGAAAAATTTTGTTTCAAAATGAATGAGTGTTAAAAAAATTATAAAATAAATTATAAAACAAGTTTACTTATTTTTTATGCTTATTAATGACTTAGAGCGAGTTGATTGTCCTATCTAGAGGCCAAATTACGTGACATACGGCCATGAGAATCAATAACAATTTCAAAAATCTTTTTAAAATATGTACAAAATAGGTAACAATATTTCAAAATATGGAAAAAATTAGTATTTTAACGATTTTTTAATTCTGACTCCAGCATTTCAAAATATGCTCTCATTCTTTAGTAAGATAAATTAATATGGAGGATGACCTGACATATTATATGAAAAATATGCAAAAATAATAATCACTATTTTTTATTATTTGGAATCAACATTGATAAATCGATTTTTAAGAATAAACTATACATAAATCTTCGTAAGTATAAAATTAACAGTTTTAGGACGTATTTTGAATAGTTTGATTAAATATTCATGAGTTTTCACCTAAAATAGTAGCTTCGGATGACAGAATGAAAAACATTTGGGACAGACTTTGAAGTGATATTTGAAATCCTGAACTCTCAAATACTGAACCTTCTTTTTGAATATTACAGTAGAACCTCGATTTAGCTCGGGTCTCGGGTATTGCCTCGATGGCCGTGACTCCGTTCCAAGGATTTCGTGAACAAGTCAGGGCCGTATGAACCAGTTCTCCCAACGCGGGCTGCATGGGGTACTACGCATATAATTAATTCTGAGTAAAATTTAAAATAATTAAATCACTATTCTGTAAATAAAATCTATATACTTTGCTAGAATGAGAAATTATAAATATGATAAATGAATAGAGTATATTTATTATTTACAGAATGATGATTTCATTATTTTTAATTTTGGTCTGATGGATAATTCTATAAATTGGAAAGCCATTATTTATCATTAAAAAACAAAATATTTTTCAGCGTTTTGAACAACGCATGTGTCTTAATAAACGTTATCTTTGAAAAATGTTTAAAAGCCTAAACATAACCTAAAAAAACCTGTTCTAATTGATGAATGATATGCATTCCATTTGTCTGAGTCAAGGATGAATTAAATATTTAGCTGGGATGTGGAACAAATTTTGCTACTACACGTTAAAATATTTGTTTATCTGATTACAAGTACTTACTTTAAACGTTTGAGGACCTTTCAGCTTCTGGTTCAAAATGAGAGCTTTTTCTCTAATGATCGGCCCGGATTCTGGATCACCTCTGTCTCTCACTTGCCTAAACTATTCTAACACAGCAGCACCCAAAACCATATTATTACTTGTTTTCAACAATTCCTTCTTCAAATATTCATGACGTTTAACCTTTTCCTCAACTCAGATTTGCGAGCTATCACATCATTGTACGTTCTCTTATAGATACCATATTTCTGTATGGTATGTATCTATATTTCAATTGCGATACACACGTAAAGATATACCTGTACATTTTCACGATATTCATAATTTTAGAGAGCTGCGAACCCTAAAAAGATTAGATTAGATTTTTGCTCCATGTATAGTTCCCTGTTCCCTGTTCATGTTTTTACATATCTGAAATCCCCCCTCCCATAGGAGGTCGTCAGACATTCAATCTTTTACCTCAAATCCCTACTCAAAACCCCCAATCTCCCCAACTTTCATAATGAGCCTTTAACTCTCCAAGCAATGTCTGACGTATTCCATCCTGTGGGTTTTTAAATCTTTAAGATCCCCTACCGTCTGCAGCCGGATTTTCATTAGAAGCGCTCGCATTCGCCTAAACATTTGATCAGGAGAGTGGAAAACTGCAGAAAACCAAAACTCCTAAGCCCATCCGGTTACCGACAAACAAGTGTAGATGGAGACATTCGATAGCATCGAGTGTCCACATTCATCCTTGGCGTCAAACCCCCTGCTCGACAGTAAACACAGTCAAAAAACGACTAAGAGAGAATCTTGAACGGTCACCCATACGAGCGCTAACCGCGCCAGTCCGTGCTTAACATTCAAAATCGTGACGAATCGAGAATCACCATTCAGCTACTGCCATCGTCTTGCAATACCTCAGTAAAATGTAAGTAAACTAAAAGTTAATATTAAACACAAGAGCAACAGCTCATGACACGAAAATGTTTTGAAGCTTGAAATATATTGTTTTATTAAATGATGCGTCAAAATCGCATCTATAAATATGTTAACGTGTCCTTCTGAGTTACATGTATTCTTATGTCCTAAAAGACCTCTGAGGATAATTGGAAAAAAATACGACTTTCTACCATTATTAATTATCTTCGAAACATCGATTTTCGAATAAAAATTATATTTTACGTAACTTTATCAATCACCACAACTTTTGTTACAATAAAAGTTTCTAACAATGAAACATATGAAAGAAAATCACTGTCTTACAAAGTTCCGAACTTAGACAAGTTTCTGCTAACTGAAGATATTATTTTGAAATCTGAAAAAAATCACGGTTGTATACTAGCTAGTATACAACAAGTATTACATGGCGATTTGCGTTTGTAAGTATGATGTTAATCTTTGCCACCAAAAATGAAAAATGAAAACAAAATAACTTAGAGTATGTGCGTGTTTCAGTCGTGGAGTTTGTCAATAAATCACCTCGAAGAGACTTTTCATCATGTGTATATAGCTTTTGAAATTCTAATTAACTGAGGATCGCTTCATGTACCGTTCATCACTTCAATACTTCTTTTTCACTGCATTTTTAAGTGCAATTTTTGCAGCGTATTTTATTTGAAAGCTGTATTAAATACATTATCCAATCGGTGTAGTCCATATTTCCTCACAAATGGTTGTGCTTCAAAAACTGATTACTCTTTTTATACTAGACATCCTATAGATAAGTTCATGTCTTTTTGTACTTATTTTCAACCCTGACATCCACATAGCGATGTAACGGCTACAACAGTTAAGTTATATTCGCAGCTGCTATACAGAATCACAAGCTATAAATCTTGATAATTTTTTCTTAATATAGGAACCATAAAAAGAACTCACAACTTCAACTCATGTAGAATTTGATGATTACTCCTGCAAAATAATGTTTTACTCTAAATTATCTATTCTTATATATTTGACGTTCTATGTTTCGCTATCCAATTATGTAAAAATAGCAAAAGGAGGATAGAACAATATAAAACCCATAAAGCCCCATAAAAGCAGATACAAAACCCATACCGCCTCATAAAGAAAGATATAAAGTCTCGCACCTTATCTCTCCATTTCCCTTTACTCTCTGCGACCTGATTATATTCTTCTCTACATTTCTCTTTATACGCGTACTCTGCCTACTTGATCTTAAAGTTGCGTAAATCTATTCCGAAAAAGAAATTGGAAGGGAGGTAAAAAATATAGACTTGATTACATAAAAAGTACGAACTTCTTTCATATTTTATTAAGAGTTACTTCTTCACCTCAAAAGAGTCTGAAGAAATACAAATTAAATATATTAGGTTTATCAAGAAATAGTATTCTTATTTCGATTTGAATTTCTTATCATCACGAAAAAAGAGAAAAAGCACAATTTTTCGCTCGGAGAATAAACATAGCCTGACTGTTTTCTATATAAAAACACCATCTTCTGATAAATAAATACACATTTAAGATATTGCTTTCCTTATCTACTTTAAATTACCTTTTCATTGAGTATCACGTTACCTCTGTGTCCCATTATCATACATATATTATACAAAACCAGTCTTTAAGTAGAGCTAGTCAATGAAAATATTTACAGACATCCATAAATTAGGTAGAATCACTTAAACTTAAGACTACGAAATTACGTTTTCCTTTTTTCACATAAAACAGTTCTCATTGGAGTCAACACACTCGATTCTTGATCAAAATTGAGAGGCGTGAGTGCCGTAGGAGATTTTTGCACCAAAATCTTTCGATTTTCTGAATTCACATCGCTAGAAGAAACAATCAACTCATTTAGGTTGTTTCTGATGCCATTAAGATTGTTAATTAAACATTTTTTATACGAACTGTCAACCGTTACGGAATTCTCCTTAAGACGTTAGTCTTACTTTAGTCTCACGGAAAATTCGGTAAAACTAATCAATTCCTTTTTTACAATGTATTCTCATATTGCTGCTCTGAGAGAATCTGAGTCCACAATTGGGACATGAATAAAGTTTGGTACCAGTGTAATAAATAAGATGAGTTTGCAGATGATGTTTTTTCGTGAAAGTCTTTGTACAAAGTGTACACTGATAAGTTTGCAGACCCGAATGATGTCTCGAATGAAGTGTCATATTTGATCGATCGGCAAAGGCTTTGTGACAAACTTGACATTCATATGGTCATTCTCCAGTATGGGTCCTGAGATGTTGTTTAAACAACATTTTTCGCACTTTAGATTTATCGAGAAATAGTACACTATGTCGATTAAAATTATTTATCACCTTGAACAAAGAGCAAAAGCACAATATTTCCCTCGCACGCAAAAGCCCAGGATATCAAAACGCTGCAAACACTTGACAACAACATTATTTAACAAATGAAAACTAGCCATTGTGCAAAGTTTTGCGATTTTCTAGCTTAATTTGATAATTCGGCATTTTGTGTGTGAAGAATAAAGATAGCCTAATTCTTTTCTATATGAAAACACCATCACTTTCTGATAAATTAATATAGATTTAAGATATTGCTTTCCTTATCTACTTCAAATTACCTTTCAATTGAGTATCACGTTACCTCCGTGTCCCATTATCATACATATATTATACAAAACCAGTCTTTAAGTAGATCTAGTTAGTCATTAAAAATATTTACAGACATAAATTAAGTGGAATCACTCAAACTTAAAAGTATGAAATTACGTTTTCCCTGTTTCACATAAAACAGTTCTCATTGGAGTCAATACACTCGATTCTTGATCAGAATTGGGAGGCGTAAGTGCTGCAGCAGATTTTTGCACCAAAATCTTATGATTTTCTGAATTAACATTGCCAGAAGAAACAATCAACTCATTTTGGTTGTTCCTAATACCATTAGGATTGTTAATCGCACATTTTTTATAATGTGTTCTCATATTGCTGCTCTGAGAGAACCTGAGACCACAATTCGGGCATGAGTAAGGTTTGGTACCAGTGTGATAATTAAGATGAGTTTTCAGATGATGTTTTTTCGTGAAAGCCTTTGTACAGAGTGTACACTGATAAGGTTTCAGACCAGAATGAAGTCTCGTATGAAGTGTCATGTTTGATCGATCGGCAAAGGCTTTGTGACAAACTTGACATTCATATGGTCGTTCTCCAGAGTGGGTCCTGAGATGCTGCTTCAACA
>JAUMHM010000089.1:1109643-1125682 GCA_032362435.1 Melikaiella ostensackeni | reverse complement strand
CACTGATGGGGCTTGACTCCTGTATGAATTCTCACATGCATATTGTAGGCCACTCGCTGATTGAAGCTCTTGCCGCATTCTCCACATGCATATTCCTTCCGATTTCGATGGATCTTCATGTGGGAGCTCAGGTATCCTCGGTCGTTGAAGTATTTGCCGCATTCCGGACAAGTAGCAGCAAACTCTCTGGTACCTTCGTGCACGCTTCGATGGTACTTGTAGTTCCGCAACTGGGAGAACTGCTTCCCGCAGTCGGCACAGCGAAACGGCTTCTCACCTGAGTGCGTCCTGCTGTGGACCTGTGGAAAGGTGAAAAGGTTCTGGATTTTAATTTCAGAGAATATAGCAGAATATCTTTAATAGCAGCCAGGAAATCACGGAAGTGGAAAAGCCTATTAAATTCTGAAGAAATGGTACTGGATCCTGCAGACACGTGCCATGTCTTTTAATTGAAGATGCTAGGCTGATAACCGCATAATTGAATTCTTTAATAGCGAGTCGTACATCCGTGACTTTGTAAGCAAGTAGTTTGGACTCCTAAAGTTTATGGTCATATTATAAGTTTTAAAACGTTTTTTCTTGAGGCGTAATTATTAGCTATTCAGGAAGCACTTGATGCGTATTTTCCAAGGTATTTTCTTAATAATGCAGGAATTTAAGCCGTGTGGATATAATTTAATCTATAAGAAACTAGAACACTTATACATACAGATATGAAATTTTTTGCTATATATTTCTGCGTATATCATTAATATTATGCGTAATACATAGTCCTTATCATCCTAATTTTAATATAATACCTGTTAAAATTGTTGACCCTTAAATTGGAACCTCTACATCAGCTTTAGGTAATCATAAATGAAAATATCGACAAATAAATGATTAACGATAGAAAACGGTGAAGAGAAACAATGACAAATTATCTAAAACGATCAAAATTAATAAACAGCCAAACGATTAGTTGGTAACTTAGGATACCGCGCTGTCGGTTTCGTCATAGCACATTTTGTTTTTATAAGTAACCTAGGTTATCAATTACTCGTTCAGCTGATTATTCATTTTGATCGTTTTAGTTGAATTTATTCGATTAACTGAAATTGCCTTAGATTGTTTTGACCGTTTTTGTTTGTAGGGCATTTATTGATCGATTGATTAGTTAAAGCACACACAGCACTGAAAATTCCAATAATAAACGATAAATAGCTTTGCAAATAGCATTTCAAACTTACTAAAATATAGAATTTTCTGGCTACTAATAAGTCTGATAAGATATTTCGATTCATAGAACAGGGCCTGAAATGTTGTGTGGTCTCGATTTAAAAATGTGTAGTCCGAAATCCAAAAGTGTACAGTAGGAAATTGACTTTATTTTCTAGAAAAGAACTTCTAGTCTTTTCCCTAATCACCTCTTTTCCTCTTTCTCTCGTCTTCGCACTTGAGTGAATTAATAGAACCCAATAACAAAATCCGAAAATTTTTGGTTGAAAGTTAATTGTTCTTTGGAACATAGCAGCTCGTGTTATCGCATAAAAAATTAATACTGTGTAAATAGACCTAAAATTCACAATTTTTCAAGATAAAAACAATTTTTTATGACGTGTTTTTATAAGGTTACTCGGTAATTTATATCGAAATGCCTGAATGTCTGTTACGTATTAAGCAAATATAACTGATAACGTACCATATAAGTTATTTTACATTCTCTGAATTGTACACAGATGTACTATTTGTATGCCTTCAAATGCCTTCAAAAAAAATTAATCAGCCTAATTTTTTTTTCACAATTTGATACTGCATTCATAATTTCATATTCTGAACTGCTCCTAAAGAGAATGTAGTAACTCGTCATGGCACAGGAAATCCCATCGAAAACATATACGATGCAAAAAATCTGCCAATTACAACTACATGAATTTGTGAAATAAAAGTTTGTCAAGTATTTTGGGGAAAAATATTCATATTAAAATATACTAAGAAACTCTTTTTATAAAGCACCCTATAGAAACTGTTAAAATAAATTTCAAAAATCTATATTGGGCATTATAAAACTTGGCGGGATTGAATCTTATAAGTAAAATGATTTTAATAGAGAGTGGCTGAGTATGGGAGACTGATGGTATGATATAGTCTATCATATATAGGGTACTTAAGAAAAAAGCTTTTCTCAATATATTTTATTATGGATATTTTTCATTAAATTACTTGGCCAACTTTTATTTCACAAATTCATGTATTTGGCAGATTTTTTTCATCACAGATGTTTTCCTTTTTCTTTTTGTTATTTTTCAGAGAAATTGACATTTCAATTACATTTTCAAGAAAATAAAACCCAGCATGAAAATTTCTTGAGCCCATTGACTGTAAAACTAGTCAATAAGGCGCCAGAGAAATTGCACCACTTGTCATAATAAAGTAAAGTTGCTGACCTGCTCTTAGACTTGGAGTTTAACTAGAATACTGCAATAGTACTATTAGTCAAGCATTTCTTCAAAATGCACAGAAAACATGCATATTCACACAAGTTTGAAAAAGCAGAAATATTTGAAATACTTGAAACACAAATAAGGAAATAAGATCTGATACCGGTTTGCCATTAAAATTATATGGAATGAAACTCTAGAAAATATGTTTTTATTAATTGGAAATGAGATTCAATGGAATTTTCTGTACGAAACATTGAGTATGTCATACGAGCTTCTCGTACACGGAAAAAGGCAAGAAACGAAGAGAAGTTTTAGAATTTGGAAAAGAAACCGTGTCGTTCTTCGATTTCTTGGCACGTCTCGATGGTGCGTGGTGCGACATACAAAAAGAATAAAATGAACGGAACCGAGGATAGCCACATTGGTGTAGCAAACAAGCTCTCTGAATATATACTCAGAAAAGTCACCTTTCTCAAGTCTCCATGAATTGCTACTTTGCTGTCACATTGTTTCCGATTGTGGCGGCTGAAACGTTATTACGAACCACAAGAGACTTTTTTAAGGAAGGAAATCCATCAAGAGTTTAACTGCGGTCGAGATTATGGCTCTGAAAACTTCTCTAGATTACCCATGGGAAAAAGGCTTTCAAATTGTAAAAATACCTGTTCACCACAAGTTCATAGCACAAAAAATAGATGGATCACTTGAAATGCTAATATTTTTTATAATCAGTTGTGTTTTTGAGTAACGCCCAGTGCACAGTGGGGCAGAATTGCCAAAACACGGCCAAAAGTCCTATTTAGTAAGTTTGCCATATGGATCATTCTACTCACAGGGACATTTTCGACGTTGCAGTTATTTTTTTCGACCCTATTCATTTTTAATTATTGATAATTTGCATAGTGATAATTGTGCCAGTAAGTAACAACAGAAAAAAACTTGTAAACGGTTCCCATGAGTTCAATGTATGTGTCGGCTTCAAATGTGTCATCTCCGAAACCTGTCTGTCATGTCTCTAACATTATTTTTAGCATTTGCGGCGTTTCTTCATAGGAATTTCCTTGCTTTTCAAATTTCTAAGCGGTATGCTCTGAAACCACAATGTTTTAGCTAAAATTTTAGGTATCCAATAAGTTGCCAGCACAAATCCTTCTCAATAGTAAGAGCGTTAGAACTTTGTCTTCAGGTTTTCATCGAATTAGGATAACATTGCATTATCTTGTTTTAAAGTGATTTGAAGTAAGTGAATAAAGCTATATTGTCCATTAAATTAAAGCTCAGGTCTCTGCATTAATTTTCCACCCATATGAGTTTATATATGTGAAAAAGATTTTTGTAATACATAAGTGAAATCATTATTTCGTCGCAAGTAAAAATTCCGATTCATATCCGAAGCCTCGTTTTTTAGAGAACAACAAAATAATTTTAAACACTATGAACATAATACATCATAAAAAGTGTTGGTAAATTGAACGATGTTACAAGAAAATTGTTTACATTAATCGCATTGCTTATAAAATTAGAAAATATATGTACTTGGTCATCTCCGAAACCTTTTTGCCATGTCTCTAACATGATTTTTAGCATTTGCGGCGCTTTTTCATAGAAATGTCCTTGCTTTTTAAATTTCTAAGCGGTATGCTCTAAAACCACAATGTTTTAGCTAAAATTTTAGGTATTCAATAAGTTTCCAGCACAAATCCTTCTCAATCGTAAGAGCGTTAGAACTTTGTCTTCAGGTTTTCATCGAATTAGGATAACATTGCATTATCTTGTTTTAAAATGATTTGAAGTAAGTAAATAAAGCTATATTGTCCATTAAATTAAAGCTCAGACCTTTATATTTGTTTTCCACCTATATTATTTTATATATGTAGAAAAGATTTTCTGTAATGCATAAGTGAAATCATTATTTTGTCGCGAATGAAAATTCCGATTCATCTCCAAAGCCTCGTTTTCTGAAGAACAACAAAATAATTTTAAACACTTTGGCCATAATACATAATGAAGAGTGTTTATATATTGAAACATTTCATCAGAAAATTTTGAAATCAATCGCGTTGTTTATAACGTTAGAAAATATATGTACTTGGTCATATCGGAAGCCTTCTTGCTATGTCTCTAACATGATTTTTAGCATTTGCGGCGTCTTTTTATAGGAATGTCCTCACTCTTTTTAAATTCCCGAGTGGTATGCTCTAAAACTCCAAAGTTTTAGCTAAAATTGTAGGTACTTAATAAGTTTCGACCAAAAACCCTTGTTAACAGTAGGGGCGTTAGAACTTGGTCTTCAGATTCATCTCCGAAGTCTCGTTTTCTAGAGAACAACAAAATATTTTTAAACACTATTACCATGATACATCATAAACAGTGTTTGTATTTTGAAAAAATAAATTCAAGTAAATTGAAAAAAAAATCAAAAATACTCCGTTAATTTCAGTGAAGTTGGAGTGGATTTAGAAGAATTTGAGGGAATTCAAGAGGCTTTGGTGAAATTTACAAAAATTTGGGTGAACTGAACGAAATTTTAAAAATAAAAAAATCCCATCGAATTGAGTAAAATGGGAGTATAACTAATAATTCAAATAATATTCGAGTGAATTCAGAGGAGTTCAAGAGAAATGAAAAGAATTCTAGAGAATTTATCAAATTTAATCAAAATAATTTAATAAAAAAATCGAAAAATTTAATCAAATTTAGTAAATTAAAAAAAATTCAAGGAAATTTAAATAAATTTGACGAAATGCCTTAGAATTTAAGGTGAGTTTAGAAAAATTTAAGGTGAATTAAAAAAAAAAATTGGAAAAAAAACTCCATTGATTTGAGCAGAATTGAGTGAATTTAGAAGAATTCAGGTAGAATTAAAGAAATCAAGAGAATTCCAAAGAACTCAAAACAAACTAAAAGAACTCAGGATAAGTTAATGAGAATTCGGGGATAATTCTAAATTAATTCAAATGAAATGAAAAAAATCAAAATATTCCATCGATTTTCGTAAAATTGCAGTGAATATAAAAGAATTTAAGGGAATTCAAAATAATTCTATGAAATTCATACGAATTCAAGATGAATTGAAAATAATTGAGTGAATGAAACAAAGATTTTAAAATCCAAAGAAGTACCATTAAATTCAGATAAATGGAAGTGAACCGAATTATTGAGTAAGAATCTTATAAATTGAAAAAATTAAAAATCCAAAAAAAAACCGCTGAATTCAATGGATTTTTAGGGAGTTCCAAAGAATTCGAGTTAAATTCAAAAAAATTATTGTAAGTTGAAAAAAATTCAAGGAATTCCATTGATTTCAGTGAAATAGTAGTGAATTCAGAATAATTTAAAGGCATCCAAGAGACTTTGATGAAATTCATAAAAATTGGTGTGAATTGATCCAAATTTAAAAAATAAAAAAATTTCCATTGAATTGAGTAAAATGGAAGGGAACAGAATTTAGGACAAATTCAACCAAATTTAAATAAATTGAAAAAAAATTCGTAAAGTAAAAAAAACAATACATTTAATAAAAATCGAGTGAATTTAGAGGATATTAAGGGAAATAAGAGAAATTCGAGGAAATTCATAAAAATTTGATTGAATTGAAAACAGTTCAGAAATTCAAGAAACCCCGATAAAATTTATACAAATTTCAGGTAAATTTAAAAGTCTTCAGGGTGCATTAAAAATATTCAATTTCCAAAAAGAATCCATTGAATTCAGTGGATTTCAAGGGAATTCCGAAGAATCCAAAGGAATTTGAAAGAATTAAAGAAAATTCAGAAATAGGTGTAGACCTAAATTCAATAGTGGTTAAACCATTGGTTCTCTGTTATAATTTATTATAAGAAAAGTGACTAAAGTGACCTTTTCATTATAAAAAGTGACTATAGTAACTATATATTTAAAAAGTGACTAAAAAGTGATTCGAAAAAAAATCGCATAAAAGTGATTGTGTGGAAGACCTATGCATCCGAAATTTAGAATTTTGGATTTTTTGTACGGAATTCAGAATCTGGGACCACAAAAACATATAATAACTGCATACATTTTAATCAGATTAGGAATTCTGCCTGCATTTTAAGGAATCTGCGCCACTGTGCAATGGAGCAAAATAAAAAAACGAGGTTCAGAATAACTTTTAGACCGCAATTCGTTTTTGGATTTTTCTTTAGGAAAATTCACCATTAAATTTCAAAGAGATCTGTGAGAGCCGATTTTTGGATTGTTGTTTGCTTGATCTTTTATGTCAATGAAAATAGCAAAGAAAACGTCGATTCTTTCAATTTTCTTTTTTAAATTTCTTAATAAATTTTTGCTATACCTCGCATCGCTTGAACTTGATACACATGGATGTGTGGAAGAAAAAATGTGTTGACTCATGATAATTGTTATAAACAAATTGTATTAACAAACACACAAAATTATGGATTGTTCATTTGTAAAGTATAATTGTCCACTAAAATTATCATGCATAAAAGTATCTGCTGATTTTATATGTAATCAGTGAAATATGCCTTTCCTGAATCAAAAGTGAATAAATCCATTTTCATTTAGTTAATAACTTCAAAAGAGTATTAAATTAAGAAGATTTTTTGTACTTCATTCATTTGACAGCCTGACTAATTATAATAGCTTATATCAAGTTCAATTTTGATCAATAGATTTCAAGCTACAATATATCTTTAAATATTGAGAAATTAACTCAAGGGGATTTATCACGTTTTTTCGCTTACTCCTCAAATTATTTTGCCACTGATGTTAAGTGATGAAGTCATCTGGTTTTTTGCTTAGTTTTTCAACAAATTATATTTACAAAGTTAGTTTGGAATTCAAATCTTCTGCTAACAAATAAATGATCGCTAAACATCACTAGCAATACAATTTAAAGACAATGAGAAAATACTGAATCTTCTTCTGTCCATAAATGCTGACACTACCTTTGTTCATATAATTTGTTTAAAATTCAAACAGATAATATCAGCTAGATGATGAAAATTCATTACTAAACATCATTGACCACATAATTTAAGAAGAATTAAAAAAAAAACGAATACATATTACCCTAACGAAAAGTACAGACCCAAATTTGTACATGTTTTTGGAAGAGATAGTACAATATTGTGAAACATATACTACCCTAAACAAAAACATAGACCCTATGTGCCACATACCCTATATTTCGCATTACTCAGTATCTTAAATTGTCGCATGTGTGACATTACCCCGTCTGCCATATTACCCTGTGTGCCAAATTACCCCGTGCCCCACATTACTCCAAATATATTACTCTAACCAAAAACATAGACCAGATGTGCCACATTACCCCATGCGCCATATTACCTTATGTGACATATTGCTCTATGTTCCATATTGCTCCATATGCCATATTACCCGATACTGTACTAAATATACTGACCTGATTGAAAACATAATTAAAAACATACACTCAAATTTGAGACCCTCCCTATGTTTCGAAAAAAGATAGTACAATATTTTACCAAAAATACAGACCTAAATTAATATTGTATATTGTAGTTACTAACCTAACCAGAAAAAAAATTACCTGAAACGGAGGTTGGCGCGCGCAGGAGGCGCGGCCCCTTAGTTTTTTTTATAAAATGACCAAATTAGGTAGATGTCCCAGTAATCGTGACGGCACCAATAATCATGAAACTTAGTCTAATTTAAGTATATCGTTAACAAATATATTTGCTTATAAAATTATCAAATAATATCAAATGACAAATTTTCATTATTAAACATCCCTGGCCACATAATTTGAGAAGAATTAAGAGAAAAAACGATTTCTTTCTCCGTATAAATGCCGACACTATGCATTTGTTTATATCATTTGTTTATTAAATAAATAAATAACTTAGATGTACCAGTAATCTTGACTGCACCAATAATCGTGAAACTTGATTATAATTTGAATATATTGCTAAAATAAAAAATATATTAAAAGTAACATTTAGTTATAAAACTCATTCATTTTTAGCATTTTATAGCATTGAATGGAATTCCAATTAATTCAAATTAGATAAAAAGCAAGAAAATTGGCGTCATGATTACTGGGACAAATGCAGACACTGTGCATTTGCTTATAAAATTATCAAATAACATCAAATGACCAATTTTCATTATTAAACATCACTGGCCACATAATTTGAGAAGAATTAGGAGAAAAAACGATTTCTTTCTCCACATATGGTAAATACCGACCCTGTGCATTTGTTTATATCATTTGTTCATAAAATATCCCAATAAGTAGATGTCCCAGTAATCTTTACGGCACCAATAATCGTGAAACTTTTGTTATAATTTGAATGTACTCGTATTGTTGAAAAATATATTAAAAGTAACATCTAGTGATAAGATTCATTTATTTTTATCATTTTATAGTCACGATCACTGGGACTAAGGTCACGATTACTGGGACACGTTTACCTTAATATCGGATGAAAAATTTTCATAATAAAGTATCACCTTGTCGGTAGAAGCAAGTAATTTTGATGCAGAAATATGCTTCAAAAACGAACAATCCATAATTTTGTGCACTTTTTAATACAATTTACTTCTAACAATTAAGTTCACAAGTCAACACATTTTTATTCTTTCACACACCCATGTGTATCAAGTCCAAGCAATGCCAGGCATAAAAAATTTTGTTTAAGAGAGTTAAAAAGAAAATTCGAAAAATCGAGCTTTTCTTCGCTATTTGCATCAACATACAAGTTTAGAAAAACAAAAATTCAAAAACCGGATCTGACGGATCTCTTTAAAATTTAATGCTGAAATTTTCTAAGAAGAAATTCAAAATTGTTCAAGAATTGAGGGGATGAATTCTATAACCTAATTGCGCATCTTTCTTCTCTGGACAAAAAGTTGTAGCTTTTGCCGTTTTTGAAGCAAACCGGAAAGAGCTGCTTTTGAGAAAGCTGCTTTTTTTTAAGTAAGTAAGTTCCAGAAACTATTTCGGTAGATATTAGATAGAGAATAATTTTTTTCCTCGAGAAATGAATCAAAATTTTTTATATGTTTACTTAAATTATTTTTAACAAAACTAAATTTTAAATCATAAAAATTTTCTGGAGCTTAGTAAGTGTAAAAAGCGACTTAGATACATATTAGACAACGAAGAATTTTTTTCATAAAAGAAGTAGAAAAATTGTTTATTTGCTTATAAAATTTGATTACAACTATAAAATTGTACGATAAACAAATCATTTGCTCTCTTCGTATGCTCAGGTTGTATGTAAATTTGAGTGCAAGAATATACAAGGGTTAAGAGATGAAAAAAATATATTTTTCTTGAATATGCAGTATTGCTCAAAATTCGCTTGACTCCCCATGAGCTTGAAAATATGAATGCATGATTTATTCAATGTCTCACGTAAGAATTTATAAATTTTGTTCAAACAAAAATGTTTATGTATTATTCACGCTACTAGTCAAAGATGATCATAACGAATATTTTCTGTAAATTTTATGAAAAAATTCTAAGAATCGGCCAAATTACGGCTAGTTGAAGTAAAAAAAATTCTTTTTAAAAAACGGGGTTTTAGAGTTTACTTCGAAACCGGTAGAAGCCTCGGTAAAAGCTACAACTTTTTTGTCCAGAGAAAAAATATGCACAATTAAATGTTGAGGGGCCAACGCAGTTCAGCCAGAAAAATTTATTGGTGCTTCTGGAATCCGGCCCCTCACACAGTGGGGCAAAAAAAGCATCTGTAGACAAATCAATTTTGAGATTAAACTCCTCATTCGATTTAGACGTTTTAAAAAAAATTAAAATGTATTAAAGTCTGCATCGTTATAAGGGAGCACATTTCTGAAAAATTTTGTCAAAAATTTTTTATTTAACAAATAAAATGAAAACACAATTTTTTTTATTTTTCAAGTCGGCCATTTAGATAATTTTTTATCATACCAAAAATGTTTCACGTCGAGGCAAAAACTCATTAAAAATTATGTCCAGCAGTAGTAATTTAATAAAACAAAAATTTAAATTGTTGTAAGCAAATTAGTGAACAAAAGTTATATCTTCTTTACTTGCTACATTCAAATACACTAAACCAATATTTAAACAAATTTAATAAACAAAAAACATTATGTGGCCATTTTTGAGTAGATACGTTTCGTTTTTTCAGCATGATCAATAACTAGTATGCTGCTAATGTGTCTTGCTGTTATACTTCACACTTAGGCAACAATTTTTCATTGTTTAAACAAATTTAGTTAGCAAATTAATTATTTGAGCAATTTTCAATAGAGAAATTTCGTTTTTTTCAACAGAATCAACTGCAAACATCTCAGAAATGGTCCTTAGCTTTGAGAATTTGCAGTGAGATAATTATTATGTATTTTTTAAACAAATTTAATAAACAAATACATTATTTGGTCCATTTTTGACTAGATGCGTTTCGTTTTTTCAGCAGAATCAATAAATAGTAAGTTGGCAATGTGTCTTGCTGTTATACTTTACACCTAGGCAGCAATATTTTATTGTTTAAACGAATTTAGTTAATAAATTTATTATTTGAGCATTTTTCAATACAGAAATTTAGTTGTTTTTTTTTCAGCAGAATCAACTACAAACATCTCAGAAATGGTCCTTTGCTTTGAAAATCTGCAGTTAGATAATTATTACGTATTGTTCAAGCAAATTTAATGAACAAGTTCATTTTTTGTCTGTTTTTTAATAAATTAGTTTTTTTCAGCAAAATCAAGTATAAATGTTTCACCAATGGCCTTTTGCTATATACTTAAATTGCAACGTGCATATAACAGCAAAAAACATTGTCAACCTACAAGCAGTTGGCTTTGCTGAAAAAAACGAAGTTTATCTATTGAAAAATTGCCAAACAATATATTTGTTTACCAAATTTGCTTAAACAATACTCAATTATTGTCCAACTGCGAATTGTCATTTCAAAAGGCCATTGATGACATATTTATAGCTTATTCTGCTAAAAAAAAACGAAACTAATTTATTGAAAAACAGCTAAGCTATTTGTTTGAATAATGTACAATTATTGTTTAACTATGAATCATCATAGCAAAAGACTATCTCTGAGATGTTTATAGCTGCTTCTGTTGAAAAAAATTCTATATTAAAAAATGCTCAAATAATCAATTTGTTAACTGAATTCGTTTGAATTATAAACAACTGATGCCCAAGTTTAAAGTAAAACAACGAGACACATTGAGAATACACAAGTTATTGATCCTGCTGAAAAAACAAAGCTTATCCATTGAAATATTGACAAACAATGCCTTTGTTTATTAAATTTGTTAAAACAATATACAATGTTGTCCAACTGCAAATTATCATAGTAAAAGGCCATTGGTGAAATATTAATAATTGATTCTGCTAAAAAAACGAAACTAATTTATTGAAAAACAGCCAAGCAATGCATACGTTTGTTAAATTTGTTTAAACAATACATAATAATTATCTAACTGCAAATTCTCAAAGCAAAAGACCGTTTCTGAGATGATTGTGGTTGATTCTGTCGAAAAAACGGAATTTCTTTATTAAAAAATGCTCAAATAAATAATTTTTCAAATAAATTTGTTCAAACAATGAACAATTGTTGCCTAAGTGATGAATTTGATATACTTTAATTTTTAAAAAAACGTTCAAATCGTTAAGTAGTTCAGTCTGAAAATTAATTTTTTCACAGACGCTTTTTTTGCCCTAGTGTGCCTCAATTGTGACAAGATAAAATTATAATATGAAGATAATCAATCACCTTTAATGATGCTCTGGTGACGAATGTCTTTCCACATTGATCGCATCGATGATCCTCAAAATTAGAATTATTTCTAACTCGATGAAATTGATCTCCACTCGCATCATTATTATTACTATCACTAAGGACGGATACATTCCCTGTAATTTTCTCATTAGAATGACTTTCGACTTCAATTTTCGTCTCCATAGACTGTTCCACAGGTATGCGTTCCACAGATTCTTTTGTTGGAATCGAATCACAGAGCCTGCTGATCGGGTGTGAAATTTCTGGTTTTTGGCAATTCTCGTGTCCAAAGTAAACTTTCTTCGGACTAGGACGAATTGGAGTTACGTGATTGATTGCACTTTGGGTAGTTTCATTTTCATAGAAGGGCCTCGTGGATGGTAAAGGTGCTGAATTTGAATAAAAAGGTTGGACTGTTCTAGGCATTACTGAAGGAAGTATTACAGGTTGAGCAATTGGTCCAGGAATTGGTGCTAAATAAAACTCTTGTCTTCTATCCTGATTCGCTTTTGTGAGTGATTCTTCACTTGGTGGTATTTTTTCAGGAGATGTAGAATTTTGTTGAGTAAGACGACTATTGACTGCAACGAATGGTTTTGGAGAGTCGGATGGACTGCAAGAAGGTGAGATTATTTGTTGTGGTTCCATTGACATCTGTAACAAAAATAAAGCAAATGTCCTTAAGTTTCCATTGTTGTTAAAATTCAACAGAATTTCTTTTCGCATGAATATAGGTCAGCGTCAGCCAGTTTCTATCTTTCAACGTATGAATTCCAGGGCCCAGATCGTGCGACTTTTTCATTTGAGGGTGAAAAGAGTAATCGAAATAGGGATGAAAATAATGTAAAGGTAATTACAGCGGGAAGAGGGGATTGGTCAATAGAGAAAAAAAAATTAAGAAAAATTTGAAAAAAGAAGACATACACTGAGATGTGTGATAAAAAAAAAGGAGGGAAATAAAAGGTTTGAAGAAGAGACGAAGAAGGCTAGAACGGAAGAAAAGGTTTGGAAAGTAGTCAATAGAGAAAGAAAAAGAAGGAAAAGAGTGAGACAGGATATTGAGATGGTGGAATGAAAATATTATTTTGTGGATTTGCTAGGAGGGGTAGAGAAGAAAGTTAGAATGGGAGGAAAAGAGGGAAGGGAACAAGGGGAAGGAAATATGGGGGATAGAACTAAAGGAATGGGCATGGATATTGTGCAATATGGTATAGAGAGGAGAGGTGAGGCCAGAATTATGGAAAGAAGGGGTAGAGGTACCGACAGTGAAAAAATCGGATGCTCTAATAGTTTTTATTTACCAAATTATTCAATGGAGATGTTATCCCCTTCAATGTAGTCCCCTTCCCGATCCCTGCACCGCTCCATACGAATCTGCCATTATTTAAAGCAATGTTGCAGGTCCGTTTCTGAGAGGTCTTTCATGAGCCGCCAAAGGATTTCAAGAGGCTTTCTTAGATTTTATGGGATTTCAGAGAACTTCAAAGGTTTCATCTTTTTTGAAGGAGTTTTGAAAGATATTACAGATTTCAAGATGTTTTACGGGATTTTACTCGATCATTGTTGGAATACTAGGGATTTAGCCAAGTCTAGGGGATTTTCCAAGGAATTTTACGATATTTCAACATTAGTAAGGGTTTTCATAGAATTTCGTAGGTTTCCAGAAAATTTTAAAGGATTTTCAAAAAGTATCCAGGATATCAATGATTTTTAAAAGGTTCCAAGAAATGTTTACGGATTTCAAAGGATTTTAAAAATTTCAATAGATTTAAAAATATTAACAAGTTTTCCAGGAATTTCAAGTATATTTTAATAGATTTTAGGGATTCTGAAAGGATTTCAAGAAATTTTAAAGCTTTTAGTGTATTTTAAAAGATTCGAAAGGATTTCACGCGATTTTGTGGGAGATAAATATTGTAGGCTAGATTTCAAAGATAGTTCACTACTCGATTTATTACATCAAAAATTGCATGACACTATTTTGCTACGATTTTTCAAAATTTATGTTACTATTGACACTATTTTGAATTTTTGAAATGAGTCTGAGGCCTGATATTCGAAGATCAATAACAATCATGTATTCCGCATTTCTCGATTCGAGTAAAAGCTTCATTAGATTTTATGGGCTTTCAGAGAATTTCAAAGATTTCATCATTTTTTACGGATTTTTGAAAGGTATTACAGATTTCCAGATGTTTTACTGGGTTTTACTCGATTTTTGTGGGATTACCAGAGATTGTTAAATTTAATGTATTTTATCAATTTCAAGGAATTTTTAAGAGTTTAGGGTATTGTGAAAAATTCCAAGGAATTTAATGAGATTTCAAAATTTGTAAGAGTTTTCGAAAAATTTCGTGGTATTATGAAAAATTTCAGAGGATTTTTGAAAGGCAAGCAAGATATCAATGATATTTAAAAAGTTCCAAGGGCTTTTATGGATTTGGAGGGATTTGAAAGATTTAAAGAAATTTAGAAAGATTGACGAGCTTTCCAAAAATTTTAAGGAACTCAACACATTTCAGGGATTCTTACAGCATTTCAAGGGATTTTAAAGCTTTTAGGGTAACCTAAAAGATTCGAAAGGATTACACTGAATTTTATGGTAGATGTATATTGTATACCAGATTTCAAAAATAATTATCTCCTCATGGATTTTAGGAAAGGATGTGAACTAAAGGGTTTTAATTTCTGACGTTCTTCTGAGGTAGGGGGGACTTTAGACATATAAAAACCCGAAAAGGGTATACGTGGAGTAAAAGTCTAAACTAATCTATATCGCTACCATTTTTCCAAATTTATGCTACTATTGACACTATTTTCAATTTCTCAAATGAGTCCGTTGCCTGATATCTGAATATCAATGAGAATTATGTACTCTGTATTCCTAAACAAATAAAGTTTTTATTCCAATCATTCAGTCTGATACTGTTTTTTTTCTCATCACCTTTAAAAATTTCATGCGACTTTTTGTGGACTTTTTTCGGAATTCCGTGCGACTTTTTTTGTAACTTGATGCGACTAATGCGACTTTTTTTAAGCCTTCTAGTCGATCTGAGCCTTGAGATTCAAATCAACTTTTCTCTCTGAGGTTTTCAAATAGACTGAAGAGTCAGTGATCTTTTAGTGTTTCGACATTAGGGTGTGAATTGGAAACGATACTCTGATGGTCTTCTAACGACACTAACTTCCCACGCCTTCATAAATATTATGTGATTCCGGACACGTTCGTGTGAAACAGAAAAAGCTTTCCGATATTTCATCTAATCGTAAACTGCCTCGTAAAAAAAACGACGAAAACTCCAATCGTAAAAAGAATACAGTTACACGAGATTCATAAATCTTATCTTTCCATGTAATGCAAATAAGCACTGGCTGCGCAAAGTTGTAAGATCACGGTACGTTAATTGGAGAAACTTTATTGTTCCACATGAGATGCTTTTTGAAATAACATCGGGAGGGGTACTATTCAAGGCAAAATTACGAAATCCAAAGGGCAACGTCAAACTCGTGATTGTAACGCTAATAAGCTTTTATACATTCCTCGTAAAAGAGATAAAAAAAATTAACGAAATAATAATTTATACTCGAATGCAGACCTCGAATACAAAATATGAATCATCTCTCTTCTCAGAGTGATTTCGACATTGAAATACGCTTGATCGCGACTTAATTGCTCTATCCAATTTTATAATATCTTGAGCAGAGCATGGTTTTAAATTATGAAAGATACAGATTTTAAAAAACAAAATTAATATTTAAACGGACTAGGCTGTCTATTCTCTACACGCTTGTGACATGAAATTAATTTATTACACAGAATTCTTTATTTCAACTTTGTACTCAGGGGTCATCTACAAATTT
>JAUMHM010000089.1:1097953-1109543 GCA_032362435.1 Melikaiella ostensackeni | reverse complement strand
ATTTCTAAAATAGGTGACAAAAGGTGAATAGGTGACACTCTGTGATGACTGGACTTTAATTATTTCTATGAGCAGTCCCCGGGGGAATTCCCCCCCCCCCCGAAATTGGAAAAAGTTAGGGGTGTGTCTTACATTATTTCTGTGGCCATTGACAGGGATGCCTTCCCCCGACGCAAAATAGGAAAGGGGTAGGGATGTGACTACAAAATTTTCTGTGACCAGTCACAGGAGTGCAGCAGGTTCCATTTCAAGCATTTCTACACTTTGAACCAACATTTTCCTTCTTTTCTCCAAAAATAATGGATTTTGAGAAAAAAATGTATATTACATGAAAAGAGTATTTTCAAAAGATCTACAACTTTTACTTGAAGCTTTTTTAAAATTTTTATTATTCAATGAAATAAACGAAAAAAAAAACTAAAATTTTTATAGTTTCATCAAGGTTTGACCTTGAAAGCGACATTTGCGGGCATTTTCAATGCTATATTCGTAATCAGCTCATCAAAATACATGCGTATAGGGAGTTTCAAAATAATCGGAGGTAAGCGCTCTTCGAAAGTGCACCCTTGGTGATTTTAGACGATTGTGATCAATATTAAATTATTTATGAAAATTTTACTACATTTTTCTGAGATCTATTTTTTTCAAGTTTTTCTATGGTTTGCAGAAAAAGAAAAAAAGCGTTTTCCTATCTGTATGAGTTACCACTTCGATTGCTCGAAGCCTTTATTCACGAATACATCATGAGCATTGTCGGAATGATTGAGGGACGGAAGTAAAATCCTAGTTTTTAGCAATCGATCTCCATTCTTTTTAATTTGTGAAGTAAAGGATGTATAAAATCGAGATGAGAAACGTAAGAAGTATGCACTCAACCTAGCTGAACCTGGCATTTTCATTGTTCATTGCGCCTCCATCTGAATGAATCTCGATTTTCCCGCTCCTTCGACACCAAATCTAATCAATTTTCCACCGATTCTAGAAATACTCTTTTATCTGAGAAAATAAGGTGAAGAAAAAATTCAATTAAATAGGATTTGGTATCTCTCCATAGATTAAATTCAACCCTTAAAATTTTTCTGAATATTTGTGTGAAAAAGGTACTTTTTTACCATTAAGTTCAGGATAATTAATATATCATATTTGAAAATGTAAAATTTGGTGCAATCACAGTAAATGCCAGTTGATCAATTTGATACCGAAATTGGATCAAAATGATATGCAACGCTTTTATGCAAAACTCCGATTTTTTATTTGATCAGCAAATTGCGCATTAGAATGATCCGATTCACGAGGCCATTTGCCTGTCATGAATTTATATGAGTTTACGAGTGTCAGTTGTTATGCCACGACCAAGTCATGACCGTCTACATGTACATTGAAACCTAAGCGTTTGAAGAAATTTCCCACATTTTATTTAACAAAAAATTATTAAGTTTCGACGAAAACCTGAACTTCATAAACGTAAATCTGAAGAAACGCTTTTTGAAGGTGGAAAAAATTTCCAGAGCCATAGAGATTTATAGCCCAATATAGGAAAATTGCCATTTTTCTGCCTCCCTGAAAATCAAAATTTTCTAAAACATCCCCTGTTGGTCCTAAAAAGTTGTAAATCTTCCAGGAGTGGTAGTCGGGACTAGATAAATGTATAGAAACACTTTTAGAAAAAAAATTAATTTCCAGAGTTGAATATACGTTTTTTTTTTGGTTGAAAATTAATTTTTTAACAGAAAATTCAACTATCCCATTTAAGAATCATCTGTTTGGCTGAAAATCTAACTATTTTGAGTTGGAAGTTATTCCTTTTTGTTTAAAAAGTTTATTATTATATTTTTGGTTAAAAATTCAACTGTTTTATAGCAAATTCGCCTTTTTGGCTTGAAAATTCAACAATTTGGTAAAAATTTTGTTCTCTCTTGACTGAGAAATCTTTCTTGGTTGAAAATTCATCTTTTTGGTTTTAAAATTCATGTCTTTTGGTAGAAATTCTATCTATTTTTGTTTAAAAATGCAACTGTTTGGTTCAAAATTAATAAGTTTAAAGGTTAATATGGTTAAAAGTTGAAATCCTTTAGTAAAAATTCTGTTTTTTTTTTTTTTTTTTTTTTTGTCAAAAATAAAATTATTCCATTTTTGGTTAAAAATTCAAGTATTTTATTAAAAATTCATTTTTTTGTTGATTCAACTGTTTGGTTGATAATTTAAAAATTTTGTAGAACATTTGTCTTTTTGGTTTGAAATTGAATCTCTTTTCGTATAAATTTCGTCTTTTTTGGTTGAATCCAACTATTTTCTATTTTAAATTAAAAACTTTTCTGGTTGAAATATCCACTATGTATGAATTTTTTCGTTGAGAATTCATCTTGCTTTGTTGAAGATTCATCATTTTATTTGAAAATTCCTCTCGTTGGTTGAAAATTTATCTATTTGGTTGAAAAATCGAATTTTATGGTAGAAAATTAATCCTCTCGGTTGAAATTTCACCTTTTTAATTTAAAATTTAACTATTTGATTAAAAATTCATCTATTGCATTGAAAATTGCGGGATGGGAAGGAGGTGACGTACTAAAGGTGACTAGTACTAAATTTGAAACTTTTTTGGCCTAATTCATCCAATTTATTTTTTTAACTTATTTTTTATTACAGCGTTGTAAAATTACAAAGTAAAAAACTTTATATTGTATGTATTTCGAAAAATGACGTTGAAATGTAATGTTTTTAACAAAAGTAGGATTGAAATTTTAGTTCTACTTTTTTCCTTTTTTACAAGACCTATGTCCTACTTTGTCTTCTTTTTTGAAGATCGGTTGTCCTACATTCCGAAAATCAGCTCTGGTCACCCTAAACAAAATCGAACCAAAGTTGATTCATTTTGAGCAATGTGAACTTGAAACAACATTGAAACCCTAATTTTGTCCGTGTCAACAATAATTTATGCAAAACGCATGCGGCTTTATCAGTCAGATAATCTAATCCAGCTAATTTAAAAGCATCACGGACGATTACGTTTCACTTTTAATTTCCACCCTGGCGTAAATCACTTTCTGCGTCATTGAACTTGACGGATGTTGATCAGCTTCTGTTTTATGCATGCATTTACTGATCATTACTGAGGAGTGTCCCGTATATTCAATATTTGCATGTACTCTTCTGCAACCTTCCTGTTCACCTTTACGGTTTCTAGTAGAGTAATTCCAAAAAGATTAATCGAGAATATACTATAGTACACTAACAAGGCACTTTAGCATCTGACAAATCGCTCTCGGAACACGGTAAAGAGTGCACTGACTTAATTTCGCCCAAAAGAGTAACAACACACGTCGTTATTGGATTGGCTTCAATTAAGGCTAGATTTTATGTAGACGGCCGTGTGAAACAGTAGCTATATACCTGTAGAATCAACGGAAAAGTGAATGTAGCTTTGATTGGAGTCAGGGAACGATTGGTAACAAATGATCGACGTCTCTTGGAGCGATGAACTTGTACTCTGATAAATGACGTTAAAGATGCCGACATTAAGTGACTCAGGCCACCAGAAACTTATGCATTTGATGCAACTGAGTCTGGGAAGGAATAGCAAGAAATAACGAGCTCTCGGTGCACCAAGGCGAGTAATTGATAGTTTCATTAAAGAGAATGACATTGGCCAGCAGAATCGAGTCACGCGCTGGCTATGATCGGAAATTGCTCGAGGCTGTCCAACGAACCGTCTTGCTCATAAAATTTGAAGGTCGGTTAGTACAAACAATTTTTTAAATGTCGGCTTCTGTTCACTTTCACAGTTAATCTCTTATCAAAAATCATTTATCAATAGTAGGTTCTCAAATTTGGGCTCTTTGGAAAAAGTATTATAGGAAAATCAGTATGAACCTATAATGATTTTCCTATAATTTTTTTCGATTACAGGAAATTTATTATAGAAAATCATTATATAGAAAACGATTATAGTACAATTACACGGTAAAAACTAGACTTCCTTTTACATTGAGGATTAATTTTAGAGCGTTCTATTTTGAAGCCAATATGCGTACTGTTTTAATTTGCTAACTTCAGATTGATATATGATACGGACTAGCGAACGAAAATGATGCACAACCAGGTACTATTTCAACATAACTTCAAAGTTCATGACATTCGTGCTCAGAAAAAAACAAAAAACCATCATGAGATTTTATTCTTACTTCGATCTTGTTTTAAGCCTAGGAAGTACTACTGAAATGCAGAAATTTCGCTTTCAAATGAACTTCAGAAACATAAAAATCAAGCCAAAAAGGTCGAGCTTCCAGTATAGGGGTCTAAAAAGCCGAAATCCCAAACTTCTCCTTTTTTGTTAGTTTTCAACCACTGATAAAGAAAAAACATAATAGATAAGCAAATGAAAAAAAATTTTCCTCTAGTGTACTTCGGTTGGTTAACATCCATCCTAAATTTCAACCCTCTAGACAAATATTGTAGACGCTAGGAATGGTAAACGACGGACGGACTGACGAACAGACATCCAACCTTTGTTGGAAGGGTTTCCGGCGTAGCCTACGAAACCCCGAAAAATATTCAATAATTGGATATATGTGTCAGTAATTTAAAAAAAATGTGTAAAAAATTAAGTTCCTCATGGATATCTTTCTACTAAATGACACAGCTTTTTATACCTTTTAATTTTCGAGGAGAGTATAGTTCCTACTTTACATGTTCGGTATTGTTTTAATTTTCTTTCTTTTTAATTGAATAACTTCTTATTATTTAGTCATTCAAGTCTCTCCGGTAGTAACTGAATTTTCTTTGATGAGACATGGCTGCAAATATTTAGAAATATTACGCTACTTACGCGAGGGGGGGGGGTCAAACCATTTTTTAAAAACATATTTTCTCCCGAAGCAATTCTATGACTTATTTATTCGTTTATTTGAAAAGAACATGAGTCAAGAAGTCGATTAGATCAGTAACATATATACGTCTAGCCGTGGTCAGTGATCATGAACAATGATTTAATCAAAACTTATGGATAATTTCAAAAATTTTAAGAATTGGAGTGCAAGATATAATCATGAGATGTCTTTACAAATTCGGGAAGAGAAGTGAAGAATATATCAATATTTCAATTTTTGCCTAATTTCAACATTCCACTGATAAGATTATACATCCTGAATAGTGGACAGTGACAAATCATTTATTTTTTAATGTAGAACGGCACACTATGTTGAGTTGAATGATTCGGAGCAGAAAGCATTTCTAACAGCACTGGACAATCATAGCACTGTCTAGCGTTGCGGAATGTTCCGTACGAATAACCCGGTCGAGTATATTGTAGAGCTAAGGATACGGAAAATTCCGTAACCTTAGCTCTGAACGAGCTAGACAGGTGTTGCTCTTACATAAAATTTCATAACGGTAGAGAGTTCGGACAATCATATTGACTGTGAGAAATTTCAAATAAAAACAACATATTCGAGAACGTACCATGCCTCAAAACAATTTCGAAGAGATACATAATCTGCACCACTACATGGATATACATTATCTTCCTTGCATGCTAGATATTTCAAAAAACAATTTTAACAACCTTCCATCGGTTTAGAATATGTTTCTGTGCTAGGTGCCCAAATGACAGATGCAAATTCGAGCTTGACTCTAACAATTAGTTGAAATAGTAATATTTACGGCGCTGTTCTTTTACATTGTTTGCACGTACGGATAAGAAACCATAAAGTTTTATTAGCAGAAGCAACAATGTTGTCAATATGTGGGTTGAATCTTAAACGAATATCAAAGAGCACCTCAAGGTATTTAATCGTATCAACTCTTACCATATTTACTCCATCAATTGAATATTGGTGTATCAACATAGCATACTTGTTGAGCATGCACAGCCTGCCCTATTTGAAATGAATTCGGTCTTTACAAAAATCGATAACGCTTTATTGTTACCGTTACAAATTTACAAATATGACTTTTTAGAAATCAAGATGGCCTGAAAATAATGCGTTACTTCCAAACAGTAGATATGTACAGCTACTACGACTTGAGCAGCTGATATTGAGAACAGAGAACAGGTTGCAGGTTTGCAGCTATCACGGTTGGAGTCAAGTGCTCGTTTTGCGGTAAAGAGCCCTCCTCAGCCTTGGTTATCGCGAATCGGCTGAACCTGATCTCCTCAGGGTCGTAGTGGTAACAGTGAAGTTAAAACTGCCAAGCACCCAGCTTTCTTCGAGCTGCACCTGATCAGACCACTGGTCTCTAACCTGCTGTTACATCTATGTGCGAATCGTACAACACGCAAAACAAACGAGCATCTCACTTTTCTTGACAATCTCAACTCAACTTAAAAACAAAAAAGTACAATCTTTTTAAGTGTACCAGGTTTTCAGCAAGTTCCTATAAATAATCGGCCGCGGTCTTACAAAGTATATAAATTGCGCTCAGTGTCGCATTCTTGACAGTCTGGGAGACAAAAAGAAGCTTGATAATTCTAAGAGAAAACATCCAGATGCACGCGTTATTTATTTCAGAGAAATTACTTGAGACAATTCTTTAATTTAAGAGAGGAAAAAGGTCATGTTAAGATAATAGAGAAACTAAATAACTTTTTGAAAAAATGAAGATATCCTCTGGTGACACCTTGTTTTTCTTCGTAAAGGATCGGAATCGGTTTCATAGTAAGTAGTCCTGTCACCGGTATTTCTTAACGAGCGGTGTCAGTTTACACAGATTTTGTTGTACGACAAACTTTGGGCTCAGGGAATTCTGAACGATGTTTGTCCACTTTAATGTAAAGGAACATGATCTTGCCTCTTGGTCTCTTCGCTTCGACGACCGAACATGGAAATCTCATTGAAGCGCATAAAATATCACAAGCTGCAACTCCTGTCTCTTGACAGCTCATACGTGTTTTAAATGAGGATTTTCTCAAATGCGTGTTTCTCCTTTTATACACCGAAACCGTTTCTGGTACTCATGATAATTCTTTTGCTTCTTTGCGTTGATATGTATGCATCATGGAGATTTGTGAAAGTCTACTCGCATTTTGCATATCATAAAGAAGAGTGGAGGACTGCAGTTGTCACCTTAAAATAATACGAATTTCACTAGCCTCTTTAGTGCACACTGCACAACTGTAAAATCTCGTTATAAAAATTATTTTATATCCAACCGAGGTGCTGATAAACTTTCCCATTCGATCTTGTTTTACAACTCTTCCTTCTTAATGATTTAATACAATTATCCCGATCTTTGTTACTCGATCCAGTTCAAAAAATAGAGTAAAGTTTATGATCCTGATGTGTACTTTAAAGACGGTAACGAGTTAGATGCAAGTTAATGGAAATTACTTGATTGAGACTATAGCCGAGGTGTAATTTGGATAACCGTAAAATCTATTTCTACCCTGAAGATTGCGAACGTTGCCTCTACGATGATTTTATGTTCGGAGTCTTCATTAATATTTAATTATCTTCGTGCTGACTAAACCTGCGATTAATTATATTACTTTCGACTAAATGATTTTGTGCCTATATTTACGCACCCACAACGATCGGCTTTAAAAATCAAAAGTTCGATCCCTTCGCAGATAGACTCACGTGAATTAATTAAATGTCGATGAAGGATTAATTTGGATTAGATTATCTAAGCTAGAGACGGTGCATATCATGAATTTTAATCGACATACAAACTTTGCACAATTTATGCGTTAATGTCATTGATTATTTGCGAAAATCATAAATTATCATATATAATTAATATCGAATGCTCAGATTGCTTATATTGTGCCTTAATAGACATAGTTTAAATTGAAAGAATAAAAACTTTCATCTAGCGATTACTCAACCTTCAGACTTCTGAATTGTTCCTATCTTATCAATTCTCGGTTGTACCAAAATTCATTTGATGAACGTGTAAGTCTTGCGACATAATCTCTTAATTAATATTTGCGTAATACTAATTCATTGGTCGATCAACATTTGGAAGACGAGATTTTATATTTGTTTCAATATTATAGCCCTTCTACAAATGCGTGCTAAGTTCTTTGTACATTTTTTTTCCAAAATCAAAAAATTGGTTTCATTTAGATCAATATAATACCTATTCCTGAGAATTAATTCTGTAAACATTGACCACTTGTGAAGACACGTGCGCTATTCCAAACACCAAAATATCTTCACGTGTTTGATCAGCAACTGATCCAGTTAATGATCCACACACCGGTTTCTTGATTATTATACTTTTATTTTACTAGCCAACTCTCTCGAACACTTTATCTTATTCTCTTTTCATATATACTTTTCGAATTTACAACTATGGTTGTAACCCAGTACTCTTTACAATCTGGTAACAAGTAATGTAAAACTAATTCACACCGAACTAAAAGGTAAAATTAGCTTTCAGGGAACGTGTAAAGATATTTATCTAGGGAGTATAAGAACATAAAAAAGCACTTTTCTCTTTTAAACTGAATTTGAAATGCAACTATTGAATCCAGGTTAT
This sequence comes from Melikaiella ostensackeni, assembly GCA_032362435.1. Classification (NCBI taxonomy): domain Eukaryota; kingdom Metazoa; phylum Arthropoda; class Insecta; order Hymenoptera; family Cynipidae; genus Melikaiella; species Melikaiella ostensackeni. Next base: position 1,101,065 of record JAUMHM010000089.1, on the reverse strand, counting down.
GGTTGTATAATAATCCATGAACGTCCGAGGTTTCTTATGCACTCTTCATGCAAAAACAATCCTTTTTATTTATTTATTTTTTTTTTGGCTATGGGTCCTTAACGTTCTGGCAATGAGGCTAATGACGTTTCGGTTCTTGTTTCAGCAACCACTTAATGAAGTCAGGTGAATTATTAAAATTTATTCAACATACTTAAATGAAATTATATGCAAAATCAATTTGTATAATATTCGATATAGGATTTAAAATTGTAATTAATTTCAATATATTCAGAGGACCAGCATGGTGTAGTGCAAATGCTGAAATTAGTTGTGAGCCAAGTAAAAAAAAGGTGTGGTTTGTCATCCGAAAGAAGTATAACAAGTAATTTTGAAATTTGTCAATGGCTTCTGTTCGTTTTTAGAATTTGAAAATTCATAAAATTTCACGTATGAGCTGAAAGACGATGACGAATTTTTGTAGATACAGTTTTTAGAAGTGAACAACAATACAAAATTGAGAGTTTGTAAACATGTTTTTGTAGATTAAAAAAAATTGTAACTCGTACAGAAAATTGTTTTCAAATTCCTAGCCTTTTATTATTCAATACTTAAAACATTATCTACAAAAAGCCCTTATAATTATTTAGCCCACAGGTAAAAGTTCAACGATTAAAAAGACGTTCTAGAGGGTGCTTTATAAACAAAGTTTCTCAATATATTTTTTTATGAATGTTTTTATCCATATAACTTGGTCAACTTTGATTTTACAAATTCATGTAGTTGTACTTAGCAGATTTCTTGCATCATAGATTCTTTTGGTATGATTCTATAGTAAGAGTATTCATTCGAATTAATGCAAGATATGTTTTTGAAAGAGACTAAATGATTCCATAAAATTTATTATTTATCCAAGAACATTTCATTCTTAGTGTTGTTAAGAAATAATTTTATTTAAGAAAATAAATATGAAAATGATTATAAAATTCATACGATCAAGAAAAATCTTCATTCTATTGTAAGTTAAACATAGATATATTTTTAATCACTAACAAATACTTGGACTTTACGAGAAAATTCCATATTTGATTGTCTAATTCCCTTATTAGATAAAAATATTTCAGTAAAGACGAGCGAAATATAAAAAATGCTTCGACTCGTGAAAAATCGATTGACCTATAATATTAACACATTTTATTAAAAAGTGAGAAAGTTATGGTCATTTGTACTAATTGAAAAATCTTTTTTACAGTTGAATTTTTGTCATTATAATAATTCAAAGTTGATGCTATAAGAAAATAATGATTCATTGCAAATCGATTAACAATATTATTACATTTGACAGAAGTGTTGCCAAAATTATTTTTAATGTTTTATTTTCTGAAACAAAATCTAAGAAAAATGTACGGAATTGAAAGTCCTTTGACGTACATAACATAGGTATTTGAAAATTTGGACGGAACAAAAAAAAGATTCAGCATTTCCTGTGAGTCAATTAAAGAAATCAATTATTACATTTCACGTTGACTTTAATAAATATTGCTGAACTGATCTTTTTAAATCACATTAGTCATTTGATAAGTTAAACGTTTTTTTTTAAAGTTTCAAAATTGAATCTATTTTCAAACGAATTTTCAAATGTTCTAAATCATTTTTATATTTATTCTCTTAAATAAAATTATTTCTCAACAAGACTAAGAATAAAATGTTCTTGGATAAATAATAAATTTTATGAAATCATTTAGTCTCTTTCAGAAATTGCCTTTCAAATTTCCGAAAATTACATTATGAGAAAATAACCGCAGACTTTGCATAAATTCCCTGTACAATAAAACCATTTTCATTTTGTAAGAAACAATGATAATGAATTAAAAAATGTATTTTTTTATTGGATATTCAATTATTCACGTAGCTGTTCTTCTCTACTTGAAACTATTTGTATTTCTCTTTCATCTCTGTTGGTCTGTATGCACATCATTAAATTTGTCTAATTATTATTGAGAAACCGAAAAACTAATCTCGAATAGATTTATCACGCGAAGTTTGATTATTCCTGAAATAGCGTAATGACAACCAATGATAAACACAAGCGAAAGAAATGTGTATTATTTCATTAAGATATTTCAAATAATTTATGGTTTAATCAATATTTCAGAGAAATTAAGAGCTGGGGTTTTGGAGGCGATAAATTTTTCCTTTCTCGTTAAAAATAAAGGCAGGACTTTATACGCTTGAAAAAAAATTTGTGAATGGAGAAAAAAAATGCTTTTTTCTATTCTTGGTTAGTTGTATGTAGAATGCAGGACAAATAATGATAAACCCGGATAATTATTATTTTACTACATTTATATTTCAAATTTCATATTGGAATAAGATGTCATGCAACACATTAGGATGTCTTTCTTACACGCTTGAATTTATAATAAAAGAAACTAATTAATAATAACATTAAATTCATAAGTTTCTAAATTGCAGCAAGAAATGCTGGATACAAATTGGCTCATAAATTTATGAATTTTAAAGATAAACACAATGACGTGATTTTCAAAGGTTGGACTGTAATTTAGAGCAGTATTCTTAACTCTTTGCGACACGTGAAGCAAATATAACTGATAGCGTCATGCAGCGTTCATAAATATCTCAGAAAAAAAGCTTCTCCCCTCCAAAACATCTTCCGAATTGTGTAATAATTTAGAAGAATAAATGCGATAGCGACTAGTATATATACTGAAATATCTTTCACAAAAGTCATTAGTTATAATACGATCAAGAATTTCTCTTCATTAGTTTCTTCTAACCCAGAAAAAATGAGGGTCCTTTTTACTCTCGCCTTGGCTTTAGCTGTTCTCGTTAATTCTATTGGTAAATATATAATATTATAATATATATAATTTAAAGTAATTTTTTAGATGAAGCTTCGTCGCATTGCATATTAATTTCCTATTCTTTTTTTTTTTGTATATAATCTCTTCCTTTTACGGGTTTAAGAGTCTTTACAGAACCATGACATGTTTTCTTGTCGACAATCCTCAAATAACATCTTACCAACTATTTCTTACATATCGTCTTAACCACTATTCTTACTTCTAGACTTCATTTTTCTCCTTCTTTAGGAATCATTTTTTGGGTTTTC
>JAUMHM010000089.1:1072757-1089136 GCA_032362435.1 Melikaiella ostensackeni | reverse complement strand
GGCGTAATTGGTTAACGCTCCACTCATGTAAAGTCGGCGTTCCCAGTTCAAATCCGGGCCGAGGTAGATTTTTTCTCATTTCTCCAAAAATCAATTTAACCAGTAATCGATACAAAAACATTAAAATATTAATTAATTAATTACCCTGGTCGATGAAATAACATCAATATTTCAAATTAATATTTGGACTTAAAATCAGTAATTTGATGTAATTTTGATTAAAGCGAAATCAGGGATTAGAAGCGTTGAAATTCAAAAAAGTTTAGAAATGAAAATTTTTTAAGTAAATGAGTACCAAATTTAAGAATATTTGATTGTAAATGTTGTTAAGAATAACCAATGCTAAATAAAAGCATTCATCTTTTATGAATATAGAAAAAATTATTTTCAAGTTTTCTGTTTTGAAAATATTTCAAATGAGAAATTCTTTCCCAATAAATAAGAACTCAAATAGAAGAAAATAAAGTTTGGTAAAGTTAACTAGAGTTGAATTTTAATTGCATAGTTGACTATAATTTAATTCAAATTAGAATTTGGTTTAAGTTGAAATTAGAAGTTAGAATAGACTAGAATTCCACTTGAATTAATTTGAATTCTATTTGAATTGCTAGACTTATATTTAGATTAATAAGATTTACATTCAAATTAACTAGAATTAAATTAAAATTAACTAGGATTCAGTTCAAGTTGCTAGAATTAATTTAGAATTAAGTTAAATTAACAAAATTAAATTGAATTGAATTAAATTATTATTCACATGCATTAGAATTTTAGATGAAAATTATAGAATTTAATTAAATGTGACTAGAAATTATTTCATTCGAGTCAATTAGAAATCTATTTGAATTATTAGAATTTAATATGAAATTAATATTTGATTTTAAAATCAGCAATTTGATTTAATCACAAATTCAAAATTAATCAGAATTGAACAATTGAAAGATAAATAATTCCCAGATTTGACAATACTCAAATATAAATTGCTTTAAGAATAAAAAATGCTAAATTAAAGCATTAATTCGTTACAAATATAAAAAATTTTAAAGTTGTCCGTTTTGAAAATAGTTTGAATCAGAAATCTGTTCACAATTAATAGGAATTCAAATAGAAAAGATTCGAGTTTGAAAAATATGAAGGTGGGGGGGGGGGAATTTTGTGTGGATACCCTACCTGTTTCGGCTCCCCTTAACTCTTTCAATAAAAATAAAAAAATGCTCTATACAACAGTCTCGAAGGTCAAATATTAATTTTTTCCGAAAAAATTAATGAAATCGGACTAAAAAATCCTATTAAACTGTAGTAGACTACATATTTTTTTCTTTATTGAAAGAGTTATAGAAAGCCAAAACATGTAATAAGTGTATCTACACAAAAGTAGAAAATTTCACCCCTTCCCCTCTGTCAATATTTTTGGAGGTGGCAAATATTTGTCACATAAACTACCATCTTATATAGTACAACAATTCAGAAACTTTTTTATGATAATGAACTACAATGTGTACAAAAATCATTCTGGAATAAACAAAAATCACGATTTTATGTAATTTACTCCTATTTACATGCAATGAAAATTTACGACGTATAAGATTTTTTGTATTGCTGCGTAGCTTTTGGAGGATAAATAGCAGGATCTGCAGATCCGTCCTTTTTACATGATTCCAGTACACATTTTCGGCCGGATCTGCATTTTTTATAACAAATAAATCATTTATTTAATTTTTTTTAAGAAAGGAAAAGATCATATGTAAATTACCCAAAAAGAATCAAAACCAATTTTGAAGTCATTTGAATGAGCGGTCTACACGAATAACGATTTGAACAATTTTCATCGATTATCTCGGTTTGTCTTTTTTGTAGATCCGGCTTTCTCAATTATCACGGCAGTATACATAGGTGTGAGAAATAACTTTTAGAACCCTGTCCATCAATAAAAAATTATCACCAATAAGAAAAATATCATTTAATCAACTAAAAACATCATTTTTCTCCTCTTTTTCAACTGTAATGACAATTTACGATGTATACGGATTATTTTATTGCTGAATAGTTTTCCATCGATAATTAGAGTTGTAAATCCCAATTTTTAAAATCCGTTTCATCTATTGAAAACTTGACTTCATACCAAAATAACAAAAAATTTGCTATTATTCGTTATTTTGAGTTTTATCGTGGATGCTGGAATATAAGATGTATTTTTTTTAATCTGTAACTTTTTGTGGTAAATGTGGGTACCCATCTACAACGTTTGGACACACTCCGAATTTGAAAAATATACATATATATTGTTTCGCTCCGTCTTAATGTGTATTAAATAACTACAAGATTCTCAAGTTTCGCCTCGGCTACACCTCGGGCTGTGGCTTGTATTACAACTTCACACGAGGAAAAAGTGCCACTTAGGGTCCTTGTATCATAAGTAACTATTTCACTTAAGTTTGAGTTTCTTGATTTAATATGAATGCTCCAAGTTTTTGCACTCCCCTTGAGGGGAAATTGATTTTCAATCACAGGTGTATTTTTCTTTTCAGGAGTAGAAAATATACTAATTTCAATAGTTAGGATTACTACTTTAAGGAATTGGAACGACTAATTTAATCGTCGGTTGATTTAGAACCAATGAATTCAGATTATTCCATTTTTTGAAAAGAAAAAGGTAATAATCCAAACCAATAACATTCCCTCTTTTTTCTTTTTTGTTTGTACATTTATTGTACATTTGTCTCCAATGAGTCAGAAAATTGGATAGTCTTGAAGTCTAGTTTCGATTTGTGAACTTTTTGGGCGTTTCTTTCTCAGTACACCAAAAAATTTCATACGAAAGAAGATTTTATTTCGATCTTTAAGTAATTTAATTGTAGGGCTTACTAATTTATTAGTAGGACTTATTCCTTGATGTAGTAAGGATAGCTGCTACCATCCTCAGAAATAAAAGTAGTAACTACAATCACTTAAGTGGCAGCAGCATATATTACAAACTAAAGTAGTTGGCCCTACTACCTTATAAGTTGTCCCAACCAACCATTATTTTTTTCAGTATAAGAAACTTTGTCCCGATGTTTCAGTCTGCGTACGAATGCCAAATCGGGAACCTCCTCTTCGGGTAGAACGAGTGTCATCAAGAGATCTTCCTGGTATTTGGGCCTTAAATGAAGCAAAATACGGATTTCGGTTATCAGAAAGTCTCCCAGCCCAGTATTTAGATGTCGTAATAGATGATGGCACCATCGTTGGAGCCGAAAAAGAAAATAAACTCGTTCCAATATATAATGTTTATGTGCGTGATTTTGTTACAATGAAATACGGACATCCAGCCCATACGCCCATATCGTGGTGGAAAAGTAATAACCATGGTTTAGTATTGTTCGAGGAGTTGCCAAAAAACACAATATATGTAGCACCTACACAAGGTCCCAGAACACCCGCCCCACTCAGAGTCATCTCCACAGACGCACTATAATAATTTAAATTTTAAGAGAAATATAAAAATAAAATACAGTTCCATTTGTATGTCGAAGTTGGATCAAAAGGCTACCAGCAATTGAAATTGTAGGAAATTATACCGTAAACTGGGGCTAAGCGGTTAGATTTTTTTTCGATTTTTTACAATAAAGTGCAAGATGGAATTTGAATTAGGTACTGATGCTTCGAATACCTAGTCTCTATCTGATCCTTTTTCGTGACATAAAGCATACACATACATTTAATTCATAAACAACTATTTATCGTCCCTTGAAGTGTGCACGACTTTACCGCACAATGTGTGGCTAAGTCGCTCACTCATAAAAAAAGTGAAAAAGTGCTTGAAGGGAAAAATTTACAGGAAAAGTAACCATTCATAAATTTTCTAATCATTTCAAAGCAAATAAATTATTAAAACTTATGGCAACGTTAAATGATCTGCTTATTGACATTTGGAAGATAACCAGATTTATTGTTAACCTCACGTATTATTAAATAAGGCATATTACAATACATGTTATAATTTGATATATTTTCTACTTTTTGAACATTGTGGAAGGTATTTATTAACTTCAAATGAAGTGATTATTGAGGGAATCAATCATATATTTGGTTTATAACTAAAAACTGTCATCCGCTTTTCCCCCAAAAAAGCGAAAATTCTTTAAAAAATCATTCTACAGGACGAAAAATACATCGTATCCATGTAAAAATTTGCATAAATCTTGTCCACGTGCTAGAAAATATGATCCATAGCACAAATTTCCACACACTTCTGAAAGTCAAGTTTTTCACTTATTTTTTACAGTTACACAATCTAATCAAATTTCCAAAGCTGAGAATCTTATACAAATGCACTTTTTATTTGCTATAATTGATGGAACTGCACCAAAGAAGCTTTAGAATAAAGTTTAAAATTTATGAAAAATAAGACAATCGGTAATCTTAAAATTTGTTAGTCAGAGGAAGAGGTAATTAATTATAAAAAATAAAGTTTCAGGTAAGCCGGTTTACCCCACCCGCGCCGCTTAGCGCCGTTTTACGGTACTTTAAAAAAGCTATTTTTCGCACACTATAATAAATTCAGTTGACCTACTCTTGCATAATTTGCTCTACTCAATGTAATTGTAATGGACCACGGCAGTAGCTGGTGGTGATTCTCGACTCGTCGCAATCTCGAATGTTAAGCACGAACGGGCGTGGTTAGGGCTCGAATGGGTGACCATATTCGGGATTCTCGTTTAGTTAGTCGTGTTTTCACTGCGTATAGCAACTGTCGAAAGGGAGGTTTCACGCCGAGGATGGATGTTGGGCACTCGATGCTATCGAAGATCTACATCCAAACTCGTCTGTAAGTAACCGGCTGCGCTCGGGAGTTTTGGTTTTCTGCAGTTTTCCACTCCCCTGACCAAACTTTCAGGCGAATGCGAGCGCTTCTAATGAAAATCCGTCTGCAGACGGTAGGGGATTTTAGAGATTGAAAAAATCCACAGGATTGGGTACGTCAGGCGTTGCTTTGTAGGCTCATTATAAGAGTTGGGGTAATTGGAGGTTTTGGGAAGGGATTAATGTCTGACGATCTCCTGTGGGAGGGGTATTTTAGATATGTAAATACCCGAAAAGAATAATACATGAAGTAAAAATCTAATTTATAAACCTAATCTAGTAATGTCTAATACTCAATTACCTTCTCTTAACATTTCAATCCAAATTCAGATAAAAAATTGTATCTTTCAACGAAGAAAGTGTAATATTGAATCAAATAAATATGAGTATATGAAAAATAAGTGCTTTTATTTCTTGCCCTATACTGATTCAACTAGAAATATATTGAAGTTTGATTGAAGCATGCCTAGTTTCACTGAGTTTGATTTTATTTTATGTATTGATTGTATTTAATTAATAATTATGTATTAAGGACCTCTTTTGGATTGTCGGCGCAATTTTCTACCAATTTCAATGAAACTTGGCAGTTAACTGACCAACCATTAAAAAATAAGTTTAAGCATGATTTTATGTTGATACCTTATAAATTTTAAGATTAGGAAAAAATAAAAACAACCAATTTTTAAGCTTTTTCTACCTCTACAACATAATCTATCCATCCGATTGATACCAATCCTTAACAAGAAGAATGTAGCAACATATTCTCGATAAAAATTGAGAAGAGTATTTTAATTTTTGCAACCGGCATTTTTTACTTTGACCGCCTTTTTATTTTAAACCCTTTTTGTGGACAATGTTTCTCCTTCCTTTTGAAGAAAAAGGAATTTTTCCATTTTTTTTTCAACTATGAACTTAAGAAACTGAATTATTGGAGAAAAAGATTGTAGTTTTTTGCGACCAACATTTTTTGCTCTTACCTTTTTCATCTTAAACCCTTTTAACGAAGAACTATTGCATTGAAATTTTTTTTAATATTCTGTCTCCATAAGATGTAAAACGTTGTCTATAATAACGATCTGCGATAAAAAGAGGTGAGAAAGAAAAATGTAGGCTGCAAAGAAAGAAATCTATTTTTCCTAATATTGTAGTTTCCGAAGTTCACTCTCGACATTTTAATCAGTAAAAATTTGACTGATCAATTAATCAAGCTTTCTTTGACTGAAAATCAGTCATTTCTACCATCAAAATATTCGTTTTATCGGATAAATCAGTCAATATTGTTGACAGTCAATGAGTTATTTGAAATGACTGATTTTCAGTCAACAGAGTGACTGATTTGTCTCTTATATTCTAAGTTACAAATAAATCAGACATTTGATGTAAGAAGAAAGGAAAGAGCATGGCGTTTACTGTATAAAAATAAGTAAAAATTCGTTTTTAGATACTATATGAACAATACACTCTTTAAATAATATTTATTCATACACTGCATTAAAAATTTTACTCAATGACATTGAATGACTTATGATTAAGTTAGTGAAAGCTACTAATCAGACCATTCAAAATGAATTATTTAATCAGTGGAAGTTACAGTTTAGATCATTCAAATTGACTGATTCATCAGTGAAAATTACAGATTGAATCATTCAAAATGACTGACTTCATCGGTGATTTGAATTGATTGATTTGGAAAGTCACTCTTGACTGATTTTTCAGTCATGAAGTCTGCATTAGTTGAATCAGACAAATTCGACTACGAATCAGTCACTTTTAACTGATTCAAATTTAGAGTGTAAAGTTTTAAAGATAAAAGAACAACGTGTCGATACCAAGAGATTAAGATGAAAAACGTGATAATAAAAAATGTCGGCTGCAAAAAACTGTAATATTTTTCTTAAAAAAGAAAGTGAAACATTTTCCATAAAAAAAGTTCAAGATTAACAAGTTAAGATCAAAAAATGCAGGCCGTGGAAAACTAAAATCTTTGTCTGCAGTAATGTAGTTGCTAAAGTTCATAATTTTAGAGAAAATGTGAAGAATGCCCTTTTCTTCACAAAAAAGTGAAATAGTATCCATATAAGAGATTTGAGATAAAAAAGGTAACAGCAAAGAATTTAGGAGGTGAAAAACAAATCTTTTTCTCTAATAATGTAGCTTCTAGAGTTCACAGTTTTAGAGAAACATTAAAAAAGATCGAATTTTTTTCTTTAAATGCTTTGAGCATGTCCTAGAATACTTTTTAAAAAAGAAATAGAACATGGAAGGCAATTTTTCATGTAATTAAGAATTTGAGGGGGTTGATTACTTTTGTAAGAGGTATAAATTTGTGGGTAAGAGTGCAAGAAAAAGAATATTTAGTTTTAAGTTGATTTAGAACGAATCTATATTTATGTTATTCCGTTTTTCAAATAGGAAAAGGTAATAATCGAAAGAATCATACATTTATAAAAAAAATGTATTTCATTAAAATCCTTCCAACAATATTAAAACAAAAACAAATACCTCTTGATAAATTGAGGTAAACATTAGACGCTTTCCAAGTCAAGAATATCAGAACTGTTGCCTATAACATGGATTTTAATGAAAGTTGGTAAAGATGTAGTGCTGTGTGGGCAATATTCTGTGGCCAAAGGATTTTTAAAAATTTCGAAAATTCTGAGAGTTACACTATTTTGAAATGTGAGGTTGACTCTTTTATTGAATTGTAATATTTTTGACACTTTCATCGGGATTCTAATGGAACTTGGAGGCATCTTGTAAAAATTAAAAAAAAAATTTGAAGAACACTCATCTGGTTTGCGAATTATGTATATTTGAAGGCATTCATTTTACTCCGGTTTCGCGGGGTGAGATTTTTCGGCCAAACACTTGAATACTTTGGTCTTATTTTTTGTATACGTATTCTAAATATTATTCTCTTTTTTCTCTCGGAATAATTTTTTAGTGAAACTGTTTCTATTTTGTTTGAAAATCAAAAAAGTGCAATTGTACTGCGCCTCGAATAAGGCAACCGATCAGGGTGCGACATGTTAACTTTTTCTGGCCAAAGACGCTCGACCGTCTTTGGAGCGTCTTTGGCCAGAGAAAGCACATGATACTCCCTAATCGTCTAAATTGGCTTCGAAACATGTTGGTCCCTAGTAGTATAAAAAAGGCGAAGGAAGAACAAGGAAAGAGTGAGAGGTTGGTTTGGTTGGTTTTTTCCTTTTCCTCCCTCTTTTTTCCTTTTGTTATACATTTGTCTCTAATGAGCCGAAAAAGAGGTAGTTGGAAGTCTATTTTTGACTCGGGGCCCATTCACAAAATACGTGATACACTTTTCAGGAATCTTGAACACCCCCCCCCCTCACCCCGCGTGATGTTTTTCCACTGTTCTTGGCATGGAGAATGATACTTTGACACCCCCACCCCCCCTGAAAATATTACGTATTTTGTGAATGACCCCTTGTAAGCTTCTTGTGTTCTGTCTTTGATGCATAAAAAAGTTCATAACACAGAAAAAACAAAAGTTAAAATGTGTTGCAGATAAATTTTTGAACGATTAAGAATTGAGCGGATTTCGGCGAGTTTCACCGAGGTTAAGACGATAATTCTAGCGTAATCTATTACGACACGCTGGAGCGAGCAAATTGGGGTAGAACGTGAAATCGGTATCAAATAACTCAAATAAAACATGCTCCTTACTTATCAATCTCCTCTAAAATATATTAGACTGCTAATCGTAAACAAACTATAACTTATTTTACACCACTTAGCAAAAAGCAGCTGGTAGCTCGTAATCGCTATTTTGCTCCCGTTTAATGAACTGGAGCGACGGTAGATAGCGCTGTCATCGTAACTCTCGCTACTTTTCAAATAAAAATGAGACGTTATGAAGCGAAAGATTACCGAGGCAAGTTTAAAAACGCGAGATTGTCTTCGTTCCATATCAAGTTTAACCGGCAAGGTTAACTTTTGTGGCAGCGAATCTTTCACCTGGAATCAATGTAACATTTATCTTCTATTTCTTTCTGTGAAGAAATTCGATTTCATTTCAATCTTCATGGAAAAAAATGTTAAAGAAATTATTTTTGGAACGGCCACCTTAATATATATGTCTTTCTTGTTTCCTCAATGCTAGACACCCTGAATAAATACATGAATTTAAATGCATAAATTAAAGAACTCCTAAATTTTTAATCCAAAATCCAGTGACTGCATAATTTGTTCCTTCTTATGTTAAACAAGATAATCAGAGGCGCTATTTGTGATATCTTAAGAGATTAACCTACGATATTGATTGAAAGACATGTTTTGGGAATTACTTACAGGTGTGTCTAAATGACTCTGCAATACGATCGGTTGAATTTTCGGCGAATGATGAGGCCTTGCAAGTTGTCTCCAAGGTGATGCAGTCACCTGATTGGCCACGTGTCTTCTTGGAGGTCTCCACCTACAGCAACTTTCTCCACATGTCAAATCTTCACCAGCTTGTGAATAATCGACCCTCTCTATATTGTTCGATGTACCAATACCAAACGTCGCATAATACAATGGCGGGACCCTCTCTTCAAAAAACCTCTCTTCAGTCCTGTCCCGCATCTGATAACTTCCATCAGGAACAACTCCAGGAATTGATAAACGAGATGTATCTTCTTTTGATTTACGATTGTTTGCAGATTCAAATCTACAAGGATCGTTCGAAATTCTCAGCTCCAAGGCATCAGCATTCTCAAGGCCAAGTTCACAAGGTCTTTTCGATAAATAAGAAACATTTGTCACATCAAGAACTTCGGAACAATTGACACTTCTTTGGTCCCTTTCTGAATTTAAAACACTTACGTGATTAGCCTGCCAATAATTAGTTTCCACTGGCAGTTGTCTCTCAAACAGGAGGTTATTCTGATACTTTATCGGAGATTCTAGTCCGCGAAACATTTTGGGATTAGAGTGAGAAACTGTTCTTGAAAAATCATCAAAACCTGGAGATGTCTCCTTTTTGTTCAGAACTTCCTCATAATGAGGAATTATTTTTCGAGGGCGGAACCATCTTTCGTTTGATGGGTATTGTTCACACTCGAGGTAATTTGTACTAATTTTTATGTCCTTGACGTCTTCCGGCTTGTAATCTGCTACACAATTTTTCATAACTACCGGAAGTGGTGGAAGTTGAATGTGAAGAGCCTCTGCTGCTCTTAAAAATGCGTTTAATCTTTGCCGTGGTACCGTTGCACTTCCGGTATAAACGAAACCAAGTATTGCAGCGAGTTCCGGTCCCTCAACTTCAGCTAAGATCACTGTGATTGGCTCGCAATAGTCCACCCCTTTACTGTGCGCCAAAAGAACCTCCTGAAAAATCATAAAACATGTATTAATTATTGTTCTTATTTACTACCGTTTGATATTATTACATTCATTTCTGCGGACTTGAAGCCTTACGGCGGAAGATGCATCTAGATCAACTTCATGTGCCTGATCAACAGATATCTGTTGTATGGATACTCATGATATAGTAAATTTTCAAAAATCAATTTCGTGTGAAACGCAAAAAAAAAGTTTCAAAAATTTCACTGTGAGTCGGATTTGAACCGACACCTCTTCCATTCATGAGAGGCGTTTTTACCAATTCAGCTTTCGTAGCACGCCAGTGAAAATCCTGGAACTTGCATTTGGTCAACCAGATGGAAGGTTGACCTATCTTCGATGTTTCTGAAGGTGCTTTGGCCAGTATATTTAATACTTGTTCTCATTTGCTACCGCTGATATTAGTCGGGTCAATACAACAGATATCTGTTGATCAGACACCTCTGCGTGAAGTTAATCTAGAGGATCTAGTCATTTTCCGCGCAGTAAGGCCTCAAGTCCGCAGAAATGCATGTAATATAATAAAATATGTAGTTTTAGTACGAAGTATTCAGTGCTTCATTATTTGTGTTATATTTAATCAAGTATTTTTTTATTTCATGGCAGTCAATTAATAAAAATGTCGGAAGTACTATTCAAGTGAGACATAACCCTTCGGGCATCTTACATCATTAATCTATCCATATCGTTTTAATTACGACGTCTGTAAGTAATTAATGAACCACTACCTGACAACTCAACATTTTGTAACAGGAAAGAACGCAAACAAGCATTTCTACTAATGTTTTCCACCTAATAAATATCAAAGCGTTCATAAATTTTCCTTATCTCTAGAGGAACGCTATTTCGATTCAGTGTCAAATAAGTTGTTCGAACAGACCGTTATTTTGAAATTATCGTGAATTTATGCAAGAAACGGGTCGAAGGCGTTATATTCATTTTCACTTTTTCAAATTTAACGAAATGGTCTCTTAGGCTTAAGATTCGTCTACAGGATTTAATAAAATATTGTTTGAAAGAAACATAGAACAATTTGTTGAATCTTTTGATGAAACTTTTACTCAATTTCAAATTATTCTAATGTTTCTTTCCTAAAGTGTGAATTGGGTTATTGACTCGACCTTTATTGATGTAGAATTTTTCCCTGGTTCGTAAAATATGCGGAGATTCGTTAAATCAACAAATCAGCGCAGTTGCTCTGAGAGAGAATCCTTTTCCTTTCAAGAATAACATCTGCATGCAATATGTAAAGGAAGATGTTATCGGACTGCATAAATCCAGAAAAAACACTGATGTATGTAGAAGAAGTTGTAGTACATGCCAACGGCTCTTTTATTTGTTGAAACATTAAATATTTATAGAATTCAATATACTTTCTAACATACAGAAAATCATGTACCCTTACGAAATCTCAAATTACATGCAAGACATTGTTTTATTCCTTTCGCAAAATTAGATTCACAAAATTGGAGTCTGCCTTCTGATTTTAATGAAGCCATTATCGAAAATGACAAGCCTTATATCAGCTTGTGATTGAACGACTATGTAATTATGTGTACTATAATTATCTTCGATACAGAAATTTGGCCGTGATTATCATATACAAGATTGATTTATAAAAATAGTATAATAATTCATGCAAAAATCAAATGTAACTTATTTTTCCTGTACGATTTTCTACGATTTTTAAGGAATGTTCGAACTTTTATTGAAAATTGCAATCTTTTAAATTATCCGAACTAAAGGATCTCTTATGATCCTCTCTCGAATGAAACATCCCACGCCTTTTCGAAAAATATCGTGAGTAATTACAGGTGATCACTGATCAGTCGATATTCACAGGTGTATATACTCAACGGTGATAGTTTACGATTCTTGAAGTTAAAAGCTTTGACGTAAAACTGTCCATGCCCCTTTCAATTTAATGCCTAATTTATAATCGAACTTCTATGACATTTACATGTTGCAGTATCAAGTGCCAATAAGGTGTTCTTAACGAATGACAACATAAGTCCAAGCTGTTAGGATATTATCATTTGAATTTTTAAAGGTATTCTAAAGGGTAAGGCGTCTAAAAAGACCTATCTTGTACAATTAGAAGTTCAGATTTTAATTTTTTCAGCTTACAATTTTCCAATTCATTATTAAAGACTACCAAACTAAGGATACTTCTCAACAAAAAGAGGGCACTTTTGAAACCTGCGGTAGTTTTTTTTAGTAGTATTAAAATCAATTCGGTTAACAGTTACTTTTTCTTAAAGATCGAAATGAAATCTACTTTCTCATGAAAATTTTTTGTGTACTAAAAAAGAAACACCCAAGAAGTTCGCAAATCAAAAATAGACTTCGAAACTGCCCA
Organism: Melikaiella ostensackeni; assembly: GCA_032362435.1. Classification (NCBI taxonomy): domain Eukaryota; kingdom Metazoa; phylum Arthropoda; class Insecta; order Hymenoptera; family Cynipidae; genus Melikaiella; species Melikaiella ostensackeni. The sequence goes on along the minus strand of JAUMHM010000089.1, from coordinate 1,076,589 downwards.
CTTTTACGACTTATCAGAGACAAATGTACAATATACTCGTATGTACAACAAAAAGAAAAAAGAGGGAGAAAAAGAAGGAGTCAAACATACCAACCTCTCAATATTTCTTTTCTCTGTCTTTTTCATAATACTAATATTCGGAAATCCCCTTAAATCCCTTTAAATTTTATAAAATGCCTAAAAATCTCGTTAAATTACATGAAATCTGATGATATTCTTTGAAACCTTTAAAAATATCCTAGAACCTTGTACGTTCTATAAAATTGTTTCAAATCTTCCGAAATTCTAGGAAGTTTTTTAAAACCGCTTGCATTTTTTTTAATCCCTTAAAATCATTCAAATTCCTGGAAATTCCTTGAATTTTTTTTAATTTCTTGAAAGTTCGTTGGAATTTATGCCAACATAATAAAATGTTTCAAATCTTTTGAGATCCCTTAATATTTTACAAAGCTTTTAAAAATTCCTTCAAATCTTTTAATATACCCTAAAATTTTTAACATCCCTTGAAATACCTTCAAGTTCTCAAAATCTTCAGTAATACCTTGAAATATTTGAAAATTTTTTTGAAACTTTACAATTCCTCAATTCTCGTGAATAAGTTCTTTGGATTTCATTAAAATATGATTTTAAAAAGCCCTTGAAATCCCGTCAAATTACATGAAATGCGATGATATTTCTTGAAATTCCTTTAAATATTTGAAGTCCATTGAAATTCATTTAGATCCTGGGAAAGTCATTAATACAAAATTGAGAGCCTTTAAAATTACCTGAATTCATAAAATCCTCGGAAACCTTATGAAATCCCTTCAAATCGGTTGAGATTCCTTAAAAGTCCTTTGAAATATTTGGAAATCCATTGAAATCCTTTAGAATTTTTTAAATTCTATGAAATCCTTTAAAATCTTTCGAAATTTACGAGCATTATTTAAAACCGCCCGGAAATTTGAAACCCCTAAAATACTTGAAAATCTCTTCAAATCTTTGAAATCCTATAAAATCCTTCAAAATCTTTATTAAGTTTAGGAAATTCTTTGCAAACCCAAAAAAATTGTTTGAATCTCTTAAAATTAAAAAAATGCACTCGAAAGTTGTTGAAATATTCTTGAATACTTTTAAATCCCTTGAAATTACTTGAAATCCCATAAAAATCCGTTGAGATCTTTGAACTTCTCGGAAGTTCCTTCTGGAATCATAGAAAATACCTCAAACCCATTAAAATCCTATAAAATCTCAACAAAAATTTAATCTCTTGAAATCCCTTGAAATCTTTGAAATAACATTATATCTCTTAATAAGTTTTTTGTAAAATTCCTTGAACAGCCTTAAAATCTTTTGAAATTCCTTAAAATATTTGAAAGCTTTGCACATTCTTTTAAATGATTAAAATCCTTGGAAATCCTATAATTTACTTTGAAAACTGTTGAAATCCTTTAAAAATCCTTGAAATCTGTTGAAATCCCTTTGAGTTCCTGGAAATCTTTCAAATCTTTTGAAATCTGTTGAATTCAGATCAAAACCTTGTAATATACGTTATATTAAATTTCTAGAAATTTCTGGCATATCCTAAAGTCTTCGACAATCAAGTAAAGTTTCGAACACATATTTTTTCCGTGTTGTACTTGAACACACTTTGTGCACAATCCGCTTGAAGACAAAGAACAATGTATCCTACGTACTGCTATAGAAATGAGTGATCTGATAGAATTATCATATCTATACCTATTGTGGCCTATTTATGAACTTATCGCGCAAAATCGATGATCCACGCTCATATCGATCATTATGACACTATGTCTTCGTATATGATTCCCCCATTAAATGGAATAGAATGGAGTGGAGTGAAATGGAGAATTTAATAAATGCTAAAATACAATTGGATAAATTGGCGTGGTCGTTTCTAGACATTCTCAGGTGCGGCTTGAGCGATACTCTATCCGTCAACTCCTGGAACGAAGGTACTGTCTAGAAACGAAAAGGGAAAAATTATATTGCGGATGATGAACGCACTTGTAGCCTGGCCTTTCACACTTGAATCGCTGCACTCGCTGAGTGTTCAAGGAGGAATTCATTGACACAGATAGTGCAGCAGATAGTGTCCTGAAAGTTCATTATTATAGCTTCTCAGTTCTCAGTTATTGACATTTGCTACAAAGTATCAGAAATGAAATTATTTCAAGTGCTGATATAAGTATTTAAGTAAGAAGTTTATACTCTATACTATTCATTCATTATTTCATCTTCACCCTTTAAACTCAACTTCTCTTACTTCTTATTGATAAAAAAAACTATGTGTAGTAATTGAGGAGTAAGCCAACAAAACATGATAAATCCATTCGAGATGATTCCTCAATAATTAGACATGTAACATAATTATGACGTGTGACATAATTAGACAATAATTAGGAAAAGTGCTCTTCAATTACCTTAACGGGAATGCAAAGAAAAGCATAGGGAAATCGCACTTGTAAAATTAAGGCCACAGATGAATTTTCTTGTCTAGTATTTTGCATACATAATCTAAAGAGTACAACCACAAATATTTGCGGTAAAAGCGTTTTTTAAAATCTATTTTTATATAATAATCGTATGCGAAAAACTAGACAAACAGATTCATCTGTTTAGCCTTAATTTTAGAAGTGCAATTTCCGCATGCTTTGCATTTCCCTTAAAGCTTATTTTAGTACCTGTAATTGCGAAAACATCGAAGTTGATTCGATAATCTTAATGTGTGTGCAATGCAAACTACTTGACTTCCTCGAAGAGTCGAGCTTTCGTTTGTGCAAAGATAAGACATATTATTGCCTCTTGACATTGAAGTTATTATCAGAAGAGGTCATACGTTCGCCGTATATGGTACATCTTGCTGTGCTGTGGTAGGTCATGTCGTACAGTTAAACAGGAAAACGTACACCTCTCGTGCATATGTATGTTACGCTTGTCGATAAACGAATGCATGTCAAAGAAATAATTTTAATTATAGATTGTCAAATAAGAAATATAAAGAGTATTAACATCTTTTTTTTTGAAATTGAATGTTCTTGCTTCCATTGACACGATACAATAATGAAGCAATTATTGTCAGATTTTGTTCATCTAATCAACACCGATGGGTCCAACTTTGGGTCCCTCGGAAATTTATGCCCATAAGAGGATGGTTTCACGAACAATCGTTGATATTCCTTATAAAGCACTGCAATCGCAGTTATAACGATGGCATTTATAGATGAATAGCACGAAATTTTATAGGTATAGCACGAATTCGTTTGAATTAATGGGTTAAATATCAGTAGACTCTCACAGCTTCAGTGCGACACAATCAAGATAAATAGAGGTCGGTTTCGTCACTCTGATGAACATAATGATATTCTCATCACGATAATATGCATATTCATATTCGATGGAAATTTATTAAAAATGCTTGCAACTTTTGGAACTTTGGGGATCTTTTGGAGTTCAATGGAAATGTATTAAAGTTTCTGAGCTTGTCAGGTTTTATTCAGGGTTGAGAATTCTTATCACATTTATGCAGTAGTGAATGATCTTTTTCCACCTTAAAGGCCAAACTGCAGTATACAACACAAACAGATCATAATTCCTTTGATTCTGGCTTTATTTTCATACTTTCCTTTGAATGACCAGAATTTGGTAGGCCTGACGTTATGAATGGACACTCCACCTTATGACGACTTAGCTGCATAGTTTGGACATGATTTGATACTTACGGAAAAAATTTATCGTATCGAGTTGCTAGTTGCATGTACGAGGTCTGTCCCAAAAGTATCCGACCTACCTCGATTTCTCGGCGCTTGATTTATTCTTCGTCATCCGGAGG
>JAUMHM010000089.1:1050304-1062823 GCA_032362435.1 Melikaiella ostensackeni | reverse complement strand
GACATTTTAATGATTTAATGGGCTAGAATTTTCTTTGTGAACCAAAGGTCAATAAACATATTCTTTGAGTCTTGAAAATGCTAAAACCATGCATAACTCATTTTTTTTCTCAAAAAATGGATTTATCATGTTTTGTTCGCTGACCCTCAATTATCCTCTAAGTTATGGAGAATAATATACTTTCATTGTAAGAACAAAGTATTATTTCAGGGCTCATTTCAGGTATTAAAATAAGACTCAGAAAAAACAGTCTCGAGTGATACTGAAATGAGACTACTGGCTGGTTCCCAGAGTAATTTGATTTACATTGAAAATAACAGCATGAAGTTATCCTTCTCAAACAACCGTAAAAAGAGATCTTTAGTTTTTACACTGTTGGATTGGAAAATAATGTTGAGTGCTCATACATCAAGATGGAAGTGGAGACCACTCTCCTCTCCATGTTATCATTTTTTCATATAATAACATCATTTTTCCAGTCGAAAATGTTATTTTGTACCAAAATATTTACAATAGTCTTTTCACATTACTTTCCGCGCATAACTAAGAAACAATTTCTTATAAATTCTTAACATACATATACTCGTAAGCACTCACGTTTGCTTTTCTCTACTTGGTCTTCTATGCACCAATTAATTTTCTGGAAATCGTCGGAGTATATCTTTTAAAATAATTTTAAAAGTTTGAAATAAGAAACGTTACTTTCTAAGTGCAATATATATTCGGTTCTTCAAACAGAAAGGACAGTTAAACTATGACACTATTTTAAAAGATTCTAGCACACACGCGTCATCTTCTCACTTGTGACACTATTAACATAGATAGAAATCTATCTTTAAATACAAATTGCGCATCACGAGACTATGAAACGCTAACGTTATATACTTATATATCACATTTTGTCTGAACGAGGTGCGATATCTTCTCTATACGGTCTAGGACGCGGAAATCGAACAAACATCGATGCGATTTGCATTTGTAATATTTGATTGAAAAACACTTCTGTGGATGGTGTCGCATTATCAATCGATTATTATTCATGTTTTCCATAGTGCCAAAGATCTTAAATCAGACTCGCAGTGGGAAGTACACACTGTTGAGGGTAAACCGCTATCCGCGCGTTTTAACAATCAGCTCCGCAAATTTTATGGCATTATTCTACGACGACATTAAATATCTTCGCTGAACCGAAGAAACGGACAATAAAAGCATTGCGGTAGTGAATACTATTGAGAGTCAAACGGAACCATACTTCATGAATACAGATATAAATAAAATATTAATGCATGAAAATAAGTTGTTGAGAATTCTCTATATCGAATTTTTACAAGGGATTGCATAGAAAGTTATAAATGGAAACGTACTTCCAACCTTAGTCAATAAAAACTTGTGAAAAGTAAAAACATCAGCGTCAAGTTTCTAACATTAGATAGTATTGCAAAATTTATGCTTCGTTTGCTACAAATTACAGTTCTCCTTTTTTTCCTATTGCTCATAAATCGTAAATATTTCTAAAAGTGTATTATACTTTTAACGCTCAAGTGCATGTTCTCTACCACATAAGTATACCTAGGGTAATTTAGGCTCGGGTCATATGATGTCAATAACTTCACTAACAATTGCTCTTACTTTTACATTATTACTATTAAGAAAAAAAGTGCCAGTAGTTTGGCACCTGTCTTTGGAAATTCCCGCTAATTTCCTTTAAAGAAAAGGAAAATTCCAAAATTTATCATATTTTGCTCCCACGAGAGTAACTCGAACAGAGAATGTTAAATATTTGCATTTTTCTCTTGTCCAAAGCAAATTAGAAGGGTAGCAGTGCCATTCCACTGGTCGACATATAACATAAGTCTAGCGCAATAAAAATTGGTATTCTGTAGGTTTCAGCATTAAATTCCGAGTTAGAACTCCAAACGAAGCGAAAACAGATTTTCTCAACCTCAAAAGATAGCGCTCAAGTTTTCTTTTGCGCTACGTAATCCTGTAAATTTGCTAAGATCTATTGCTATGTTCGTGAACTTGCCGATTTCACACTCAAATTCACAAGAAATACATGTTACCAACTATCGATCCAAACAAGCAAGCATATATGGGGCAAAATTTCTCAAGTGTACCCACCCCAAAAAATGAATTTATTCGATCAGGCCCAAAGTTTGGCTGAATGGATTCCTATTGAATGGAATTTCGTCCTGAAATTTTTTTTGTCCCGACAAATATTTGCAAGAGTAGGGGGGGGGAGGGGGTTGAATTTTTTTACTTCTGATGGAAAGCCTCTTCTTCAAACGTATATAACTTTTTTCTTTTGCAGAAAACGAAATTTTACGTAATATGTTTCCGATAGACTTTTTCACGATATTTCTACCAATCATAGGCATTTTTGAAAAAAATTAAGATTTGACCTCCATTTTCAAAAATCAAAAATAAATTGGACTTTTTCTCAAATTTGGAGCTACTTGATTATTTTGAAAATAGTGTAGTTAAAAAGCTGAGAATTTTTCCTACAAAACAGTCAAAATCCAGGAAGGCTTTTTTTTTGTTCTCGAGTAATTGAATGACGAGTAGCCGAATAGAGGCCGCGCGACTGTTCGCTAGTGTCTTCACACCGGGGAACTCGTGGAACACTCATGCTAATTTCTTGCGTTAGATAATATTATACGCTGTTAGTGTAACTGCTCTCTGGATTTATAGGGTTGAGACTGTCATTGTTAAGTTACAAGTTACAATGCTTGCATTACAGTTAGTGTAAAATTAACTAGGAAATATGCTTTGAAAATTTGATGTTATGAATGTGCCAGAAAGTGATGTTTTTGCCTAATTGGGTGATTCATTTCGGTATGAGATTGATGGATTTTATTTTTCTACACCTTTCTGTCAAAGCTCTGGTTCACTTTTTAGAATTGCATTGGGATGGATCTGGTATTTACTGTTCAAAATAGTCTACAGCCTGTATTTTAGTAACTGCAAAAAGCTGTAACTTTCTTCAGCAGCAAAGAAAGTCATGCCTCAGCTACTGAGATTCTGAAAGGACGATTTGACCAAGCAGTAAAAATTCCTGGTACACTACAATACCACGCTCTCATTCCTACTCAGTATGGAAAACTTTAACTGAAGAAGTTTTCATCCTCTGAGAAGTACATCTTCCCAAAAGGAGAAAAAAAGAAACAGCGGAAGAGAACAGGGGAAAAACTGCTGAAACGAACAAAATCGCCAAGAAACAGACAATAAAACAAACAGACATGCGAAGACGATAAAGAACTGCAATTCTAAGAAGTAAACCAAAAGTAAGGCACAAAAAAATATAATCTATCAATCTCATATTCAAATAAATCACCCAAATAGGCAAAAAAACCTTGTAAATGTTCCCCGGCGTGAAGACACTAGGGAACGGTCGCGCGGCCTTTATCCGGTTACTCGTCGTTCAATTACTCGAGAACAAAAAAAAACGCCTTCCTGGGTTTTGGCTATCTTATAGGAAAAATTCTCAGCTTTCTAACTACAATATTTTCAAAAAAAAATCAAATGGCTTCAAATTTGAGAAAAAGTCAAATATATTTTTGATTTTTGAAAATGGAGATCAAATCTTAATTTTTTTCAAAAATGTAGAAATAAATGTAATAAATGAAATGTAGCAGAAATATCGTGAAAAAATTTATTTGTCGAAACAAAAAAAAAATTCTGTACAAAGTGTCATCCAATAAGACTCCATTTAGCGAAACTTTAGGCCCGATCGGACGACTTCGTTTTTTAGGGTGGGTACACTTGAGAAATTTTGTCCCATATGTCAAAAATATATCATGCTGTGGAAAACAAAAATTAACCAATCAGAAGCACGCGTTAGATGGATGAAGTTCATGTGCCACAAACAAGACTGTTTGCGGAACAATTAAGTTCGGACAAAGGCTTTTCATATTTCCAGGAGGTTATGACTGTTATTGATGCAGCTTCACACGGCAAATTCGGAACGAGATACAAAAATTAGAAAATATATTTTCCCCGAGCAACCAAATTAGTAAACTTTGGTCGACGGATTACATTGTATTATGTAAGTTGTACAGTTTTTTGTCATTTCTGTAGAATTCTCTTGAATTCATTGAAATCACTTGAACTGTTTTGAATTCTTTTAAAGTTTTTATCATTCTCTTGAAATCTTTAGAGTACACCTTGAATCATTTTCAATATCGTCAAGTCTTTTCAATTCTCTGAATTCTTCTGAAGCCATTGACTGATTTTCAACTCTTTCCAAATTAGTCAACTTTAGTCGGCGGGTTAACTACCACTATGAATTAAGATGTACATATTTTTTTAATGTTGTAAAATTTTGTTATATTCTTTGAACTAAAATCAACTCATTACAATTTTTTTTAAGTATTTTAAAATCTCATGAAATCTTTAGATTTTTTTTAATTTTTCTGATTTTTAATCACAAAGTTGAGGTCAGAATTTAAAAATTCGGCATTTTTTATCTAAATGGGCCAAATTATTGGAGACTTCAATAAATTAGCAGATTTCCACGAGACTTGCAATGAGGATTTTCGTGATTCTGATCACAAATCTGTGATCGAAAAAAAAATTCAACATTTTGGACCCAAATGGCCTAAATTTTTGGAAAATTCAAAAACAGACATTTCCATGAGACTCAGTACCAGGGCGTTGTTCTAGTTCATGACCTCGAATTTTGGGTCAAAATAATAAAATTGTCCACTTTTGATGAAAAATGGGCTAAATTATTAGAGAAGTTTAAAAATTGACTGATTTCTATGCGACTCAGAACTGCATTTTTTTGGAGGGTTTCCGATCACAAATTTGGGGTCAAAATTAAAAAATTTCCCACTTTGATCAAAATGGGCTAAATTTTTCGAAAAATTTAAAATATAGGCTGATTTCCATGCTACTTAGTACACAAATTTGGGTTCTTAAACCCTGAATACAAAACTTCAAAAATCTGTATACAAAATGGTGACTAAATTATAAAAAATTCAATATATTAACAGGTTTCTGTGATCCTTTGTATTTGAGGGTCCTTTATTGTTATTTGTTAGTGAAAAAATTACTGAAAATATGTGAAGAAAGGACACCGCACAAAAAAACTAGTCATAATTAGTCCAAGTCCCTTTGAGAAATTTCTTCTAGTTTCATAAACTACAAAATAAATGAGTGTCAGTGAAATCCACTGAAAGCCACTTTCCCATGTATTTTGTGTAGGGCGCTTTCAGGGATTTATGTGTAAGAATGTGGTTTTGTGATACGCAATAAAAAAGTAAGTGTCAATAGACTTATAGTATAAATTTCATATTTATAAAGATCATTATTGAACGTTGAACATGATAAAAGTAGGAATATAAATACATATTTATGTGTTACAATTGTGTTTGATTTCCATTTTCTTTTTAAATTTGAATTCGCGTAATGTTTTTTAGTTATTTTTATATAAACGTGAGAAACGCTATTAAGTAATATGTCAGTTTTCGTAATTTTTTCATAAATTTCATTTAGCCCACACTTTACACCTACAGGCTACAATGTATTTACAAATTAATGCAAAAAGAACTTTTTATAATACATATTCCAAAGTGAAAACGCTGATCAGAATTACAAAGCTCTTTACCGAAAAACGAAGTTCTCGAACTGAAATGCCGGAAAAAGACGAGCAGAAGATTTGTTTCCTGCAGTCAAGTCTGCGCATTCCGGAATTTTAACAATCAGGGTGTCCACTCAAACTTTGAAAAAAATTCCCTGACAATTCCAGATTTTTTCCAGGTATGCCTAACTTTTTCCAAGTATAGTCTTTATTAATAGGGAGTCATTCAAGTATTAAATATCGCATTTACTCAAGCAATTATGACCCTACGCCCTTTTGAAGTATTACATAATACTTGAATAACCCATTTAATTATCCATCTGATAAAAAATTGTATTGTACATTTTTACAAAATACAAAATATTTTAGGTTAAAAAATTTGGTTTAAAAATTGAATTTAAAAATTTTCTTCTCGAATAAACGTCGCTATAATTTTTTAAGGATTTTTAAAAAGAAATTGCATCTACAATAGTTTTTTGACAATTCGTATTTATACTGAAGTGTGATTTTCAGATATATTTTGTGTTACGGAAATAATTTTTTTTATGCAAAACAGAAGAATTTAGTTACATTTCAATTGATAGTAAAAATGAAGAATTGTTATATTTAATTTTCCAACTGCGAAATTAATAAAAAAAACATTTTCTAGTTGTAAATTTGCGTTCCTGAAAGAAATTATGTAATTGTTTACAGATTTAACAAAATCCACTGAAGAGGGCCACCATTGTGTGCCGAAACGTTTGAAACAATTTAATTTGTGTTCACTTTTACCTGACCTTAAAGCCAACAACGAACATCAACTTTCTCCAAGAAAAATATATTTGTCTGAGATTAGTGAAAAAGATAAAAGAAAGTTTGACTTCAAAACAAATTCCATGACTTTACCCTGACTTTCCTTGACCCACAAAATTCCCTGAGATTTCCAGGTTTTCCAGATTTTCCAGGTGAGTAGACACCGCGATAATTGCCAAACAAAAATTTTCAAAATTGTCATTCGTTAGTACTCAACTTAATCAATATTAAAGTATTACTATACTCAAGCATAATACTAAGGCGTAAATGTGTACATATATATGCTGTAGGCGTAAATCTGTAAATATGTTGAAGGTTAGAAGAAATTTAAGATAAACTGACCAAATAGGATTTCAAACGGCTAAAATTGTTGAGTAGTCCTCAAAACTTTGATATTATGTCATTTTCTTAACAGATAATTTTTCAAATCAGGAAAGGTTACGTGAATTTACTTTTCCAAGAATACTTGGATATCAAACACACACACATAGTTTCAGCAAGAATTTCTCACCACCACCAAAATCTCTTATCAGCATCTCGAAAAGCCTTGTATTAGGTGTCATAAAAACCCGCCACTTTATTGAATTTTTAAAAAATATTGGCCATTTGAACCAAAAATTTAGAATTTTTTAAACGTTGACCTCAAATTTGAGATCAGGAATTCGAACCATCCTCTATCACCGACCCCCATTAAAATCGGACAGTATTTTAAATTTTCCAACAATTTGGGCCATTTGGATCGAAAATTTCGAATTTTTGAATTTTCAATGGAGGGTTTCTAGGCTCCAAATTTGGATTTGATTCAGATTTTTGAATTTTGGCCTCAAAGTGATCAGAAACACAAACCTACTTCCGGTACTGAGTTTGATGGAAATCCGCCAGTATTTAACATTTTTTAAAAATTTGGGCTATTTGAATAAAAAATGTCGAAATTTTATTCCTTCACCTTAGATTTGTGGTCAGAAATCAAATAAATCGCAGCAGTATGGAATCTCATAGAAAAACGCCAGTTTTTTTAATTTGCGAAAAATTTGGATCATATGGATCCGAAATTTCAACTTTTTCAATTTTGACCTCAAATTTGTGATCAGAAGCCCGAAAAAACCCTGGTTCTGAGTTTCATGGAAATTAACCAGGTTTTTTAATTTTCTCGTAATTAACGAAAGGGGATCAGCCCCCCCCCCCCGTAATGAGTGTCATTGAAATCTTCCAGTTTATTCAATTTTAGCAAATTTCGACCATACGAATAAAAATTGTCAATTTTTTTAAGTACTACCCCAAATTTATGATCAGAAACCGGATTAGAAAGCCTGAAAACTTCGAGCCGAGCTTCAGAGAATTTGAGAGAATTCAGAGAATTCAAAAGAATTCATAGAATGCAAAAACTTGGAGAAACTCAAAATAATTCATGGTGTATTATAAAGATTGAAAAAAAAACTTTAACAGAATTCAAATGAGTACAAGCGAATTCTAAGAATGTTTTTGAATTCTATAGAATTTCAAACACTGGAAGGAATTTTGAAGAATTCAATGTGTATTCTAAAGATTTGGAGAGAATTCAAAAAACTTAAATTGCATTCAAAGTTTACTAATTTGGTTGCTTCAGAAAGAGATATTTTCGAGTTTTTGTATCTCTTCGCAAAGTTGCCGTATGAGGTTGCATGAGTGACATTCACAACCTCCTGCAAATACGAAATGAGACGGCCCGCGCTGGTTTACGCACAAACTCTCTCGGTAGCACATGAACTGTCGTCCATCTAACGCGTGCTTCTGATTGGTTAATCTTCTATATATTATTTTTGACGCCCTTTATTATATGGAGTTTAAAAATATAAAAATTTATTTTCAGTACTGGGACACCGCAGATTTACAACATATGTATATCAAATGGGGCTAATTTAACAGGAAAAAACGTGTGGGGTCCTTTTCAAATTTCTACTGATTAATAGTAATTTTTCAATAAAACTTTATTAACAAGTTGCAAACTACTTAAAGAAATAGTCAAATACAACTAATAATAAGTAGAATATTTTACTAGTGAATTCGCGACCGAGTTTCCGCTTGCTTAAAATTCGACAGATTCCAGTCTTTACAAATTATGGGCTTTAAAAATCGAAACGTTTGGTACCTAGTGGAAAGTTGAGAAATTCTGAATTAAGCTATTTTATTATTTGAGGTAAAAATTTAAAGTAAAAGCGTTAAATTTTGTATTTTGTTAACCAAACCACAAATTCATTGATAATTTATTGTATATACGTAATATAATGCTATTACACCGAATAAATGTTTAATTTAATATATTTTTTAAGAATTCGTATCCATTAAGTTTGATTTTTTCGTTTATTTTGTATCCTATTCAATTTTACAAGTTGAACAAACCTTCAATATTAAATACTGCCCGCTCTCCACATCCACCTTCTGCCAAAAAAATTATTTGCTTCTAATGTCTTGATTAATTACTACATTTCACAATTTTGAAACATTACCATTTCAACTTTACCGCTAGGTCAGGAATAATTTCTGACGTTAGCAACATGCCTACAAATTTACGGTGATGACAACCTATCTTTTCAAAATGGCATTACTTTTTGGACACCCCATAGCAATTTGAGTTTTATTTGTTACATTTTCACTTCTGGTAATAGCTCATACACTGCCGATAATGTTTCTACCCTTGTTCATACATCTGGATATCTCTGCATCTATCTTTCTGTCAGCAGTAAATCAATTTCCAAGATACACAAAATCATCAAATTGTTCTATTCCTTTTTTATTTAAGGCAAAGTTGCATACTGTTTTCCCATCCCTCCTTTCAAATAAAATAATTTTTATTTTATTCACGTCAATCTTAAGATCCATACTATTCATGCTGGTATCCAGTCTGCTCATCATTCTCTGCAAATCATCGACTGATTCTGTCATAACAATCTCATCATCTGCAAACGCCAATTCACGCATTTTCACTGTCCCAAAATCAACACCTTTATCGTCGAAGAGAGCTATTCTTAGACATTTGTCCATATATTGAACATCCAGGAGGACCGAACGCAGCCTTGCCTAACGCCTTGCTTAATATCAAACCAATCGCTCAGTTGTCCATTTACTCTTACAGTCGCTTTACTACCATCAAATATTAATTTTATTGCTTTTAGAAGCCAACCATTGACTCCATACTCTTTCAGTACTTCCCAAAGTTTAGTCCTATCCACCTAATCGAAAGCTTTTTCCAGTTCAATAAATGCACAGAAAACTTTTTTGTTTAATTTGAAACTTTTTCTATGAACTGTCTCACGCTCAATATCTGATCCGCACATGATCATCTTGGCATGAATCCACATTGAAGTTCCCAGATCCTTTTTTTAGTTATTCCCAAGATCTCACAAATAAGTATTTTGGTAAATATTTTGCCCACGGTACTTGGTAGGCTAATCGCTCTGTAATTAGTACAGTCACCTATATCACCCTTTCCCTTGTAGATTGGAACTATAATTACCTTTCTCCAATCATTCGGAACTTCACCATTCTCAGTACACATATTCATGAATTCGTTCAGGCACACAAACAAATATCCGCGACCACTTTTAAGCATTTGAGCGGTGATACGATCCAGATCAGCAGCCTTTCCATTCTTCAGTTTCCTAATTATGGATATGATGTCGAGGATATCGATTCTTCTTTCGCCACCTACAACGGGATTGCCTAACGTATATTTTTCTATGTCAAAGTTGTTATGCTCCATAGCTTGACCTCCATAAAATTTCTTAAAAAAGTCCCTCATACAGTCTTTCACTTTGTCCATATCACATACTAATTCACCAACAGCTTTCTTAATTCTAACTAACTCATTGGTTTTACTTACTTTCTCAATCTTCTTAACCCATTTCCAGAACAATTTCTCATTTTTTTCTAAATCATTTTGCATTTTTTTATCTTCTTCCGCTTTGATCTATCCTTGCTTTCTTTGACTAGTATCTTTGCTTTTCTGTTTTTATCCTTGTGATCATTTTCTAGTCTAGTCCTCTCCCCATTGCTAAGACCTTTAATATTTAGCTTTCTACACTATTTGTACTTCTGGTTTTTTCTAATTCTCTATTTCAACTCGCCACTACTTTGACTTATTATTAATTCTTCTTCTCCTCCATCCTTGACCTAGGTTCACTTTTGAAGCTACGAGGTAGTGATCCGTTTCACATTCAGAGCCTCTCATCGCCCTTGTATCTCTTACTAGCCCTCTCAGTGTCTCATCCGTTACAACGAAGTCAATCACACTATGGCTTTCGTCTCTGCACCAAGTATGCATGTGGATTATTTTATGTCTGACCAAAGTATTTGTAATAAACAAGCTTTTTTTAGCATAAGCTAATCAATTTCTTCCAGTTACCGTTCGTTTTCAGGTTTCTGACATGACCAAATACCCTGTTGTTGGTACTTTCGCGTCGCACACCAACCCAGCCATTCATATCTCTGAGTAGCATGATTCTTTCCCCAGGACCGCAAGTACCAATAACATCATTTAACAAGTCCCAGAAGGTACTTCTTAAATCACTGCTGTCACTATCAACTGGAGCGTGGCATGCTATAAGTGACCTTATGATTCCCACTTTCATTCTAACCCATAATAATCTACACTCTTAGAAATTTCTACAGCGATTTTTTCTTTCATTTATTTGATTATTGTATTACTAATAATTAATTAAGTTGAAATTGTCAGAAAAAAGAATTAAATATCATGCTTTAGTTATTAAAATTACTTGATCCGTAAATTATAAAATTTATAAACTGAATTCTAGAAATTATTACTGCAAATTTTTCTACACATGTGTTGTAATTTGAGAATGCTATTCCGGGAATGTAAATTCATTATAAGAAAGTATAGTAAAAGTGTGGTGGTATTACGAATATTTTTAACAATGTAACTTAAAATTTCAAGAAATTAAAAAATGTTTTGAGTTCATTAATTTCAATAAAAAATATGTAGTCCATATTTATCCTAACATTATAAATAGTAAATCAATATGATTGAAATTATATAAACGACGAATATGAGCGGCATATTTATTTTATAATTAATAAACCAAACTTTTCCACTTATTTCTCGTTGTTTACGCACACCGTACACAACACGCCGAGATACAGCCGGTCGAAAGCCTTCACAACGAGATGCGTCTCTACAGGTGTATCCGTCGGTGAAATACGAGACCACCGACTTTTCCAAAAATTTCACAGAAAGTTATTTTGCAAAATGTAGACTGCATATTTATATTAAAATTAATTCATCAAACTTTTTGCACTTATTTTTCGTTTCTTACGGATACACGCACAGTACACACCACACCGAGCAAACAGCTTTTGCGATCGAGAAGCGAGGAGTGCGCAGTAGCCTATGCGCACTCCTTTCAGTCACAATAGCTTATATTTATGTTACCATTTAGAAATTTTGATAAAATGTCTGTGATTTACAGATGCCGTTCCAGAATTTTGAGGAAAATTTAGCAAATTTACTTTAAAAGTTATTGAATTTCGTTTTCAGCAACCCAATTTCATAAATTTTAGTTACTTTAGTAACTTAAATGTGATGAAATTTTCCGAAAATTTTTAACAGCGTATGAGATACACATTCATACTTTTTGACATGTTGTTTTGCTCTGTCATTCATAATCAGGCCGACTCCCTGGCTGCCATGTGATTCATCATCTACTCCTGAGCAAAGTTCGAGTCCATTCTGTATTTTTCTCATCTCACATCCCTTCTTCTTTGTTTATGGTGCACATGAAATATCTAGCTTCCTTACGCGCATTTTATCCCGCAATTCCTCTTCATTAAGATCATTTACACCTCTAACATTCCAAACATCCAATCTCCATTCATCGTCTGAAACTTTTCCGGGGGCATGCTTTTCATCAACAGAAGTGTTAATCCTATCCGAGGCTAAATTATTATTTGCATTATTTATTGTTTAAAGTATACGAGGTCTGTCCCAAAAGTATCCGACCTATGTTCACATCTTCGCGCGGTGAGACGCAGGCGCACTCTAGAGAGCACGAACGTCACCAGCAACTCCTAACCTTTTCGTCAGTAGCCCGAGATACCGATGAAACGTCTTAGTTCCTGCGCAGCGTGTATTTGTTTACAACGACTTTTTTACG
>JAUMHM010000089.1:1004762-1024326 GCA_032362435.1 Melikaiella ostensackeni | reverse complement strand
AATCCACTCACCTCAAAATTCGCCACAAATATCCAAAAAACTCAGCATCAAAATTCACCGCTACCTCACACTTTCATACCGGAAACGGAAGTCAGTTTGTTTTTATTTTAGAAGGTTAATTTTCGATGTAAATATAGAGACATCTGCTCTGTGCCAGATCAATTCAATATCTGAAAGTATATTCTCAGAGATATTTTAGTTTAACGACTTTAGAAATTCGGAGAAAATCGAAAGCGAGATACAGTATAATTCCAATACAAGTCCGACCTTGGTTCTTGCCTTAAATTGCCTTGGACATATATCCGTGGGACTCGAATGTCAACTATCAGGGCCGTATGAATCATTTCTATTTGATTTTCGTTCGCAGTAAAAAATATTTATTGAATTTCTTTGAACGTTTGTTTGTTTTGAAGGATAAACGCTGCCTCTTGTTTTCCTGTAATATTTTTGTAACACATAACGTAAACACTGAAAGCAAATGAAGTGAAGTGCGGACCGTGTGAACTGACGAAGCTATGCGCTTGTGATACAGCCCGCTTCGTTAGTGCGGTACTGGACGAGTTTGCTGGCTTTAGACTCAAGCTCTCTTTACCCCGTCGTCCCCTTGTCATCGAACGAAATTCTCGGAAAGACATATCACAGACAGACTTATTAGAGACTTTCAGTGTACTTTGATTTTTAAAGGGTCGCGCACAGTAAAAAAGGATTATTTTTGTTGCAGAGCATTTTGCTCCAGCGATCATTTGACTCTCGAAATCATTATGATCTGTTCAATCGGATCATTTTAATCTGCTTTCAGGGTCATCTGGCAGCATTAGCAAAATGGCCGCCAGTTTTTGGTGCGGATGTAATAACCTAAATATTTTGTCTAAACGCGTGCAAATGACAACTAACTTTAACAAAAGGTATATTCTGTTATCAAGTTCCTTTATTTTTTAACTTTTCAAGTACACTGCATGATCAGAAATCATGAAAAGCTCGCATGTGAGCTAAAGTATTCCAAGAACGTCGGTCATCTGGGCTTGACTTGATTATACATCAACCTGAATGAAATCATCATGACCTCAAAAATCGATCATTAATTCCGGCCGATCAAAATGCTCTTGATTCCGGCATCATTCTTGTTGCATATCAAAATGATATTGATTTTCGTATTATTTTGAACATTATTTTTTACTGTGCGGTAGTGACACCGACTGTTTTCGCACAGCCTGACAATCGAGCCACTTGAGAACACGGGGGTCAGTTACCCCCTTGTTCTCAAATTTTTTCATCTCTTTATAACAGAGTAATATACTTCCGAAAATTTTCCCACATTGGTTCTTGAATTGACCGAAGATCATTACTAGGTATGTGACACATTCCAAGAACGAGACGTTTACGATAATGGCCCTCATTCGCTAGAATTTTTGCGTTTTCAAAGTCGAAAAAGTGATATTCATGTATACTGTGTTTACGAGGGTCGTTTCAAAAGTAAGTTACACCATTTTTTTTAATCTATGTGGTTGGCGAAAAAAGTTTGAGAGTCTCAGGGAATTTGCGCCTGGGTGTAGTGGCAGTACTGTAAAATTTCTATGCGCGTGCGTCGAATGATCCGGCATTCAGGTTCCACCCACTATAGAGACTCCACTTGCTCCTACCGCCGATTGCGAAGTTCGTGGTGTTATTCGATTTTTGGGGGCAAAAAATAAAAATGCTACTGAAATTCATCGCAGTTGTGTGGTGTTTATGGTGAAGACGTTATGTCAAGGCCAATTGTTTCTCGTTGGCGCCAGTCATTCATTAAAGGGAGAACAACATTACACGATGAACAACGAAGCGGTCGCCCCTCCACTTCCCGCACCGCGACTGTTGTTGAAGGATCATTAACAACGAGCGGCGCCTAACGCTTGATGAAATCCTTTCTCATCTGTCTACGAATTTCGAAATAAGCCGTACATAACTTCACACTTGAAAATTCTTCCGATTCGCTCGGAAAACTCTTCTACGTACGAAATACTAATAAAAGACCTAATTTCCACATTTGGAACTATTTGATCAATTTTACGCTGTTCTTTCTGTGCTAGGACATTTACCACGGAAATCTTCCCACGGAATTTCGGTTTTATGGACATATTCTAGACACTTTCGGCGGCGGTGAATACATCGTCTCGTTCCTCAAGAGCTGGTGCCAAACCAAGATGAAAATAGATAAACAATGAAATAATGGAAAGTTTTCCTCTTGCGCTGTAGAAGAAGGGGGATCTTGCTTAAAAAAATTACGAATTTTGATCTTGATTTTGTACAATTTCAAAACAAGCAGTCTCTGGGAGAATTTTCACATTTGACTGAGAGATTTCAGGGGTTTACTCTTAATATAATATTTAATGATATTTGCGACTCAGCTTATCAGAATAGCAGCTATGATACATATCAACGTGATTGACTAATTTCACAATTTTCAAAATATAAAAATTTCAAAGGTTTTCGAAGAACAAAAATTGAAATGCCAACAAAAATTCGAAACGTTAGTCAATAATGCTGATTCTGTTAGAAACATATATTATAACACCAGGCTGAACGATGAGTGGCTTAAAAATCTATTGCACGCTGATATACCAGAAAATGTGGCTAAAGTCGCGAGTTTAGGAAAAAAAAGTTTGGGATAAAAGTAGAAAAAGATTAAATACTGATTTACAACATTATAGCCGGTGTTGAGTCGAATATCGAAAAATAGAGAGGCGGGTCAAGATCGTGCTAGACTGAATATCGCGAATACTATTTGTGGGGTCATGAATTCTAGCAAAGCTGTTAAGCCGAGAGTAACCGGTGCAGAAATTTCAAAAAGATTCTAATGGGGCTCTGACGAATATTCCCTATTTCCAATCAAGCTCTGGTAGGGAGACTACTTGGAAACCTATAGCTAATGTAACGCTTTGGTCGTTGTAAGCCCTCCTAGACTTTCTAGTAGTGTTCAACTGGGGGTCGCCCTTCCACATCATATCTTCATAACCGCACAATCCGCAATCATAAACTCATTTTCATCGCAGTTTATTTCTTTGTCTGCAACTTCTGAAACAGGTAACGTAATGAGATATTTTGTAGAGAAAGTTTAATAAAAAATAATATACATAAGAAGTGTATTGCTTAATTGTCATTGATTCATTGTGATGTTTTTGTACCACGCTTTTTGTACGTTTACTTATATGATATTTTCACGCATTCCTATCCTACTTTTTTAATTAAGCGGAACTTTTTGCTCCACAATCGTCCCTGCTCTTGCAGGCGCCTTTTATTCTCTATAGTTTCAAAGAATGATGGGAAACACAATACAAAACTATAGTTTAAAAAAAAACCAAAAAAAAACCTAAAAGCACTGGTGATGCACTGCACCCACTGCACAGCTGCATTTAACTTCTCTAGCTTCACCATAAGAAGTATACAGAATATGTACACTAATGACCGGCTCCGAAAAGAGGGATTTAGTGCCTAAAATAAAATTTTCGAGAAAAACACGCTTAAAAGTAAAGCAAAATACACGATTTCAGCATACGCAAACCGTCAAAAACCTCCAAATTGATATTTTAGGCAGTAAGGAAAATATTTGAGGAATTCTCTGGTTGAGGATAGAAGAAGTTTTTTCTAGACTGGAAATTCTGGTCGAAGCCCCTCTAGATACAGATAGATTTTCCATAACTATACGAAGCACGGAATTCCTCACTAGAGCCCGACAGGGCCCCCATCAGTTTTTTATTCGCTAGAAATTCTGATAAGGGCCCCATCAGAACCCTACTTTAAATAGGGGAAGATGAGAAAATTTCTACATGGGAATACAACCTTTGAAAGGAATTAGGCATGCCGAAAAATTTTCTAAGGACAATCCGGGTATTATTTTTACAAAAGCGGACAAAGGTCATACAACCGTCGCGATGAAGAAAGTAGATTATGTCACGAAAGTCAATGAATTGTTACAAGATCGGGACACTTATATTTCGCGAAATATAGATACATCCACTAAAATTGCGAGGAATGTAACAAAGTTAGTTAAAAATGGTAATGAGCCGAATATACAAATGACCTCACCGCTACAAATCTCCAAATGTATCACGATAATCCTTCCAAATTTTATGGCCTACCGAAGACTCATAAAACAGATGTCCCTCTTAGGTCGATCGTTTCGTATGTGGGCAGCGCGACTTAAGATTTAGTATGTTACGTTAAAACGTTATTTCAAGTAATATTGAAGCTCCTGAATCGAGGGTGCTGCTTGACAGCTTCAATTTCGTGAAAAAAAATGCAAAACATTAGGATCCCGGATAATCACGTGTTCGTATCACTGGACGTCGTATCGCTTTCCACTAATATACCAAAAAAAAGCAATTGCGTCGGTTCACAGCAGGTGAAATCAAATTCGCGATAAAACAAAAATTCCGTGTAAAGATTTTGAGGAAGGTCTTAGATTATGTCTCGATAGCACGGATTTTGATTTTAAGGGTGAAACGTACTTCCAAAAAGGAGGATTGCCAATGGGTTTCCCACTTTCACCAATTTTAGCAGACGTAGTAATGGACGATTTAGAAAAAGATATTTTACAAAAATAGGGTTCCAGGTACTGTTCTCTCTCAGATATGTTGATGATATTTTAGTAGCTCTCTCGGAAGACAAAGCAGAAGGCGTTCTGCAAGTTTTTATTTCGAACGATTTTGATATTAAATTCACACTGAGCGAGAAGAAAATATTGCGATAAACTTTCTAGATGTTACTTTTTGAAGGAATGACAATCAACAAATAAATTGTAATTGGTACCGAAAACTCACGTTGTCCGGTAGATGCTTGAATTTTGCTTCAAACCACGCTCAAAAATACAAAAAGAATGTGATTTATAATATGGTAGACGGAGTGATTCTGCTTTCGACAAACAATTTCATCAGGATAATTTGCGAGTAGTAGAGGACATACTTCGTAACAACTTTTACCCGCAAGAATTTGTTAGAGAAAACATCAATCTCAAATTAAATATCCCAGCTCAGAAAGAACAGCGTGAAATTGATCAAATAGTTCCAAATGTGGAAATTAGGACTTTCATTAGTATTTCGTACGTAGAAGGATAATCCGAGCGAATCGCGAGAATTTTCAAGTGTTACGACATAACTAGGGCGTTTAGAAACAAGAGAGATCTTGCAACAGTCTTGAAGCCTACGAAAGATAAACTAAATAGATTGGACAATAGCAATATTGTTTACGGCATTTGGTGCAAAAGCCAAAATTGTAGAGCGGTTTATATCGGTCAAACGAAACGTCTTTTAGGAGTGCGGGTAAAGGAACACCAGGAAGACATTAATAACGAACCTAACAAGCAGACCGCGCTCACTAAACACAGCATACAGGAAAATCCCTTTTTTGATTTTGAAAACGCAAAAATTCTAGCGAATAAGGGCCATTATCGTAAACGTCAGGTGCTTGAAATGTGTCACAGAGCTAGTAATGATCATTCGGCCAATTTGAGAACCAATGTGGAAAAACTTTCGAAAATATACTACCCTGTTATAATGAGATAAAAAATTTGAGAACAAGTGATCCACTGACTCCCGTGTTCTCAAGTAGCTCGAGTGTCAGGCTGTGCGTAGACAGTCGGCCTCACCACCACGACCCTTTAAAAATCAAAGTATCTTTCTTTCGATTTTCTTCAATTTCGCAAACCGTTAAGCTGTAGGGCCCCTGAGAATGTTCTTTCAGATATCAACGTGATCTGACACAGAGCGGATGTCTCTATATTTACGTCGAAAATTAACCTTCTGAAATAAAAAGAAATTGCTTTTTGAAATTTCCACATGGTTGTGCTTTTGATCTCTTTCAATTTTAACTTCCCTTTAAGCTAAACAATTGTGTGATTGGTGCTGTGCAAAGTGTCAGGGTAAATTGTGGTTGTGGTATTACTCACTGATGAAGAGCCTCGAATTCACTTGACCTTCTACAGCGGAACGGTAAAATCACATAAGGAAAGAGGGGTTGGTGGAGAGAAGGAAACTGCACGTCGAAAAAATATACATAAGCCGATGCATGCATTCTTAATTTCATAAATTGTATACCAAATAGTGTAAATCAAAGACAAAATTGATTCTTAATTTATTAAGTACACATCTGGCACTGCACAGGGCTCCTATTCGAAGCCGTAACGTTTTCATCTCTTCAACTGAAAATTTAGCCATTAAATTTTTGGTTACAAATTAATCTTTTTTGGTTGAAAATTTAGATGTTTTGTTAAAAATTTGTCTTTTAGGTAGAAAGTTGATCTTTATGGTCAGAAATGCAAATCTTTGCTTGAGAATTATTTGGCTTTAATTGAGGGTTCACCTATTTTGTTAAAAATTATTCATTTTCATTTGAAAATGCAACTGTTTGGCTGAAAATTAATCTGTTTCAAATATGGATTCAACTACTTGGTTGAAAATTCGTCTTTTTTCGTTGAAAATTCAACTATTTTGTTGAAAATTGATTCATTTTGCTGTAAATTCGTCTTCTTGACTTGAAAATTCAACATTTTTGATGATCTGTTTGGTTGAAAATTTATCTTCATTGTTAAAAATGCAATACTTTTAATTGAAATTACAGGGACTCAAAGCGTTTCGAGTTAGTTCAAATGGGAAATTTCTTCTTTCCGTCTATTTGCAAAAAAACAATGCGACTGTCGGTTGCTGAGACCGTGAAGTTAGGCTAGTAGATTTTTTGATTCACTTGAGTGAAAAATTCAATTAAGCTGCCGCACTGTTGATATATCAGGATTCACTGTGTAGTCAATGCTTTGAGTCGTATATGTAAGCCTGTGAAAAAAATTATGATTATTTATATTTTGGTCATAGGAAAGTAATAATAATACTGTAAATTGTTTAGATAGAGTGCGATGATTGGTAAAAGTGTTGTTTAATCTCCAAAAACACCTTCGAGGTTAGAAAGCTCTGCATTGCATGTACTTGCATATATCTTTTGAAATCCACAGAAATTGGCCTTTAACATTCAATGACTGTCTTATAGTTGAATATCGAATACAGTAGCCCTAAATATCTAGATGTTGAGTGTAAACATCCATTTTTCTCTGCGCAGATAAATGTTCTTCATTTTAAATGACCGAGAATTAACCACATATGGTCAATGCAAATATCTTAAAATTGAAAGTGACAAACGATCATGCACAAATGGAATGAAAAGCAATTTGTAGCTGTTGAATATTCATGAGAGGTACTTATAATAATCGTATGCAGCAGACTCGTTTACAATGGTATATATAATGCGGAATCAGAGAAAATAAACATTGATTCATAGGAATCGTTTTGTGACGCAGCATTCCATCCGATAGTTGCCCAGAAACCGATCTTTCGATTCATACTTGTATCTATATTCTCACCTTTGAAGTCCTGATATATGTATGTATACTTGTACGTTATAAGACGCAACTGATCTGGAGTGAAAGCGACATCACATCATCCGCATGTGGTTACATAGTTGAGTATGCCGCAACGGGGTGATAATTACAACATGTACCTTAGGCGATTCACGCATTTTCCTTCAGGCTTTTATATGATTATATCCCGCCATATCTAATGAAACCGAAAATCGTAACCTACGATGGATCTATTATCGATCAACTTTCTCACGATCTAACATTGATCGCTATAGATAACACTGTATCTGGGCTGAGCACAAGCAACCTTTCATGGCAAAAAAGATTGCAGCAAAAGTATTTAAAATATTTCAATTTACGAGAATGATTGAAGAGAAAATTATCTAGATTGATATCGAATTGTGACAGTAAGAAAAATTACCATTTGCACACTCATTTCCCACAGGACAAGTTCTTATTAATATGATCAATAACATTTTAACTAGACTTTTTTTATAGATGGGTGAAAATCAAAAAGTTAACAATATCATGTCCCAATTATTTTTACTTCACTCAGTATCAAACTGAATTCGATTAAATATGAGTAGGTAAATGTCATTCGGTAACGTGTCCTTACCATATTTTTCCACATTTCACAGAAACAACAAAGGGTAAAAAGTGATTCAGGTAAAAATGCTGAGGGTAATCGCGGCACGCAAAAAAATAAAGATCGGTAAGAGTAAAATGAGAAATTAGGGATCTTTCATTTTACCTTTGCTATTCACTTTTGCATGCTGAGATTACCCATGCATTTTTGCATATATCTCTAGAAAGAAAGCTCAAGATAATATCATTAATACAAGTGTAACTTCAGAATTAATTGGGGAATTCAAAAATAAAGTTTATTTTCTGTTTTTAATTATAACTGCAGAGTATTATATACTTTTTAAATGTCCCTGAGTTTTGATGTCATGTGGTAACAAAACAGCTTTTCATGAATTGAATGGTTTGAGAGTTTAATTTTCACACTCAATTTGAATTTAATTAAAACAGTTGAAAAATATTAAACATGCTTCAAGTTATGAAAATTTAATTACACGTAAAGTGTCTTTATTTGACTAAAATAATAGATTTAGAAGCCCGAAGAAGATCATACAACAATTCGATGTCATCCGGTAACACGGGTTTATTATTAGAAGAAGCATAATCTGGAGGTGAGCTTATGAAGAAAATATTAATAAAAAATATGTATTTCTTACCTGTAAAACAATTCATTGATAGGTTATTACCACATAAAAATATACTTTAAAATAATGAAATTTTTTTGGATAACCTTGTCATCCGGTAACACAAAGTTTATTTTTATTAAGTGAAGTTAGTTGTAAGAAGGAAAACAATCGATATTCCCATTACTTTAAAATTTAAAAATAATATTAAATAACCTTAAAGTTACCTGTTTTTTCTTTATTTTGCTTATAATCTCTCCCTTTTACGGGTTTAAGAGTCGTTACAGAACCATTATATGTTTTCTAATCGATAATCCTTATATACTACCTTACCAACTATTTCTTACATATCGACTTAACCACTATTCTTACTCCTAGATGCTTGCGACCTTGCCCTGGGCTTCCGTTTCCTCTTACCACTACCAACCTAAAAATTCTAGTTCTATTCCACAACACTACTTCATTACTTTCCTTCTTTAGAAGTCATTTTTTGGCTTTTCCCTACCCCGTGCAACCTGCTCTCTCTTCTTCTCTCTTTCCCTCTCAACTGTTCCAGCTTTTTTATCCATTCCTCACCCTGACCATTCTCATTCAAAATCCACTTTATTCTCTATTCCATACTCTCCACTCCACCTTCGTCACCTGTACTACTCACTAACACATGCAACCATGATTCCTGCTCACACCTACATACTCTACACAGATTCTCCTCCTCATCCCCGCCCTCCTAACCATCTCATATCAGTTGTTGTATCTTGACTCCGAGATTTTTCCCCATCTTTCTTCTCCTTGCCTGCCCTCTCCTCTTCCTCTATTCCCTGTCATCTTCTACTCCTCACTTGCATTCCACATTCAGACCTCATTTCGAATATCTCTTCCTCCCATTTCGAACGTCCCACGTTACCCCTCCTCTCTTTGTCCATAATCTCCCGGGCACACGCTTGTGCAATCTTGTTTCCCTCCCCTCTTGCCAGTTTCTCTTCGGAATTCCAGGACCTTTTCAGCTGCCTGGCTACTTTTTTTTCTCGTCCTATTTTTCCACCCAACATGGGCATCATTTTCTCAGCTCTGGGCAGTTCCAACTCATCCCAGTTACCCATCTCAGTAATCTCTCATGCAGACTCTTCACTCTCTTATGCTCCTCCCATCCTCAAATTTCCACTCCATAACTTATCACTGACCATTCTAGCAAATCGAACATCCGCACTCTCATCTTCCAGTCGCCCTTGAACTTTCTCTTCCCTATAACTCACACTAGTTCCATTACTTTACTTGCGACATTTAATCTCTTTCTCACCTGCAGCTCATTTCCTTCTCTTGCTTCGAACCAAATTCCTAGGAAGCAAAACTCCCCCACCTCGATATTTATCTTGCATTCGTACTCTTGTCTACACTTTCTATTTTTAAAACACATTATTTCATCCCTAATAACAATCACCCTTAAATCTTTTTCTCTCACATACTCTTCGAACGCTCTTATCATCAGGCTCATTCCTCTTTCATTTCTTATTTCACCCCTTCTCCACCATATTTTAGTGCTTCATTCTCCAACCCATCCTCACCTGTTGCCTTGTTCCTTTTCAGCCTTGCAATTGCCTCATTTACCTCTTCCCTACTAATCTCGTTTCCGTTGTCTTCGTCCCCGCTACCACCTTTCTTCATTCATCATTTATCATATTTTCCACGTCCCCTAGCAGTCGAATTCCAATTTCTCCATTTCCCCTTCCCTCCATTTTCTTACACTCTCCTTCATCCTGTCTTTACTTTACCTGCATTCGTCGTCTCACCAACCTCTCCTATCACCTCTCCATCTCCTTTCAGTCTAACCACCTTCCTTACCTTATCAATCGCACCTTTACGTTTTTCTATCAGTGTGTCTACTTCTTCCTCTTTCATACTCCCTACCTCCTCGCTTTCCACTCTTTCTCTAAATTCGCTCAACTTATCTTTCCCCTAACTGCCCATTTTCAATTTTCTCTCATCGGCTCCTTTCTTCTTCCGCCTACCGCGCTTTGGTCCTCCACATCTGAATGTCGCTATCACCGGAAAGTGCTCGGAGACTATCTCATTGCCCACTTCCATTCTAACGATCAACTTTCTTATTATTTCTTCTGCCGAAATGTAATCTATTATGGTGTCCCCTTTACCCCTTTTATCCGACGTCCCTTCTTTCAACAAGTCCAGAAGCCTCCTACCTTCCCGGTCCGTTTCCCTATGTTTCGAGTTTCTTACGAAGACATCCTTTTCTCCGTCCCACACCTCTCCCCATTTGTGACCAGTCTATGCATTCAGGTCCCCTCTATCAGCACCAACCCCTCCTCCTTTTCCTCTGTCCATTTCCTTATCATTCTCTATCCTCCCTCTTCTACTCTTCCCCTGTACACGCACACAACAGGCACAACCACTTTTTCTACTTTAATTCTTCTTACCATTGTTCCATCCTTTTCTTCTGTATCCTCTTCTTTTTCTTCCTTTACCACCATTTCCTTTCTTACCCCTGGCACCATGACACCCACACCTCTCCCTCTCATGTCATCCTTTCTCGCTGCTTGCATCTTACAAGTATCACAAGTATTATTTATGAAAATAAATCAAGTCGTGTACGACTAGAAGAAAATTTATAAATTGACGTGTTTTTTAATAAAAGGAATTTGTTCAATGAATTAGTTTAATTTAAATAATTTTGTTTGTTTGATGAAACAAATAAATTGATATTTTGAAGAAAAAAGAGCATTTGGCGGGAGTGTAATATAATAATTTATTATTATTACTATTATTATTATGTTGACACACCTATGTTAATTATTTAAAGAAAATAATAGGCCCCCACTTTTTGTTCTTTCTTTATTTTTCTAAAATAGTAATTTATTCTTTTACAAACAAATAAATTATTTATTAAACTAATTTCTTTTATTAAAAATCACTTCAATTTATAAATTTTCTTTTATCGTACTAGGCTTAACTTTTTGATTCTACAACTTTGATTACTTTTACCATAAATAAATGAAATATTATTATTCATGCTCTTTGCGGAATTTTTCCACAAGTATTGTTTTTGGTGGGAATATTGTATTTTATGTATATTATATCAGCAATATGAAAAATAGATACTAAACATAATAAACGAATGTTAAAAAGAAACTTAATAATCTAAGAAACACATTAAGAACATGAAATGATATGATGACATTCAATCATGAAGAAAAAGTTTGAAGCCGATGGCTAGAAGCTGCATCTTGATCTGTACGTATTTTCAAAATCACGTTTTTTCTTTTTTTAATGGACGCAGTTGCGTGCTTCTCTCAGAAAAATATTTGTCTTGAATTAAAGAGACCGATTCTTTAGCCCGATTTTTTTCATTTAACCAAAAATACCTTTAGAAAGAAAAAAATCATTTTAAATTGAAGAAAAATTTTTATTGGAACGAAAAACCATTTCTTTGTCTGAGATCCAATGAATATTTTTCTTCGATTCAGCGAAATTTGGTTTAAATCAAAGAATCTTTTCTTTTGAGTTTCTTTTCTAATATGTAATTTACAATGAGGAAAATCCTCAAATAAGATGGAATTATAAGAGTTTCATGAACATAAGAATAGAATTGCAGCCTAAAGTCGACTTTTGGTTAAACTTTTTTTTTAATTTTTGATTTATCAAAATTTCAATTAATATCCCCCAAATTTAAAAAATAGTAACCTCTTAATCATTTTCTCTAAATATTTGGTACAAAATCAGTATAATTTAGTCGATTGTTTTGTTCGTGTCTGCATATTTTGAATATGGTTAATTTTTTAATATAAATCCAAATCTAACTCTGTGGTATGTTTATATATTGCTTTCTCCTGAAAAAGCTGTACCTTGATCTGCATTTCAAAAATCACGTTTCCAATTCCTCTTCCCTCAATGGATGCAATTGCGAATTTATTTCGCCCTGCACTTAAAAAAATATTCTGTTTAACTTACAGAATTTTCAGTCGAAATATGGATAACATAGCTTTCCTGTAAAGATTACTGAATTTTATGCAAAGTTTACAGATTTTTCAATAATTTTAGAAATTTACGAATATTTTCTGTAACATTTACAGGAAGTATCCGTAAATTTGTGAAATTACTGAAAATTCTGTAAACTCTGCAAGGAATTCGGTAAGCTTTACAGAAAAGCTATATTGTCCCTATTTTAGCGGGAAATTCTGTTACCTCAGCAGACCCATTTTTCTCTGTGATGATTATGTAAAATCGCAAAAAGAGACGTGATCATCAAAGTCTGATAATCATTGGAATAAAATTATAGCCTAAAGATGACATTTCAGGAGTGAACGGTGCATAAGTCTTTCATTTTTCGAGAAATGTAGTCAAATTTTTCATCTCAGGGACAACTATTTGCAATTTTAAAAACGTTAATGTGCTCGAACACATTGTTAATTGTTTTCGAGTACATTAACATTTCTGAAATTTCATATAGTTGTTCCTAAGACGCACAATTTGACTACATTTTTCGAAAAACGAAAAATGAATTTATGAATTTATGACCGCTTACTCCTCATTTCGTCAAGCGTTTTTTTCTTCAAAATTTCATTGTAGCGCATTTCTTCAATTTTCAGTTAATATCTTACAAACTTACAGAATTTCTGTACTTTGTTGGGTCCTATTACCCACGAAGTTTGGTTGAGATATCCTACAAATTGACTTAGTTATTCCACTTTTAGTGTTCAAAATCATTAATTTTACAGATAAATAATTCCTGGAAGCGATTTTTTTTGCGTTTAGCCCTGCATGGCAGATTTTTTTCCTCATATAGCTATTTATAATTTTTTTCTACTCTTTCTTAGTACTTGGTTGCGACTCGCTACCGCGAATCTTGATTAATATATGCAGAATGTATTCCGTATACAAATTAATACTCTGGACTTTTCTGAGAGTTTATTCGTAATTACTAGCGAAGCGCTCATGTATGAAAGTACCCGCGGAACCAGCGGAACCCGCGGAGGAGTTAGCGATAGCAATTTTATTCGAATCCCGCGGAGGATTTTACAAGTGATGGTTGAGAGGCAAAGAGGGGTCAAATATGGGAGGAGTTCTTTCGAGTTCTTCGAGAGGAGAGACTGCAAGGAGCAACGGCGGTGGCCTGCTCACCTGAGGTGATCAGGTGGCAGTCGCCCAGCTGAGTCGCTCAGCGAAGGGCTTACAAGCAACGAGCTCACCACTGCCATCCGATCTGGCAATTAGCCTCGTATGTCGAGTACCAAATCAATTTCACGTGCGAGCCCACCAAAAAAGTTCCACTAGTTTAGGGTGTTTGTATACACAGATCCTCATTTTTGAAGGTCTTCAAAAAGAAGACAATGTCCATCATCTTGTGACATCATTTCATCAAGATCACTTTGTGAACTCTTCGAAATTTTCAATTAAAAGATCAGATATCTTCTAAGACAACCTTATTTACGATGAACGAACTTTGTGCTAGTTGAAAGTTCAAATTGCAGTGTTTTTTTCGGGAAAGAAACTTCACATCACGTTGCAATAAAACATGCGAAACACGTGCTAGTTATTTACAAAATTACAGCATGCGATAAATCGATAGTCATTGAAAAGCGGAATAAAGTACTCCGCGGTAAGGCAAAATCGATTGAATAGCAATTGAAGGTACATTGAAATGTCACTGGATTATTGACTCAGCTACCATTAACAACATGTGATACCATTGAAACGAGAGCGGATAGATGTGACCAATTTCGCGAAACTTTTGCGATAGATTAAAAATTGTTGTGTTGTGACTAGACAAAAATTGAAAATTATGATGGGGGAAGTGATTCGCGTTTCCGGAAGGGCACCGGATGTGGGGGATTTTTTGAGGGAAGCTATGCTCTCTCAAAGATTCGCCGATGTCGCGCTTTGCTGTCCAGGAGGTCAGAGGTTTCTCGCTCATCGGTTGGTTCTTTCTGCTGCGAGTCCATATTTACAAGTGGGTACAACTTTTTTTTCAATTGTAGAATGAATAAATTTAAAGAAGTGATTGAAAATTATCACTTTCACAGTAAATCTGACGGTATCTTTTTTGCTGCAACGGTATTCGAGTGATACAAAAATTTGTATCAATACAAAGAAACAAAAACTGCTACATTCTTGGATTATTTTGCTGCAGATCAAATTGATACCTTCACACAGAAAATGTTTTCAGTAGCTATTACACAAAGTTTTGTAAAAGTCGGACAGATTGGCTTTTCAGTCACTTTTAATATTTATTTCGAGAACCTCTATATTCTGTACTGCAATGATTACCGTCTGGAGTGTAACGATCACCAAAGTCGAAGCGCGTGGACTTGGAGTTCGATAATCATTATAATCCAGATTATATAAATTCTCGAAATAAATATTGAAGTTACCGAAAAGCCATTCTGTCCGACAATTACAAAAGTTTTTGTAACGGCTACGGAATACATTTTCTCCGTGTTCTTAATCAAGGCAAAAGTATAAATAAAAATACCAGTGGTTAACGTGGTAATTTTACAAAAAAAGTGTGAAGTTACAGCGTTTCACGTGGTAAAATTACACTCATGAACGATTACACTATGTTTGAAACTTACCACGCTAATCACTGGTACTTTCATGTCAACTGATTTACATGGTAATATTGCCTTTTTGCGGTCAAATTGATCCAAAAATTGCGAAATTCCACCCTTAATCGCTGCAACTTTACAATAAACTTGTAGAATTAACACATGAGTCACAGTAAAACGTTAAAAAATCGACTTGTCATTTATAATTTTCAACCACTCTTTTTACAGTTTATAAGAAAGATTTCATTCGTCGAAAAAAGTTCTAAAGAAATTCATTCAGTTTTTCCTGGTTTATATTCACTGTGTTAAATGAAAGACTTTTACGTACGAGGATTTCTAACAGTAAATACATGTGATTCGAGTAACACATGCCTTTAGAATAAAACTATGCGACCACCCGCAAATAAGCTTATTGTTTATTCAAACGTTTTTTCAACTTTAGTTTTTCTATTTTCGATTTTAGATTACTCCTTACTGAAGTAGTTTAGCAAGTTTATTATTGAAGAAATGAAGAGAGAGAATGAACTGAATGCTTGTTAAAAATAGCAATTTCTATCAGCCTCTTTCTCCAAGAACAGTATTAATACATTATTTATTTGGTTGAGAGAAATTGATCTATTATTCAAAGTCTAAAATATTTAGGTTACAGTATAAGGGCTACCACAGCCTGATTCACTTGGAAAAAAGTGGAAAAGGGGCCTATTAAAACCAGTATTCCACGCTTGACCGGTTAAACGTTTAAACAATTTGAATAATTTCTACGTTTAACCGTTCAGACATACTAACCTGTGAAAAGGTTAATTCGGTTAAATGCTACATCGTTCTCAAGTTTTTTTATTTAAACTAAATTTAATTGGTTTCAAATGGTTTTTTCTTTTGGATATTAACCTGAAAAACTGAGCTGTATGAAATTAGTTTAAAGAAAAAAAGAAGTTGAAAACGTTGGAAAGTTTATCCGAATGAACTTTTCTGTAGGTTAAACGTTTAAACTGTTAAACAAAAAAATTATTTGAATGGTTTAAGCGTTTACTCGGTCAAGCGCGGAATACTAAACTGAAAAAGTGACCGAATGTGACTAACTTCCAAACTGAAAAGTGACTAAAACTGACTAATGTGCATTAATAGTGTGACTAATGTTCTTTTGAATTCAAAGGAATTCAATGAATTTTACCAGAATTCCAAGAGAATTTGAAAAAATTCAGGATAAATTCATAAGGATTCAGAATAAATTCAAAACAATTCAAGTTAAATTAAAAAAGTTCAAAGAAATTGAAAAAGAAACAATGAAGTAAATAAAATGCCAGTGAATTTAGAGGAATTTAAGGGAAATAAGAATTCGATAAAATTCATAAACATTCAAGATGTATTAAAAAAATCAAAAGTAATAAAAAATGCATTGAATCAATTTTAGACAAATTCAAGGGAACTAAAAAAAATGTTATGAAAGGTCGAGACTAAGTGTACTGAAATTTCGGTACAAATAGCCGAATTTTTTCGGTATAAATAGACACTGCCAATATGTAATGCCTAAGAATTCAAGGTGATCTGAAGAGACTTGAGAGTGAATTTAAAAAAAAGACTAAAATAAAATTCTTTAAATCGATTGAATTGAGTAGAATTGAGTGGATTTAGAAGAAATCAAGTGATTCCAAAAAAATTCAGGGAGAGTTTAAAGAAATTCAATAGAATTCTAAAGAATTGGAAAGAATTCAGGACATATTAATAATTAGGGAATTAAAAAGACTTTGATGAAATTCATAAGAATTTGAGTGAATTGAACAAAATTTTAAAAATAAAAAAACTTCCATTGAAGTAAGTAAAATGGAAGTGAACAGAATTTAAGGAAATTCTAACAGAATTCAAGTGAACTGAAAAAAAAACAAAAAAAAACAATGTATCGAATAAAATTCGAAGTGATTTAGAGGAATTTAAGGAAAATGAGAAGAATTCGATGCAGCTCATAAAAATTCAATGGAATTGAAAAGAATTTGATAAAATTAAAAATGCATTGTATTAATCAAATTTGGAATGAATTTGGAAAATTTCAAGGGAATTCAAAAGAATCTGATGAAAGGCCGTGACTAGGTGCACCGAAATTTCGGTATGAATAGCAAGATTTTTCCGTACAAATAGCCCTGGAAAAGGAACTATTTGTAACAAAATTCCGGTACTAATAGCCGGATTTTTTCGGTACAAATAAACACTGCCTTCATGAAATGTCTAAGAATTCAAGGTGGTTTTAAAAGACTTGAAAGTAAATTTTAAAAAAACTATTTTCTTTTAATTTGATTGAATTGAGTAGATTTGAGTAAATTTAGAAAAAATGAAGTAAATTCAAAATAATTCAAGGAAAATTTTAAAAATTTCAGAGAATTCCAAACATTTTAAAAGAATTCAGGATAAATTAATAAGAATTAATGGTGAATTCAAAATCAATTTAAATGAATTGAAAGAAGCGAAATATCCAAAGCATTCCATTTATTTCAGTAAAATTGGAGTGAATTTAGAAGAATTCGAGGCAATTCAAGAGAATTTCATGAAATTCATAAGAATTTGAGTGCATTGAACAAAATTTACAAAATAAATAAAATTTCATCGAGTTGAGTAAAATGGGAATAAATAGAATTCAAGGCGAATTCAACAGAATTTAAGTGAATTGAAAACAAAATTTCAAAAATAAAAAAAAACAATGAATCAAACAAAACTTCAGTGAATTAAGAGGAATTTAAAGGAAATGAGAATTCGATGCAATTCATAAAAACTCAAGAGAATTGGAAAAAAAAAAATAACATTAAAAAACGCATTGATTAATGACGTCTAGAATGAATTTAGAAAAATTTAAGTGAATTCAAAAGAATTCAAAAGAATTTAAAAAAATTTAGGATTGTTAATTCTAAATGAGTTCAAATGAATTGCAATTTTTTTCAATTTTCAAGTGAATGGAAAGTGAATGGAACAAAATTTTAAAAATCCAAAAAATGTTATTGAACTTGAATAAATGGGAATGAATGATCAAAAATCTGATAAAATGCATAAGAATTGAAGGTGAATTTAAAAGTCTACAGGATGAATTGAAAAAAAAATGAAAATTCAAAAAAGATCCATTGAATTCAGTGGATTTCAGGAGGATTCAAAAGAATTCAAGAAAATTTGCAAATAGATTCAGACCTGAATGCAATAGTAGTTACTGGTTAATCCTTGGGTTCTCTGTTTTAATTTATTGAGTGAAAAGTGACTAAAAGTGAATTAAGTGACAACGTGGAAACCCTGAGTAAAATATTCAGAGAAACTGTTAAACAGAATACACTTTAGCATCCTTGGTATAAATTGTTTTCTTGACTTACAATTAAAAGCTAATTAAGAGAATATTGTGGGAATTCCTCAAAATGTCACACTTTTGACATTTTCAATTATGGAAGAAATTCCTCTTCAGAATAACCTTTACCTTTAAGGATAACATGTTCCACGTGCCCGAAGGGCTGAATAAAGGTTAACACCGTTTTTTATCATAGAATAATTCTACGGCACGTGACACATATTTATAATTTTGATTCCAGAGTTGATATTTAGTTTCGTGTATTTATATTTTAATTTTACAAGCACCAGTGTGAAACCTCACATTTTTTCATCACCTAATAGATTCATGAATTTATCATTCTCATTTACTATACCTGGCCACATATAATTTGGTGGAATAACCTGTTGAAAAATGAAACTGTTTAGAAGGCGTTTATATCATTTGTCAATTTCGTGTTGGGTCTAGGATGGTCAATATAGGTATCTGAAGATATTATTTATTAGCCTCTACAGAACATAATTTTTTTTCCGTCTCTTATGTCCAAAATTTAGTGGCCCATGTGGGTCGATACAGACAAGCTAAAATAATAATACGTTGCCTTTAACGAGCTCTTACTTTCACGTTTGAGAACTAGTATATAAAAAAATTGGTCCGTCGGAAACAGAAAAATGCGTTAAAAAATGACCTTGAGTGGCCAATATGAACCATATCCATATATGTGTGAGAGATTCGATAAAAATACTCAATTATGTCCAGCTCGTTATGATTTTTTGGCCTTTTTTTTGTAACACCGACACTAAACCTTACTTAAGAGTCTCATTAAATAGAGCTGCATAAAAAGTTGCTCGAATTATCCAATTTCTCGCTCGTATTAATTCTTCGGTCTTAATAAGAAGGTGTGACTTATAGACAGGAATTATGATAGTAATAAGGTATATTTCAACTGGTATGTCTATAATAATAATAATAATTATTATTATTATTATAAAAAAAATTATATCTCAGACTTAAGGTGGTTACAGCCCAATATGTCGAGGGCACTTTTCGAGTTAGATATTTGTACCAAATTGAATATATTGCACGGGGCTATCCCGGTTTATATCATCAGTCACGGACGCATTTTGGTAAT
>JAUMHM010000089.1:988329-1004662 GCA_032362435.1 Melikaiella ostensackeni | reverse complement strand
TTGGAGCATCTATGGCCAGAGAAAGCACATGACGCCTTATGCGAGGCGCACTACAACTGCACTTTTTTAATTTCCAAACAAAATAGAAACAATTGTACTAAAATATAGCTTCGAGAGAAGAAAATAAAATATATTTATTGTAGAATACGTATGCAAAAAAATAGACCAAAATATTCAACCGTTTGGCCGTGAAATTTTCGCCCATAAAACCGCAATCAAATAAATGCCCTCAACATTTTGGATGTTTCAATTCAACACGCAAATATTTTTACGCCTCCTATCTCAAAAGATAGTAGATGTAACGCATTAACATCTGTATGTTTCGCGGTACTATCTTATACTTTAAACATCTAGGTTTGAACATGCATTTTTCTCCGTGTGGGAATATTCCATAGAAAATTTACTACTACCCGACTTTCATTTAGGGCATTAAAATCACTTATTTGTGTCTCAACTAAGATTAAATAAAATATAATTGCTAATAATTGGTTATTGAACTCTGGGGCACATGGTTTTGCAGTAGAAGGATGATATGATGGACGGTGATAGGTATATGCATAACTTGATAATCCGGTTCCGTATGAAAAGGTCGAGCACTTTAGAACCGGTATCAGTTCCATCACTGTCATTTATACCTCTGTGGCGACCAATATTGCTTGGAATGGCAGAAGCAATTAATTCGTCTAGTTTTGGGCTTCTGGATTCGGTAAATGGAATCTTGCGTGACAGGAAAAGTGTACAGATCAAATCGGGCGATGTTTTGAAGTGTAAATACATGATCACAAAAACACAATGTTTACTACCTGAATTATCAAATAATAAAATTGCAATAAACTTTTCCGGTAATACCGTATACTAGGGCCGAGCGACGCATATGTGGGGAAAGCGGCGCACCCTTAATTCTGTATTTAAAACGCGATGTTGCGTCTTCAACGTTTTTCAATTGAAGTTTTACAATTGTTAGTTGCAACTTTTTGTATTTGTTACCCAGGAGAAGCAAATATCGCATTCAGAAATGCAGAATCAAGGGTTTGTCGCTTTCCCCCACATGCGCCACTTATCCCAAATTTACGGTAAGTTACTTTCAAAATTGTATAAGTTGGTGTCTTTTCCTGGGTCATTTCTGAACTAAGAATCGATGAACTGAAGTTCGAAGGCGACACTTGTATGAGAACTTAGAGATATATTTATTCACATAATGCGCATGCGATGATGTGACAAGAAAAAAGTGCAGTTTCAAACCTGTTTATCCTTCTTCTGATCTTATGTAAACTCCTTACCTACTGCATCACTTCACGAAGTATGCACGTTAATTAAGGTTCATTCTATACTAGAGTCGAAAAGATATTTTCACTCTTGTCTATCTACACAAAAAAAGGAATTTTTTTCTTTTCCAATTGTGATATAAATTAAAAATTAGAAGTGTGTCACTCCTGACCGCGATGGTTCGTAATGAACTGTTACTCAGCTATAGTCGGTCATGATTCTGTATTTGCGTTGTTCGACACAGAACCATAAAAATCAGGAACAGGGTAAAAACTGATTTATTGGACGTAACCTGGTTTCAATGTGTTGATCTCGAACATTGCCGACAGAAATATCTCGCGAGAAAACAGATTTTTAGTCTATCTAAATGTAAACTTGCTTGTAAAACGGAGAATTCGAACGATTGATCCAATTCTATTCAAGATTTCATTATACTCTAGAACATTTATAGTGTAATTTTCTTCCCAATATTATGTCGACGTGTCGACATGTATTGTTTATACTTTTTTTATACGACTCAGTCTCTACAGTTTTTAAAAATGACTTTAATAGTTCATCATCTTGATTAATATATGGGTGAAAATGAAAGAGATAGAATCATTTGATTTCGAATTGAATAGAAGAAGTATTTCAGGTCAACATATAACATTGTTTTTCTATTCAGAATATTAATTACAATAAGTATAAGAATAATAATTTGCGAGATGAAAAAGTTCGCTCTTATTTTATAATTATAATTTTGAGTATTTAATGACAATCTTTGGATATAAACCGCTTACGATATTTTTTAAGTCAAAATAACAATTAGATCTGCTCGCCGAGGCTTAAAATGGGAAAAATATAATTCCGTTATTA
The DNA here is from genome assembly GCA_032362435.1 of Melikaiella ostensackeni. Classification (NCBI taxonomy): domain Eukaryota; kingdom Metazoa; phylum Arthropoda; class Insecta; order Hymenoptera; family Cynipidae; genus Melikaiella; species Melikaiella ostensackeni. The sequence goes on along the minus strand of JAUMHM010000089.1, from coordinate 1,002,541 downwards.
TATAAAATGTTTTATTTCAGCTTCGAGGACCTAAAAATACGCAGATCATGTCTGGTACGCCAGTGATCACATGTATTTACAATATTTATGTCAATCTTATAATAATAATAATAACTATAATTTTATAACATTTAGCTAAATACATTTTCCTTCCTTAGCTTATCATTTTGACGTCTCAATATTCGCTTACTGCCTTAGCGCCTCCCTTTAATGCATCGCATTAGCGCATCGCCTCAACGCATCGCCTTACCGCATCGCCTTAGTTTATCGCTTACAGGCGTCACTTTTCTCATCTCGCTTTGTACAATTTTGCTCTCCAGTCTTCATCGCAACTTTAATTTCAACAGATTTTACATTTCTCCTCTTATGTTCTATTCTCACTTGATCTCTTCTCCCTTTCCTTCCTTTCCAATTTCCTTAACCATTCCACCTCCCCAACTTCCCCTTTTTCATGCAGAATCTTCCATATTATCATACTTCCTTTTTTTGTTTTCAAAATCTTCCGGTCAGTGTTTTAATGTATCCCTATCTCTCCCATAGAGCATGCATATTTTTTCCTCTTCTCTTCTCCAATATTTATTCTAATCTTCTGTGTTTCCACATCTCACACATGCAATCAATTTCTGACTGTCTCTTTTTTCCTTTTTCTCCAGATATATTGGTTTTCCTTCAATTCTTTATTCCTTCATTCCACTTTCATTCACTTCCTTAAACCACTCCCTTGACCAACCACGCCTGTTCAAATACCTTTTCCTATCTTTAATTCCTTTACCCTCCCTCCTTACACTTTCTCGTTCCTTCAGATGTACTAAACCTATTGTTCTACTATCATTATCTATGAATTTCTCTTCGCATTTGCAGGTTCTATTACCTGCCTTTATTCTCATTTTCTCCGTATCTACCTCCTTCAACACAATGTACCATGGTATGCATCTTGTTCAGTCCCGGAGTCCATTTAATGTACTTCTCATGCAACTTTTCTACCTCTTAATATTTCTTCCACCCCCAAGTCTCGACATCATACATTAGTAAACTTAATACCAACGCCTCAAGCATTCTCATTCTTCTCTTAAAATCATCTTTAAATAATTTCTCCTCTATACCCCAATCCTATTTATGGCTACATACGCTATTTTCAATCTTTCCTTAAAACGTGATCCTTGATGTTACCATCTTTCTCAAGTAAAAATCCCAGATACGTAAATGTTTTCACTTTTTCAATCTTTTCCCCTTTCCATTGCCATTCATTTTTCCTTTTACTTATCCCAAAAACTGATACCTTAGACTTATCCACATTCAAAATCTATTTCTTCTTCTAAGAACTTACCTAGTTTTTTCATCATGTTTCCCAAAACTTCCTCCTCTTTAACTACCAATACAATGTCGTCCGCATATTTCAACGACCTTTTTTGTCAATTTGTCTCCTTCTATCACTAGTCCTCCCTCTAAACCTTTTTTAAATACCTCTTCCATGTCTGCTGTAAGCACCGCAAACAGTGGGCTCAGCGAGCACGCCTGTCTTAAACCACACTCTGTCCAGAATTCTTCTAATGTTTTAGCATAAATTTTTACTTTAATCTTCTAATGTTCTAGAACCAACTTTTACCCTATCTCTTTTCTTTATGAATCTATCTCACTCTTTCTATCAGATTCATGGTTTTTCCAAAAAAGATATTTCATATCAACAAGAAAATATGTTTTGACTTTAACAAAAAAAAAGGATAACGAAGGAACTTTACATGAGAATATCAATAAATTTAATTAATCTATTTGAATTTGATAAAAAAAGCTGCCATGCACATATACACAATTAATATATGTTTCATTATTTATAACTGGAGTTATCCTATAAATTACCCCTAATGAGGAAGTCTAAATTGGCTTCGAAACATGTTGGTCCCAAGTAGTATAAAAAGACGGAAAAAAAGAATGTGAGGTTGGTTTTGGTTGACTCTTTCCTTTTTCTCCCTCTTTTTTTTTTTTGGTTTGTACACTTATTGTACATTTGTTTCTAAAAAGGCGGAAAAGCGGATAGTCTCGAAGTCTAGTTTTAATTTGTGAACTTTTTGGGTGTTTCTTTTTCAACACATCAAAAATTTTCATTAGGAAGTAGATTTCATTTCGATCTTCAGAAAAATTTTCCGTTCTATTTCTAACTTTTTTTGTAATTCTAGTGCTCTTAACCTATACCTTCAACTCCTCCCATATATCGTTTAACATTATCTTCTCAAATCTAATCTTTTCGTTTTTCATACAAAAATTGTAAAAAGAGTCTGAGGGGATAAAAAAGCGAGTTCTGGATTGTAAATGGAGTCTGAGAGAATGGCAAAAGCGATAATTACTTATCATTACTTATTGTTTATAATTCAAAGAAGATTTTGATATAGTTCAATGGATTCATTTCAAAACGAATAAATTGGATACTTAAAATATTGGTATATTTCCAAAATTGACCATTAATTCTCTTTTGAAGAAATTGACAAATCTGTATATATCATAATTATATTTGGTCATACAGGTCTATTTAATATACCATATCAATCGATTTATTTCATATAACGAATAAATTTAGTACTTACCAGAAAAAAAATTACTTATAAACGAAAACTTTAAAACTTTAAAGGTTCTTGAAACTGAAAATTTTTGTATTGAGATAGCTATAAATATTCTATCGAATTATATCAACTAATTACCACCCTATGTTAAAAAAAATTCGGTTCACCGGATCTGGTAGAACTGCAAATACTGTGATAAATGTTCTTAAAAATTTCAAATGTTTTAAACTCATTTTTTGTCATGCCCACGATATTTAATGAATCAACCTCAACCTTTTTTGTTAAAAAGAATGTATTGAATTAAAATCTACGCATAAAATATTTCCTTAAAACCTCATTTTTAGACTTCTCAGCTCGCATTATGTCAAGACATATCAAAAAATTGATTTCGAGAATTATCATTGTCACAAAGCTTCTCTATACGGAAGCAATAATCAAATGACAAAATTTTTTAATCGTAAAATCTAGGAGTGTCTTTTTCAATATTTTTTATACGAAATTAAATTTCAGATCGATAATTTTAATCACTTATACACCTCGTAAATCTACTCATGAAAATGTTGAAAATTTAAAAAATTTAAAAATTCTTCACATAAAAGTTTAGAAACTTTACTTTTCTGTTTGTTTCACTTTCCTTCGTTGCATTTACCCATTTTTGCTTTATCTTGTTTTTGAAATTTCGCACATTTTGTAGCACACCTTTCAGCAGCTTTATCACTTGCTTGTGAAGTTTGGTTACGTGTTTTCTATACAATTATCAAGAAATATAAAAAAATTAGTATCAAAACTGTTTTTAAGATATTTACATTAAATTGACAAAAGTAATTAATACTGTTGCTCACCCCTCGACACAATATTCTCTTGGGTGGATTTTTATGTTCATAGAATTTATCAGACCAAACTTCTTGTTCTTTCCACCAAATACGCTGATATTCATTAGTCAATAATTGCTCTATGCATTGCTTTTCACAAGTTCTGGTTTAATTTTATCAAATTATTTACTGTTTTTCTAAAAATATTTAAATCTTATAGTCTTACTTTTCGTAGGATGGAATGAAAACTTTCGCGTTCGTAAAGTCAGAGGATATGATATTGTCTGGTTTTCTTAAAGGAATAGCAGGTGTCCATGTTGAAGCAAGTTTTTTTTTATTCATTCCAATGAAAAAATGTTAAAAAATCTATATTATAAAATCACTCAGCAGACATCACGTTAAAATCGATTGAGCCATTTGAACTTAGTTACAGAATTGTTTTTAAATTGTATTTCATTTGTCACAAAAATTTTGTAGTTTTTGAATTTAGTAACAAAAAATTATAAATATAAAGTGAAAGATAAGAAAATCGTGTTCACATGGGAGTAGGATATAAGTAGAGTTAATTTTAGATTGTCGGTGAAAAGGTAATTCTCGATACCAGCAATCATTCAACATAAGTGTTGTAAGAACTAAGAAGAAAAAGTGTACAAATCTGTGCGAATTGCGAGATATAACGTTAACTAATCTTGGAAACAATGCGCCTTTCTGCTGGCAATTTCGAGTCCTTAATAATTAACTCTAATAAGCAATTAAGTTCATCCGCTGTGATTTGTCCGCCGCTGATCTCAATTATTTAGTTGTGACCAACGTTTAAACCAATCACCAATCACCATCCATAATGGTGATTTTCTTTTTTTTTTCTTCAATACTATACCATCTCGTTACTCTACTGAAACCATTATGGGTTCGATGTGCAATCTTTTCTCGAGAGGTAGGTATTACTACGTAAGAAAACGCGAGATATTAAGAGAAATGTCGATTGAGGACGAACGTGGTATGAATGTACGTTCACTTTCAATCAAAATCTTGATATGCTTATATATATTTATGTGCAGCAAAAACACAATTATAGAATTAAAAAAATCGATGTCTGTTTCAGAAGATCAAAATTCGCGGGACTGAGTCTCCGCAAAGTAATAAAAAAAGTAGAAAAAGAGTCTCAATACTCATACGAGAAAAAAAATCTGCCATGAAGGACGGAATGTGAAAAAGACACAATTTCTACCGGGAATTATTATCTGCAAAATAAATTACTTTGAAGACTGAAAGTGGAATATCTCAGTCAATATCTCAATATCTCAATCATGAGACATCTTAACCAAACTTGGTGGGTTTATAGAACCCACTAATGTATAGAAATTCTGTAAGTAAAGAAAATATTGATTGACAGCACTTGACGAAAAGCTAAATGATCGAAGATTTCTTTCAACACTGATATAGATTTTACATTTTACATTTAATAACCTAAAATTTTATGGATTATTCGTCTTGCTCAAACTATGATTTTTTTTAATTAAATGCTTTCAGTAAATTGGGAAAACTTCGTTCATTAAATGTTATTGAATTGAGTTCAACGAAGGCAACCATCCACGCATGCATTAAAGAGTGGCTCATTCAGTGCGAAAAACAAACACAGAAAAAACGAAAGTTAAAATGTGTTGCAGATCAATTTTTGAACGGTTTAAAATCAATCGAAATTCGGCGAAAGTTTCACCGAGGTTAGAAAAATAATTCTTAACTCATTTAACTACGTTACACTGCGCTGGAGTCAGCAAATTTTGATAGAACGTAGAATCGGTAACAAAAATACAAATATATTGTTCTTGTTTATAAATCTCCTCTGAAATAGATTAGACTATTGCGAAATCACTAGAACTTATTTTACACCACTTAGCAAAAAGCAACTGACAGCTGAGAATCACCATTTTTCTCCAGTTTAATGAACTCAAATGACGGTAGATAGCGCTGGCGTCCTTATTTTTGCTACTTTTCCAATAAAAATTGAGGCGAAACAGACGAAAGATTACTCAGGAAAGTTTAATATCACGAAGTTTTCTTCGCTTCATGTGAAGTTTAATCGGCAAGGTTATTTTTTGTTGTAGCGAATCTTTCACCTGGAATCGATGTAAACTTTATCTTTTGTTTTTTCTGTGAATACAACGTGCACAGTGAGTACAGTTTTACAGGTGTTATCCTTTTGTTATTGATTCATTTTTATGTATTATTTTCTCTTTTATTTCAGAGATATAAAAAGAAACTGGCGCTGAAAAGGAACGCCGTATGCAGCTGGAATCGGGGGAAAATTTAGAAGGAGAAGACTAATAGAGTATAGAATATTTTGAAGTATTATTAATTAATTCGGCTCAAAATAGTTATTTTGCGCTGTATATGTATTGATGAAAATATCCCTTTTTTTTTTTAATTTTAATTTTCTAGGAACAACAGGTTCATGACTGAACAATTATAATTTAAAACATTTATCTGATAGTTGAAATCAATTCGATTTTAATTTCAAATTCATTCTGACACATATTCTGATTAATTCTTGATGTTAGGCTTTCGGGCCTGTTTGGAATAATTAAATTTCTTCAGTGTTAATGCGCGCCGACTCATGCAAAGTAGGATCTTGCAGTTCGAATCCGGGCTGAGGTAGATTTCTTCTTGTGTCTTCTCGTATTTCTCGTTTTCTAAAAAATACTGGTCAGTAAATCGAAAAAATGTAGCATTGAAAAATTTAAATATTCTGATTCTTTAGTATACCAATCTTAAAAAAAAGGTTTCTCTTATAACACGAAATTCTTTCTAGATAAGGTCAACTAAATTCAGAAAGAACCGATCACAAGTTCAACATTTGTGTGTTCAACTGACCTGCTCGCTTTGCTTCCTTTATTGTCATGTTATGTTTGAAATTATGAAAACAATTTTGTATGTATTGTCTTTACTACATTAAAAGTTATTTCTGACAAAACTTATTTCATTTATTTTATTTCTATTTACCTTCTGATTTAAACCTATCGATGATGATGGTTCCCCTACACCACTCACACGTCCTCACGAAGCTAAATCAGCAATCGAGATTACTATAGTCTCTAGCAATCTAACCCCTCTAAGTTCCTGGAAGGTTGAACAAAACTAAATGGGCAGTGATCACTTCCCAATCTCTACCATCTTACAAATCTCTTGTTCATATTTTAGAAGCTTTTCCCATAAATATAATCTAAAAAAGGTTTTTTTGAAGTACTTTCTATGAATCCCTTAAAGATGAAAAGTTTATTAATGACCAAGAAGATAACGTCTCATTTTCGGCTCTTCAAGCTTACCTAAACTTATTTGAACTAACTGATAATGCCCTTCATAAAACTGGTCCTAAAATTGAGCAAAAACCTACCCAAGATCATGACAACTCCCCGACATGGTGAAATGAGGAATATCTTGTACTTCTAAAATCTCCAATATCTGGAAAAAAATCTCGGGATTCAGACATAGGCTGTTGGCTTCACCCTCACCCACTACCTCTTTAGATAATATAGAAACTGTGCAAAAAGTGGAGAACGTGTTTCGAGCCCTAGTTTACGCAACATTCATACAATAAACATGCATAAACACATTCATCCTCTATGCATAATTTTGTAGTAGGCTGATGATATTGTCATTTTCTTCTTATCTAGAAATCTTGAAGAATGTATTAACATCTTGTATGAAAGCCTCAACTCACTTCAAAAAATTTTGTAATCGACAGGACTTAATATCTCAGTTCAAAAAACTAATGTAGTCATATTCAACTCAAACAAAAATCGCATTCCGAAGAACACTCATATCCTATTAGATAATCAGGGAATCTCTTTCTCATTCAAAGTAACCTTCGTAGAGTTTATCCTTGATTCTGAACTATCTTGGGTTCCACATTTTCAAAGTTTGATGGATAAAATCAATAAAGTCATAAATATTATTAAATTTCTCAGAGGTACTTGGTGGGGTGCCCATCTAAGAACTCTACGTATGCTTTATCGCTCTCTCATAAGTAGCGTTCTGGAATATGGATTTCGAGCTATAACACTCTTCAAATCTAAGTCCTATGACTGCAAACTGCAAAACCGTATATTGAGACTAATTATTGGGTACCGTATATCACCCCTATTCCAGTAATGTTTGCAGAACTTAAAGAACCTCCCTTACATCGCCGATTTCTGTTCCTAGCTGAGAAATTTCTAATTAAGGTTTCCTCTATGGAAGACCATCCGCTTCTAGACTCCCTTTATCATTTAGAATCTATTTCTTCAAGAAATAATTGATATATCGTCAGAGAAACCTTTTTTTTATTAAATGCTTTTATACACCTGAATAAATACGAATCGAAAATATTGTATTCTTATACCACTATTAACTAGATTTTGGATTATTCTCTCAAATTTGAAATTTCCAATATCAACATACAACTAGGCGAACGCTTCATTAAGAGTCCTTGCCCAAATTTAGAATTTAGAAACTATGTTGAGGAAAACGTCAAAACTGAAACTATTTTCTAGACAGATGGCTCTAGAAAAGAAGATACCTTACAAACAGGAATTGGAATTACTTGTCCTCCCTGTCAAATTTTCGTGAAGAATAAAATTTTTCACCACGCATCTATTTTCACAGACGAAGCTATTGCCACATCTGAAGCACTAGAAAATATTCTTTGTGAGGAAATTTCTCCTGCTACTATTTGCTCTGACTCCCGCAGTTTCTTAACTGTTTGCTTGAACTTTAATTATCTAGAAACTAAAAACTTCTTTATTTACAAGATAAGAAACCTCCAATCCATGTAGAAAACAAAAATATTAAAATTAGTCTTCTTTGGATACCGGGACATACGAGATTTTTGGCAAGGAGATAGCAGACAAACCAGCAAAGCTTGCCTTGACGAATTAAACTCCTTTAGACTGTAGAACAGAATTACAGAAACATTAAATAAATTATCAAAGGCTGATCTAAAAAGAAACAGTAGCAATAAAAGTGTGGGCCTTTATTATTTCCAGAATTTCTTTTCGGAATCCCCAAAACCTTGGTTTTTTAAATGACAACTGGGAAGAAGAAGTGACATTGTTTGTATCCCTCGCCTTAGAAATAACCATTACGCTCTTGCCTGCTCCGCAAACCTAATAGCTTAAGCATGTCATTATTCAAATTTCTTAAAAATTGCGAATTGCTTGTCTAATCTTGCACGTACTTACTTTACTTTCTCTTCTCTAAATGTTTCTAATTTTCATGTTTAGTTCATTTATACACTATCAAACTAATTGCACTACACCTCATGCCTTGAACCTCACGCCTTAATGACATATGAACCCCAAAAGTTGTGAAAACAATACATTTAGTCGCAACAAATAAATTCGTATATTCTGTCTAGTGGAAACTAAGCTACTATCGCTCACCTGCGATTTACTGCGCTGCCTGCAAACAATGCAACGCACGGAAACTGGACATCCCTATCGATCTAGTACTCAGAACAAATACCCCAAAGAAGAAGAAAACTTTAGGATCCCGCCAGTGGTCTCATTTTAGTACCACTCGAGATTGTTTTTTCTGACTCTTATTTTTAATACCTTAAATGAACCCTGAAATAATACTTTGTTTTTACAGTGCTGGGAACCTTCCTGGAACATTTACGTTAATCTTAAGACCCACGCGCTTCATGACTTTTTTGAACATAGATTGACTATTTGACACATAATTTTAAAAAATTGAAATTTTGAAAATCAGTACATATTTCAGATTTTCTAAATTTGCCTTTTTGAAAATTCTGTGTCAAAAAATCATTCCGAATTCAAAAAAGTGTATTTTTTTGGAAAAAATATACATTTGAGTGAAAAATGTATTGCGGAATAGTTATTGTACTCACCGAGCACAACTCAGAACAACTTTTATGTTTTCAAAATTCTCAAATTGGTCATTTTTTTCAGTTTTTTTGGACAGCTTCTTTCGAAAACATTTTGAGTTTTTGCATTTGTATCTGCAACACAATATTGTGCGTATTAAGTAGAGCGGAGTGAATATGCTCAAATTTGTCGAATCGTTTGAGCTAAGGGGAAACAATTCGTGGGTTGACTTCCCAAACAAGTAGAAAAAATAATTTTTGAAGTCAGTTAATATCTTCGGTTCTCTTTTCTGATTTGAAAAATAAAAAAAAATCCCCATTGCTTCGACAGTTATGGAGAATTTTTTATATGTACGGTTTTCGCTAGCAAACAATAACAAAAAATTTGAAACTCAAAAAAAAATTTTTGCTTAATTTATAATTTTTTAAAAATGACTGAAAGACATGTGTTCTCTCATTGAGTCCTGTGCTAACATTTTGGAAAAATTTGCATATGTCGAACCTGAAATTTTTTCAGCTTGAACCAAAGAAGTATGCTATTATTTTGTTTTTTTCGAAAACAAAAATTTGTCGTGGTGTTTTAAGCATTCGAAAATTGTCAATTTTACTTTTTTTTAGTACTTTTGACGACGTCTTAACTGAAAAAACGGGATAACATTGACAAGTATGCCTCCCCCAAGAATTTGCCCCTTCCCTCTAGGAGATAGTGGGGGACATAATATGTGTCCTAAATGATGCCCTTGGCTTATTTCTAGAAGAATATCGCACTGCCGTGCTGGCACTATCATTTTCTATGTCTGAAAGCTTAGTCTAATCAAATCGTCTGCGTCACAATCATAGTTTCATAAAAAGTTCAATCCTATAAAAGTATTACTAATGGTACAGATCTTCTTACGAATCTGAAATGATTCCATAGCGGTATAAAGCTGGTACATGACACAGATATTTTTTCAACATTACGAAATCTAAAATTAAAAAAAAAATTATTCATGAAATTAATATGGGTGAAAAAATAAAATTAGAAAATATTATGTCCCTGGAATATTATACGCTTGTGTTTAGAGGAATACTTTTTTTCATTAAAGGGCTTTATGATGCCTATTTCGCCCCACAATACCCTATGTCCCAATTATTTTTACTTTTCTCGGTATCAGAAAAACAATCGATTAAAGATGAGAAAATGTCATCTGGTACCGTGTCCCTTACCATATTTTTTCATATTTATGGTGACTTACCTCTTAAAGGAAATTTTAACATAATATCATCAATTCATTTATTTTTTAATATTTTCAATATTTTTTTGTTTCTTCTGTACGCTTGGTGAGCCTCTTTACTGAAAGTTTCGATTTTAAAATGCTGCACGTGAAGCTTAGTACTTTGTGACAAGTCTCGTGCATTGCCCAATATTTTAGTATAATTGAAATGACAACAAAATCATTTGCACCTAAAAAAAAGAAATTAGAAATTTTTGATTTTTTGGACATTGCCGCAAATTTATGGAAAGTTTTTGGAATGTATAGAAAGTGTGGGGAATTTATAAAAACTGATAGGAGTGTTTAAGAATGTTTAAAACTTTTGGAAATCTGGGAAACTTTTGGAGGGTAATGGAAATTTTTGGAAGTTTCTAAGCTTGAGAAAGTTGTATTCAGGGTTGATAATTCCAATCTCATTTATGAAGTAATGAATGGTCTTTTTCCATCTTAAAGACCTAACTGCAGGAGGCTGGTGCCCTTCTTAGTATACAACACAAACCGATCATAACTCCTTTTGTTCTGGCTTTGTTTTCATACATTTTTTTGAATGACCGAAGTATGTTAGGACTGATGTTATGAATGGAGACTCCAGCTTATGACGATTTGGCTGCTCAGATTGGACATGATTTTATCCCTGTGGAAAAAAATTCTCACATCAAGTTGTTAGTTGGTTGTATAGTTTATATAATGAAAAATACAAATAATAATGTAGCCTCGGATAGGATTGTCACTTCTGTTGACGAAAGGCATGCCCACGGAAAAGTTTCAGGCGATGAATGGAGACTGGGTGTTTGGAAAGCTAGAGGTGTGAATGATGTTAGAAGGGCAAAAGGAAGAAATTGATTAGCTTATGCTCAGAAAAAGGCCTATTTATTACGAATACTTGGTTCAGATATCAAATGATTCACATGTATACTTCGTGCAGAGGCAAAAGCCACAGTATGATTGACTTTGTGGTAGCGGACGAGAGACTGAGAGGGCTTGCAAGAGATACAAGTGTTACGAGAGGTTCTGAGTGCGGAACGGATCACTACCTCTTAGTTTCAAAAATGAGCCTAGGTCAAGGGTGGAAGAGAAGAAGAATAAATAATAAGTCAAAGTAGATGCGAGTTAGAATAGAAATTTCGCAGACACCAGAAGTACAAATAGTATATCGGGAAAAGCTGAAGAAATATTTAGGTCATCATAGAGAAGACTGGAAGATAGTATTATGCAATACAAATGTACAGAGTGCATGGATAATACGACGGGATAGCTTCTTTAAGAGTGCATTTAAAGTGTGCGGTACTGAGGCTGTAGGAAGAAAGACTGAAGATGCTTGGTGAACTGATGAAATTCGCGTGGCTGTTAAGGAGAAAAAGCAAGCATGCTCGAGAAAGCTAAATATTAAGGGTCTTAGCAATGAGGAGAGGACTAGATTAGAAAATGATTATAGGTTAAAAATAGAAAAGCAAAGATACTAGTCAAAGAAAGCAAGGAAAAAAGCAAATCGGAAGAAGATAAAAAAATGCAAAATGATTTTGAAGAGAAGTATAAGGGAACTTTTTCAAGAAATTGTACGGAGGTTAAGCTATGAAGCATAACAGCTGTGACACAGGAGAGGATACGTTAGACAATCCCGTTGTAGGTGGCGAAAGAAGAATTGATATCGGCGACATTATGTTCGTAATTAAGAAACCAAATATTGGTAAGGCTGCTGGTATAGATGGTATCTCGCTGCTGAAATGCTTAAGGGCGGTGGCGGACATTCGTTTGTGTGGCTGAGTGAATTTATGAATATGCTTGCTGGGAACGGTGAAGTTCCAAATAACTGGAGACAGGCGATTATCGTTTCACTCTACAAGGGAAAGGGTGATAAAGGTGACTGCACCAATTATAGAGCAATTAGCCTACTAGTTTAGTTTAGTTTATAGATGGGCGGGGGGCCCCAGTAGGGACACCCCTTGGCGCTCAGGCTATAAAGTCCATTGTGCCACACCCTTAATAGTTCGCTCCTAGTGGTTGGCTATCGACCTCTTGATGAAGCCCAAGATGTCGACCACTGTTTGCGTTGTAATTTCCTCGGGTTCCATGAAATGAGCCCCAAGGGTTTGTTGCCTGAGCCTGGCTAGTACCGGGCACTGGCATAGGACATGAAGGGATATTTTGTCATCCCTACCGCATTTCCTGCACTCTGTCGTGGGACTTAGCCCCATTTTGTGCTTGTGATAGTTTATGATTGTACCCAGTGAGCATCTGAACCACTAACCTTAGACCTTTCTTGGGTAACCTAAGGATTTCCCTGGCTCTATCCTTCATGTACGTATAGCCCAGGATGACTTTCGCCTTTCGGCAGCTTTGGTTTTGTTCCTAGTACTCCCGGTGCTTCGTCCGAATCCAGTTTTTGATGGCCATCCCTATGCAGCAAGACGCTAGTCCCAGAGCCGCTTCGGGATCTATATATTTACTTACTGCACCGCTCTCCGCTGAATGGTCAGCTTTTTCGCTGCCCCTGATCCCTCAATGAGCAGGAACCCATATGAGGATGAGGGTCACGTTATTCTTTCCTGCCAGTTGTTTTCATGCCTTTTTGCATTCCCAAACCAGCCCTAATGTTATGTCTGGTTTTCCAACTTAATGTCGCTTGGCTGTCTGAGCAGATTGTAATCTGCCTGCTAGCCGTGTCTTCTTCTATGAATATCTTAGCGCAGCGGAGGACAGCCAGGACCTCCACCTGAAAGACGCCGGCATGTCGTCCAAGTGGGAATCTCATCCCCCTCTTTCCTGAACTATCGTTAATTCCTTCCCCTGATCCCCTTTCTCCCATAGAGCCATCTGTGTACCAGATATACCCCTGGAGGAGCGGGTTACTATTTGCTTTCCACATATCCCTGTTTGGGACGACAACGCGGAAAGTCCTTGTGAGGTTGAAGCGACGTGTAGGGGCTCTTCGCAGAGCATGTAGCCTATCGCCGCCGTGGGCGTAGTCCTCATTGCTCTCGTCACCCCCCTGACCGCAAGCGTTTGTAATCGTCGCAGTGTATCCTGCATCGTTTTGAGTGTTGCCCTTAGCCACCAACCTACGGCCGTGTATACGAGCATTGGTTTTAGGACAGCAGAGTAGAGTCAGACGATCATCTTAGGTCCTAAAGCCCGTGTCAGATCAGAAGCTCTTCTGCACACATCCAAAATGCCAAGACAAATCTTCTGCATTGCGTTTCTAGATGCTTCGCCAGGTTCAGTTTACTATCCAGCATTATTCCCAAATATTTAACTGACTCTGAGATCATCAGCCTCACACCACGGAATGCAAGAGCGTCAACCTTCGGTGCTTTGTACTTTCTCATAAAAATGACTAAGCTGGTTTTTACCAGGTTCACCGAGAGCCCCGAGCTGTCGCACCAGAGCTCAACAATTCAAAGCGCTGACCTTGTTAGACCCAATTAATATGTCCAGATGAGTCCCTCTGGCTAGGATTACAGAGTCATCCGCATATCTCTGGGTATAATAACCCTTCTCATTTAGCCTTAGAAGGAGGCCGTCGACTACAATGCACCACAAGAGAGGTGATAGAACACCCCTCTGAGGGCATTCCGGTGGTGCTACCTCCTTAACTAAACCTTCACCCCACCTGGTTTCGTGACGCCTCCAACGCAGCATGCTCCCTATCCAGCTCACTAGCTGGCATGGCACGCCGCACCTCAAAGCCTCCCGGCAGATGACTTCTGAAGGGTTTTTCTGAAGGCCCCCTCT
>JAUMHM010000089.1:972175-988229 GCA_032362435.1 Melikaiella ostensackeni | reverse complement strand
GCCCAAAAAAAGCCCAAAATTCTGATGCAAAGAAATTTGGGAATTTCGGTTGTGGAGGTGCTAGCTTGATGGACCTTCAACAACACGCGATGACTTCTAGATTGATCTAGAATCTATCCCTTCCACACATTCCTTACTTACCCTTACCATATAATTGCCTTGATCCCCGGTAGTATAACGATGCTACAACCTAACATATTACGCTTACCCCGAAAAGGATTTGGCCTAATGGAATAATAATAATTTAAAAAATCATTTAGAAGATTCTAAGAATAATTCAATTTTAGGGGCTTAGAATTTGAAATTCTTAAATTTTGAAGAGAACTCTCATAAATTCTCATTCTAAAGATTGATCCAGTCACTTCAAATGACATTGACATGACAAGAAATTATTATAATTTTTTTTTCAAATACCTACGATTCCAATTTGTATGGCATTTAATCAAATAACTTCCAATTGTGGAATACAAAATTCAATTCCCCAATACTGAAGACTCCTGATTTGATTTTTAAAAATATTAAGCACTCAAAATAAGAAGTTATTTTATTCTTAACATTCCGAGTTTGAAAACGTTCAATTTTAAACATTTGAAAGAGCAGAAAAATATAACTTTATCATTTGGAAATTGTCTAATGTTTGAGGCTTTGAATTTTAACTTATCTAATTTTGAAAACTTTTCTTGAATGTTCCAACTCAAAAAAAAACATCACGTGCGTCCTGAACTACGACCTAAGACAGATTTATGTGTGAACATCTTCAGTAAACGTTAACTGAAATTGAAATCTTACATAAAGCAGAAGTCAAAAAAATAACTTTCACTTTTCCATACACATATCAATATATAGAAGAATACTGTACGAACTCAAAAAAATTAGTCAAAATATGAAATATAAAAAATATATAGAATATATATAATCACTTTTCCATATACGTATCAATGTGTAGAAGAATACTGTATACGCAGTCAAAAGAATAACTGATGGGCTCCTTTGAGCGGGTGAAGAGAAGCAAGCAACACGACAGAACGCGTGTGTTAGAGCCTTGAAGGTCTCTCCACAATAGGTCTTTATAAATCGACATAGTGTCAAAACAGTGCGAATCACGTTGATGCTGCATCGACGTTGTGAAGACAGCTTGCACTACACTTCCGAGCCATGTTTCACTCGACTCAGGCGCGACTCCCCATATCGAGGTCTAAGATGTTTGCACTTCAAAAACGTTAATTTCATTTACAAATAATCACGCAAGGCCTCTTCCAACTAAAATAATCAGTCCGTTACGTGGGCACATTCTCATTGCGCGCTTTGTGCGCGACTCGCTTCGCTCGCAAATTTGAGCACGTCTACGGCGCGCGTCTGTTGGATCTCGTGCTACCCGCTCGGATACTTTCGTTCCTCACACTTCGTGCTCGGCTTGGTTCACAGTGTAATGCATATTAAGAAACTTACTTGCAAATATTACAAAACTGTCGAAACCTCCACTTTTGAAGGGATCGTTACATTTTTTGATTTTAGATTGAAACGAAAATTGATATACTTATGGCTCTATCGGCCTTAATGAACACATTCCTATTACAATACTTGCGCTTCGCACTCGACTTTTTACATGTAATTATTTAATTCTCTAATAATACGTATATATTCACAAAAATTTGAATTTTCGATTTTTCAATAACATTTTTTATGTTTAATAAATAAACGGTGAGTTCTATCGAAAAATGTTTGGTGGAGACTTTTTTAGGCCTTTTTCAAGGGAATAATTTTCTCTTGAAAGTTTTTTTATATCACTGGTTTTTGGCTGATAATTTGAATTTTCGATTTTACGTTAGCATTTTCTTTGTTTAAAAGGAAAACCTCAAGTTTTATCAATAAAAAGATTACGAAAAAGTTTTTAGGTCTTCTCGAAAGTAACAATTTGTCTCACGGACTGTCTTTCGTATATCATATTATTTGACCGGAAAAAAGGATTTTTTTTGAACATGAAAAGCGTTATCATGATTAAAACAAAAACTATATGCCTTATCAAAAAATGGTCAAAGTAAATATGCAGATCTTTGTGAGATGAACAATTTCTTTTTTTTATATTTTTTGGTGTCTCGCACAGTTTTTCTGGAAAGTGGAATTTCTTTTTTTTCCAAAAGCATTATCATGATTAAAACAAAAACTGTATGCCTTATCAAAAAATGGTCAAAGTAAATATGCAGATCTTTGTAAGATGAACAATTTTTTTTTCATATCTTTTGGTGTCTCGCATAGTTTTTCTGGAAAATGGAATTTCTTATTCTTTCAAAAGCGTTATCATGATTAAATAAAAAGTTTTTCATCTTATTGGAACATTATATCATACAAATTTGTAGATCTTTTTAAGATGAACAATTTTACTTGCTAACATTTTTTTTTGCATCTTGCATAGATTTCCAGAAAAATTGAATTTTTAATTTTTGAAAAAGCATTTTCGATGGATAAAACCAGAACCGTTGGTCAAAAAAGGCTGGTTGACGAACTCGATGATACTTTCCGGTCCCTCAGAACGTATGGTATGCCAAAGCGCAATCCAATCATATTAGTCTTTCAAAAGTTATCCTGTATACAGTCTTTTTTTTGCATCCTTGAAAGTCAATTTTCACATAAAACCAATACCTTTTCATTGAGATGAGAATGTGAAAATTAGATATTCAAAAAAGATTCTTGCCTAATTTAGAATTTTTTGAAAATGTGCGAAAAACATGTTTTTTTTATTGAGTCATATGCACACATTTTGGAAAAATTTAAATATGTTGAAACGAAAATTTATTCAGAATGAACTAAAGAAACATGTTATTGTTTTGCTTTTTCGGAAGAAAAATTTTGTTTGTGATTCAGGAATTTTGGGATTTTGCATTTTTTCACCATTTTAGAATGTTTTACAACCGAAGAAATTTTTTTTTTCTATGAAAGTAAAATAATAATGGTCCGACTGAAAAATTCCGGAGAGTAAAATTCCAGACACTATCAAATTCCTAAAATTGAAAAAATTCGAAATAGAGAATTCCCGAAATTATAAAATTGTCGGCAATTTAAAATTCCCGATTTGGAAAATTCACGATAATAAATATTACCCAAGATAAATTAAAATATTCACACTATCAAATTTCCAAATTATAAAATTTCCACGTCTAAACAATTAAGAAATTGTTTTATTAATAAATAAATAATAAAATAAGAAAAAGGGTTATCAAATAAATGTATTTTATTTTATTCATTATTTATTATAGATCCGGGAATTTTATAATTCGGGAATTTCCCTGTGTCGGCAATTTCACAGTTTCAGATATTTTATAATGCCGGCAATATTATTTCATTTTGGGTATTTTAAATTTTGGGCAATTTTATAATTTCGGGAATTTTCTATTTCGAATACATTCTTTTTGGGGAATTCTCAATTGTCGGGAATTTTATTTTTCGGGATATTTCAGTCGTCAAAAAAATTTCAGGCTTTTTTTTGGACAGTTTCAAAAAATTCTAAATTAGGAAAAATTTTTTGTTGAATTTATAATTTCTCATTATTGTTCACTGGAAAAATCTGTACATCTACAATAATCGCCATAGTTTTCAAACCAATAGGAATTTTTTTTTCATTTTCAAATCAAAAAAAGATAACAGAAGATATAAAGCGTTTTCATAATTTTTTTTTGCTTTTTCCAGGTGTCAACCCACAGCTTGTTTTCCCTCAACTCAAACGATAGATAGTGGTAAAATAGTAAAAGAGATAAAAGCAGGAATAAAAAATGTCTTTCTCAAAATGCTTCCAATCTGTAGGTATTCCAAACTTTTTGTATCCCTTTTTGGAATGCAGTTCTATTTCATTCTATCTTTTTTAATTGTTCAAAATTTACCTAATAACTCGGATCCACAATAAAGTTCATGCAGTTCAGGGATCATAATATCTGTTAACACTAAACTTATGAAAGTTGCTAAACTCTAAAGTTTAATACCAAAGTGTATGATTACACTTTTCATTTACAGAGAAATTAGTTAAAATGCTTTTGAATTTGTTATAATCCCGATTTTTATTTTCCAATTATAAGTGCCTATCATAAATTTGAAACCACTCTTTTTCCATAAAGTAATTTGAAAATTATTTTACGATATAAAACTTAGATCTTCTGAGTATAAGAACTATGATTTGTAGGGCCTTTCACGCGAATAAAATTAAAGTTAATACTTCTCTTCCTATATATAGTGTTGCTGTGAAGTAGTCTCGTAAAATACAATAACTCGAATTTATTTTACATAGAATTTCTACACAATTTGATTTGCAAAATCCCATATTATTGATGACCTAATCTTTGAGGAATTATTGAGGAATTACGAAAATTTTATTTCACATCATACTCAGGCCTCAGACTCATCACATTGTTGACACTATTTGACACATTTTTCGAGCGATGACACTATTTGGCTTCTATTTTGAAGAAAATAACACTAAAGACACTATTTTCTCACAATTGTCCGCTAATGACATTATTTCTTCACCCTCCCTTGAGAAGAGGGAAAAAAAAACTCGAAGAAAAAAAGAAAAATCGGAAGAAGTTTGTAATGGAAAATAAGAAGGTTATTGAGCTTGAACAGAAATTTGAAACTATTCAACAGGAAAGAGATTTAAAAAAGGAGAGTTTGACTTTATTTATAGAAATGGCTAAGAAAGAGTTAGAAGAAGCTTTAAATCGGAAGGATTTTATAAGTGCTCATGTAGGAAATGAAATGCTTGCCGCTGCCGAGAAATTAAAAAAGGAATAACAGCTCAAGGATATAGAAATCCATCATTCATCTAAAGAAATTAATTTGAAGAGGAGAAAAGTGGCTGGTGACTTGATCCATAGAAAGCAAACCCAACATCTTCGAATGTTGCTGAACCTGAATCTTCTGTCGGAAATCAGTCAAGAAAAAGGAAAGGAAACTTGCCAATGACGATGGACCAAATAAACTCAATAAAAACTACTCGGATGTAAGAAAAACAAAAAAGGATTCTCGTAAGAAAATGAACGGCAAGGATTAACGAGAAACAAACAACAAGGATGAGCAACGAACAAACAACAAGGATGAAAAAGGAATAAACAACAAGGATAAACAAGAAACAAATAACAATGATGGAAGAGGAATAAGCAACAAGGATAAACAGGGAACAAGCAACAAGGATAAAAAAGGATTGAACAATAAGGATAAACAAGGAACAAAAAAAAGGATGAAGAAAGAATGAGCAACGAGGACGAACAAGTAACAGATAAAAAGGATGAATCAAGAATGTACAAAAAAGATGACCATTAAGAAAACTTTTAAGTAAATCAAATAGTCAAGCCAGCTATAAAAGAAAGCAAATCTGGTAAAGACAGCCCATAAGTATTCAAAATATTTCGTTTCAGGCGTAACTCTTCTTCTTATAAACGACTGTCCTCCATACAGCCCTATCCTTGCATAGATCTTTTGCTTACTTTACATCGATACATCATTTCATGCAAGCTCTTGTGTTTCTGCGATTTATATTTCTTCGCTTTAGAGTCTCATTCACAGATTCCAGTATACCATCCACTTTACCTAAATACACTGACTTCATTTAACGTGATCCATTCATTCTCTCATCATGACCAAACCTTTTTCCAGGACAATAAATGCACAGAAAACTTTTTTGTTTGCTCTCAAACTTTTTTCTATGATCCGTTTAAAGCTAAATATCTGATCGGCACATAATCTCTATGGTACGAATCCACATTAAACTTCCCAGATTTTTTTTCTAGTTATTCCTATGACTTAACCAATAAGTATTTTGGTGAATATTTTGCCTACGGTCCTTATTATGCTGATCGCTCTATAATCAGTACAGTCACATTTATCATTATTTCCCTTGTAGAGCGGAACGATAATCTCCTTTCTCTAATCATTTAGAACTTCACCGTTCTCAGCACTCATATTCATACGTTCGCTTAGCCACACAAACGAATAACCGCCACCGCTCTTGAGCATTTCATCGGTGATACCCTCCACGCCAACAGCTTTACCATTCTTTAGTTTCTTAATTGCAGATATAATGTCGCGGATATCTATCCTTCTTTCACCACCTACAATAGGATTGTTCTTCACTTTATCCGTATCCCATACCATTTCACCATCAGCATTCTTAATTTTGACTTACTCAATGCTAGTACTTCCTTTCCTAATCTTCTCAACTCATTTCAAAAATAATTTCTTATTTTCTTCAAAATCCTTTGAAATTTCTTCATCTTTTGCCGCTTTGATTTTATCCTTGCTTTCTTTGACTGATATCTTTGCATTACTGTTTTTATCCCTGTAACCATTTTCTAGTTTAATCCTCTTCTCATTGCTAAGACATTTAATATTCAGCTCTCTCGAGTACGCTTGCTTTTCCTCATTAACAACAACGCGGATTTCGTCATTCCACCAAGCATCTCCAGTCTTTCTTCCTACAACCGCAGTACCACACACATCAGATGCACTCTTGAAGATTCTAACCTGTAGTATTATCCATGCACCCTCTACATTTTTATTGTCTAATTCTGTCTTTCAGTCTTCTTTGTGATAACCTCAATATTTGTTCAGCTTCTCACGGTATACTATTTGTACTTCTGGTTCCTGCAAATTCTCTATTTTAACTCGTGTCTGCTTCGACTTATTATTAATTCTTTTTCTCTTCCATCCTTGAACTAGGTTCATTTTGGAAACTACGAGGTAGTTATCTGTTCCACATTCAGAACCTACCATCCTCTCTCTCTTGTATCTCTTACAAGACCTCTCAGTCTCTCATCCACTACAACAAAGTCAATTGTACTGTGGCTTTCGCTTCTGCACCAAGTATACATGTTGATCAGTTTATGTCTGAACCAAGTATTTGTAATAAACAAGCCTTTTTCTAAGCATAGCACAATCAAATTCTCCTCGTTACCGTTCGTTCCTGGATTTCCGAAATGACCAAGTACCTTGAGGGAACTTTCGCGTTGCACACCGACCCCGCCATTTATATCCCCGAGTAGAATGATTCTTTTTCCAGGATCACAAGTACCTCTAATATTATTACGAGTCCCAGAATATATCTTTTACATCACTACTGTCACCATCAAGTGGAACGTAGCATGCTATACTGAATAGCCTTCTGAATCTCAATTTATTCTAGCCCATAATAATCTATAAGATACACATTCATACTTTTTGACATCCTGTTTTGCTCTCTCATTCAAAATCAGACCGACTTCTTGGCTGCCACGTGATACATTATCTGCTCCTGACCAAAGTTCCAACCCATTTTCTATTTTTCTTATGTCACATACCTTCTTCTTTGTTTCAAGTGCACATAAAATATCTAGCTTCCTTACGCGTATGTTATCCCTCAATTCCCTTTCCTTAAGATCATTTACACCTCTAGCATTCCAAACACGCAGTCTCCATTCATCGCCTGAAACTCTTCCGGGGGCATACCTTTCAATCAATCAATCAAGTCAAGTCAATCCTATCCGAGGCTACATTATTATTTTTATTGTTCATTATTTAGAGTATACACACAACTTCCAAGTTGATGCCAAAAATGTTTTCCATAAGTATAAAATCATGTCCAAACTAAGCAGATAAATCGTCTTAAGATGGTATGCCTATTCATAATGTCAGTCCCACCAAACTTCAACCCTTTATAAATGTTTTAAGAATTCTCAACCCTAAATAAACTTTGAAAAGCTTTGAAACTTCCATAAATTTCCATTACCCTCAAAAAGCTTCCCAGATTTCCAAAAGCTGCAAGCATTTTCATCAATTTCCAAATTTTTCCAAAAGTATCAAAAACTTCCCAAACACTTCTACCAATTTTTAAGAATTCCCATAAGTTTCTAAGAGTTTTTAACATTTCCAAACATTCCTATCAATTTTCAACAAAACTTTCATTTTATATCATACTCAGAAAGATTAATATACATATTTATTCAAAATTATATCTACTCGAACTCTTAGAAACTTGTTTTTAGTTTGAGAAAAATCTAAATGCCTGAAATGTATGCAGATAAATTTTATTCAATATTTTACTCATGCATGTGATTTTTAAATTATTTATATACATACGTATACTATCGTGCTTTCGTTTTTCTAATTGTTCTATTCCGGTATTTCCGCAATCCTCGTTTGCGTTGCGAGAAGATATACATACAGGTAGATAGAAGGCACGCACTAAAACCGGTATCGTTCTCTCAGTTATGTCTCCATTACATTACACGGCAAGTAAAAGTGGGGAAGTTACTTAGTTAATTATACGTTAATTATCACCGTAATATCAAGTCGGTATGTTTTTAATCGATTAAGAGCACCTTTTCAAATTATAGTTATTCTTCCTTAATCGTCGATAAGTATCGAATAACTCATAACTTGACATATAAATATTTATTCTGAACCGATCATAATCATTAGTTGTGTTATTTAGATTTTAATTTATCATTTGAAGCAGGGAAAGCTAAACGGTGCTAAGTCCACTTTTTTAAGTTTTCTTCAGAAATCATACTTTCTTGATTGTTTACACCAATTTTAGTGGAAAAAAAGTTGTTAAAAATTTTTTACCCAAAAATTTAATATTTAAATCTATTAAGATATTTTTAAATTTCAAAAAATTCAAACTAAACGAATAAAGTATACTGTTCATCCAATTTTTTGAGCAATCTGACGGTCATTATATGATCTTAACAAGTATTTAATAATTGGAGATATTATTATCAAAATTAAACAATGTCAATCATTTGTAAGTTGATTCTTTAGATTTTGCCTCTTCTGTAAAAATACATATGTTGATTGGACTCAGCACCCTTTAGCATTCCCTCTTTATTTTTCGTTTCTTTACACAGTCCTACATCTATGCATGCTAGGGTGGCCCAAAAAAGGCTCTTTCAAAAAGTGAAATCGCTTTTTGAATTTTTCAAAATTTGGGTCGAATATTGAAGTTTGACTCCTCGAAACGTCGAAAAATCATCTCTTTATTTAAGTAAATTTTGTTATTCGTAGCAACAAGTGAATGCAAAATTATTAAAACCATCTTTTAGCACGTATACCATAGTATTAAGAAGAAACTTTAAACCATTTTTTATTTGAATTGTTGACGTCTTGCAATTGAAAATTGTACCTTTTTTGTAATAGTTAGACATTTCCATCCGGCATGATTTTTTTCAGCATAATATTGTTAGCAAACCATTTTTCGCGGCTCCTGGTGTAAAAGAAAAAAGATTAAGAATTCAAAAAAATTTATACGCAAGGAAAATTAGCCCCCAAAAATTGTCATTTTTAGATATTTTAAATAAAAAATTGAAATCTGTCGGCCCTTACAAGTCGTAAAAAATTAAGTGAATTTCATTAGCTATATACTTAAGTTTCAATACATGTTCAATAAGTTTTCTGCAAGTTTCATATTAATCAATAAAACCTTTTTTTAATTATCGCCTTAATACATTCGAAATAATGTTTTCCTAACGCCAAAAGTTGTTTTTCTTCAAACAAGCTCATCGTATCTGAAAATGTGTGAAATACAAACTGTTATGTTAACTGATATGAAACTTGCAGAAAACTTGCAAACATATATTAGAACTTAAATATATACAACTTAGAAAAATTACATAAATTTTGAGACCTGTAAACGGCCTGTACATTTTTTATTAAAAATATCAAAAAATGACTTTTTTGCGGGCTGATTTTCATTGCGTTTACTACATTTTGACATTTTAATCATTGTTTTGGTGCATTAGGAACCAAGGACTTATGAATTCACCATGAATTGTAATGAATTCTATGAGATCCTTATTAACTAAATTTTATTCACCCCTATTTATCTGAATTCAATGGAATTTTCTTGAATTTTAAGAATTTTTTGGGGTGGCAGCTGAACAATCACTTGAAATATCACGAATTTCTTATCACATGATATAATGCAATTTAAAATAAGTTCGATGTCAACTTTTTTTTTAATTTTGAGTTCAAATCTTAATATTTTCAATTATGAAATCATTCAGTTTACAATACGTAATTCCAAATTTTTTTACTTTTCAACATTTAAACTTCGATTTTTTTATCGTAATCAACTCTTAATAACTAATTTAACAATGTCATAAGCAAACAAATATCTCTTCTCATGTAATCTTTACTAAATTCGACAAGAGAAACGGAATTTTGGTTTTCGAATGTACGAGACGAGAAAGATTTGTTTTTCACGTTGTTAATAACAACGACAATAGGTAATCGTTATCCGAGTATCTGAAAAAAGTATACAAATTAGATATTAACAGTTGATTAAGTTGAAAGGACAAAGTTCAAATGTTGGAACATGGCCAAATAATGCATTTGTTAATTAATTTTGTTGAAACAATCATGAATTATTATCGATGAATAGCAAGAAGACATTTTATATCATCGGAGAAAAGTGAAATTTTTTGTTCAAAAATACGGTAGATGATACAAATTTGTTAACAAATTTTTATTAACAATTATAATTGTTGATTTTTATTGAAATGTCCATAAAAGATTACATATTCGTTTTCACATTTGATCACGTTGAAAGAACCAAGTTTGTACGTCGAAAAATAGCCCAACAGTCTCAGCGGTCCTTCTCGAAAAAAGCGACATTTTGCGCTTCATGATTTCGAAAAGAAAATCCTGATCTTTATTTTGAGACCAACAAAAAAATGAGTCGAGCTCCAAAAAAATATATTTTTGATTCAAAGAAAAAGGATCAAATTTTCTATTTTTCATAAAACTGTTATGACCATTCGATAGATCATAAAAAAAGCTATCAAAAATGTACAGGACGAAATTTTCTTCATTAGATACGAAAGCAGTTTAGTACACTCAAAATAGGGGCTGCCAGTACAAAATCCAATAGTTCTCCCTGCCCCAACTCGGACAATTTTAACCTAATCGGAAAATTTTCTTTCCTGTAAAGTACTACCTGGGGCCTTTCAAAAAACTACGTCATACTATTTTGAATACTTTTTCTGCCCCTCCCTTTCTTCGTCACAGATCATCGCACGAAGCTTGAACCCCCCAGGGTAACGTCACAAATACGAACACCCCCCCCCCCCTTTGGGTCAGGATTTTTTCTTCGATTTCATTTGATAAACGCCTAAAATAAAACACAAAACATACAAACATAATCTTTTAACAGACTTCACAGCCCAAAATGCTCTCAAAACAGGGGAAATAGGGTGCTTTTTCACGAAAATAGGGATAAATTCTTTAAATATATTTTTCATATATTTATATATATTCTTTTAAATATATTGCATTTTCAACCCAAAAATATGAATGATCAGCCAAGAAAGATGAGTGCTCAACGAAGAAAAAAAATTAACTTTAGACCAAACAGTTGCATTTATAATCAAATAGTTGAACTTCCAAGCAAAAGAAACGAATATTTGACCAAATAGTTGAATCTTCAAGCTACACAGATGAATTTTCAACTTAATTGTCGAATTTTCAAACAAAAATGGTTAAACTTCAAGCAAATAGTTGAATTTTTAACAACAACAAAATAATTAGCTACCAGGCAGTTACATTTGAAGCCAACTAGTTGAACTTTGAAACAAAAGGGGCGAATTTTGAACTACAAACGATTAATTTTCAACCAAAAATGGAAGAGTTGAATTTGCAGTTGAAAAAAATTGGTTTATTACAAATAAAAAAAATTTTCAACGAAATATTAAAATTTTGAATCATCTTTCAACCAACTAGTTGAATTTTCAATCAAAAAGATTAATATTCTACCAAACAAGACAACTTGTCAAGAAAATAAATAAATTGTCAACCAATTTTCTGAATTTTCAACTAGAAATGATTATTCTTAATCAATAGTCGAATACCATAATTATATTTTCAGTAAAAAAATACTAGTTTTTGATCAAAAAAGAACGAATTTTCAGCAAAATAGTTAAATCGCCAATCAATAAAATGAATGTTTAACAAAGTCGTTCAACTTTCAATCAAGTACTTGAATTTTTGACTAAAAACGATCAATTTTCAACCAAACATAGAATAGTTAAATTTTTTCTCATAAAAATTAATTTTGAACCCCAAAAAAAATGAATTTTCTATAAAATCGTTAAATCTTCAACCAGATGGTAGATTTTTAACCAAAAGAGATGAATTCTGTCTCAAAAATATAATGGTAGACTTTTTCATTAAAAAGAATTAACTTTCAACGAAAAATACATATCTGAATTTTCTTATTGGGCTGTACTAATTCAGTTCGCATTTAAGCGAATTCTTACAAAAAGGGGGAAAGACGTATATAGGGGAAGTGTGTGAAGTCTGTATTCAGATGCTTTACTTGTAAAATAAAATCACTAATTTTCATTTTTTCAAACATTTAAAAAAATTGTTATTCACACTTATATTTTCCATATGTGATTTCACACTCTGCGTTAACCCCTCTTTGTCACGAATCGTCACAAAACCTGTTACCCCCTCCCCGCCTAACAGTATGACGTAGTTTTTGAACGGCCCCCTAGTAGGACTGTACTTTTCCCAAATTTGAGTTCGATCAGTGAACGTCATTTTTCAGGGTGGATACATTTGAGAATAAATGTACGTTTTATGTATATGCATACGTGGAGGTTTGCATATAGCTTTCGAAAAAGGTTCACAATATGACAGTGATAACCTTGATGGTATTAATAGAACTAGAATACCTTAGTTATTTAAATTCGTCGCGTCGAATCAAAACTCAACTAATCTTTCGATGAGGTCATTGCTGCCTGCGGTGACGGATTATGTTAGGCTCCCGATTCATTGTTGTCTAGTAGTTACACTTTTTAATTTACTTTCTGTGTGGAAGTAGGTGTGACGAAATACTCGGTATTATAAATTTAAAAATGGTTGTTTTACACTCCTCCGTGTGGAAAAAGTCTGGTTTAGCTCTCTTCGGAATGTTGGTCTCCGTTAGGGGCCCATGTGGACAATCCATCGGGCAAATCCACGAGGGCCCCTGCAATTATTAAAAAGAAAGATAATTCCAACAAGTTTCGAAGTGCGCATGCGAACTGCGGAGTGTCTGTCTGAAAGAAAGTTATAAACGTTGTGGTAAGCTGGTCAAGAAGAAAAACGGAAGTCTGATGAGATGCTGATCACGAGTTCAAGTCCCGGCTGAGGTGCTAATATTTGTATTTTTTTATTTCTAAATTTACTATACATTAATAATACATATATATTTATTAAAATATGCTTAAAAATGATAAGACAATAATTAAAGGTTTTTTTAATAATTGAAAATTTACCGTCAGGCAACTATAAGAGTAGCCATGAGAGAAACCCATGTTGGTTCCTCATGGATTAGCATGTTGTTTCCATGAGGCGCCACGCGAGGATTGCCCCCTAATGACCTGAAGACAATCTATGCGGGCCCTTTCCTAGGGCCCACTTTATTTTTCCACACGGGGCCTTCCAAGAAAAATAAAAATAGATTTTATTTTATTGGATACAATTTGGAAAGGTATACGTTGAACATGTTAATGCATCCTAATTGAATTTATGTGATGCAGTTGATAAACGATGTGCGGCTTAATTGCAACAAAGGTTACTGACCCAGTCCTTGACACTGGTACGATTTTCAGTACGATATCTGATTTTGCTGATTAAAACTTAATAGACGATTCTGTTAAGCTAAGGCATTCGTATCGCCGCTCGAGAAATCAGAAAACCATAACTTCCCTCTTTTCTAAGGAAGTACTATTCAAATGTCGCAAAAATTAACTACTTATCTTGCATGATTTTAGATAACGATAGCCATACCCAGAGAAAAATCTCATGATATCTAGGATGCAGCTGTTGAAATTCCGAGAATGTTTCTTCTAAGACTCATTATAATAATAGTTCAAGCATATAATTCAGCACTTTAACGGTTTATCGAATGTGCAAACAAACAATCTCATTACTGTTACATGAAAATTTAAATATATCGATACAAAATTGTTGAAAGGGAAAATGTTTGGTATCGGTATTTATTGGAAGTCACTATTCATTCCATTTTGATATAATATAGGTATATCAATTTAATTTATTTTTATCTCATCATCTGGGAAATAAAAAATTGATATTTTGTAAAGAAAAACCTTATTTATTTTGGCTTCTTGCACGCTAAAAAACTAAAATAAATAATGTTTTTTCCTTATACAGGTTTCCTGCTCAATTGGAAACCTAGAAAACCTGGAATTGTTAGGGAATTTTTGTATACCTTAAAAAACTAGAAAGTAACTTTTATAGTACTGGATTTATATTGATTTAAATCAAACTTTTTTGTACCATTTTCACTATTCCCAGGAAAATATATTTTATTCGAAGTATTAGTATGTTAAATATGCACTAACTTTAAGTATAAAAATAAAATAAAAATTTGTTTCAATTATTATTCAAATTCATGTACTTTAGGAACAAATTTATTAAATGATTTTTGTTTAGTATTATCAAATTATTTAGTCAGTCGATGGTGATAATTAATATACACTCGAACTCCAATATAAGAACAGTTTCAGGAGTTGCTTCGCAGTGGCCTTGGTCCTAAACCGGATTTCTCGAAACGTAAACTGTCGGGGACATGAGAACCATTTCCTAATATTACGAAATCTCCGAACGTAAGTACGAATGATAGTACCCGCGCACTGCGCCTTTATTTATACGCTGCTGGTGTTTCATGCTTCATTGAACACCGTCTCTCGCCCCGCAAGCTGAGAAACTGTGGGGGCCAGCAGTCGGCCAGCAGTTCCAGGAATTCTTAAACTGGATGGGCTTATATGAGAGTTCGAGCGTATTTAAGAAATTCCTGTAAACATTTGTCAAAAGCTTATAAATTAAATACATGATTAATTTCCTGCTGAGAAAGGCTAATTTTTCACAAAGTAGTTCAACTTTAAACCAAGTAGTTGAATTCTCAATGAAAAAGAGGAATTCTCAACAAAAAATGTAATAGTTGATATTTCAACTAAAAAAGCTTTGAAACCAAAAGCCCTAGTATTCAACGAAAAAAAGACGAATTTTTAACAAAATAGTTGAATCGTTAACCATAACAGAATTAATTTCAACCAAACAGTTGCATTTTCACCCAAAATAGATGAAATTTCTACCAAACACCTAAATTGTCAACAATAAAGTTGCATTTTCAACAAAAAAAATGGAATTTCTACCAAAAGAGGTAAATTTTCAAACCAAAAAGACAAACTTTCAGCACAATAGTTGAATTTTCAACTAAAAAAGATTTTTCGATCACGAAAGAAAAAGAAATGATCAAAATGGCTGAATTTTCAAATTTAGTTCAACACTCACATATTTATGATCACAGTTTTGTTTTTGATAAGGCTAAAATTTTGAGCTACGAACAATATTATAAAAACGCATTTTTAAGAAATGTACCATATTGTTAAACATAATAACTTTGTAAACAAAAGTTCAGACACGAATTTCTTAAGCGACATATATCATTCATTTATCGTGTCTACTGTTAATTATAATAATTGTTAGATAAATTTTCAAATTTTCCCATGCTTGTTAGTCCCAACTTTGCTCGCTAGAGGTACATGTTCATATACAGTAAAGGGTTTTCTCGTTTCCAATTTTACTCCTGGACAGGAACTACAATAATATGGAGTGCCGCCAATAAAGTTTTTGGTATAAATAATTAAAGTGTATATTCCTGTCCAGGGGTGAAGTTCAATTTATAAATTCAACTATTCAATTAATTTCCAACAATGTTTGAATTTCTTTTATAAATTTTTACTTCACCCTTCTTGATAATTTTCTTTCCTTTGATACCGTAAATGTAAATAATTTTAGGTTATGTTTTCCAATTCAATTTTTTCTTTCATCATGTAATGAAAAATATTTGTAAATAAAAATACCGTTTCCAATTTCTAGCGCCGATGATGTTCTTTCTTATATTGTAATATAATTACTCTGATGAAGCCTGGCGTCGCCTGGGCGAAAGCTAAGTTTTAAATAAAACGTTATAATTACGATATGGACTAGTAGATCGAAAAACGTCATTCCATCGACAACCTAAATA
>JAUMHM010000089.1:942833-972075 GCA_032362435.1 Melikaiella ostensackeni | reverse complement strand
CATGCACCATGTTAACGCACCGTAATTTTTCGTTGGCGCCCCCCCCCCCCCCAGTCTGGTGTTACGTAACTTTTTCACGAAAACTAATTAATTGCAGGCCTCAGACTTACGGCACTATTGACATTTTTTAACAACTTTGTTTATGATGCAACTATTTTCTACTATGGAAAAAAAAATTGCACTAATGCTATTATTTTCTCAAATTGGTCGCCGATGCAACTATTTTTTCACTCTGCTTTTAAACATATTTTCAAACTTCTTCGCTGATTGGCGAAAATAACATATCCGCTCTCTCGAAAATCGAAATTTCAAAAGATTTCAAGATTTTGGCGAATGCAACAGATTTCGAAGGACTTCAAAGTTTTCAAATTTGTTGAAAAAATTGGAAGAAAAATCACAAATTTCAAGATAATTCATGGGATTTCACAAAATTTGAGAGATTTCAAAAGGGTACTAATAGATATCAAGCGATTTCAATGATTTCAAGGGATTTAACGGTATTTCAAAGAATTTAGAGAGAATTTTAGGGAATGAATGAAATGGAATGAAATGTTGAGGGACCTCTAGGAATTTCGAGGGATCTCCACGAATTTCATGGGATTTTATGAGGTCTCAAAGGATTTTGAAGATTTAAACATTTTCGAAAGAATTTCTAAAATTTCGAAGGATTTTGAAGAATATAGTGCATTTTGAAAGATTCCGGGGAAATTTTCTACATTTCAATTCTTGTACAGATTATTAGGACTCAGGATGAACTGGAAATAAGCAATTTTCAGAAAACTAATTTTTGTCTACTTTTTTCACGATTTTTAATCGTGGATACCGTGACTTTCTCTAGATAATTATAATTTTTGATAAAAAATAGTGTAACGCATTAACTTGACTTTACTTTTTCAGGATTTCCGCGCTTTTTAAAATTTTAAATGAACAAATTTACAATTCCCAATTATTTCGTTTAGAGAGGTTGCTTCACTGAAATATATAGCAAATTTAATCAATAATTTAAAATGTTGATTTTATTTCGTCGACCAGGGTGATTAACTAATTAATTTTCTGATGTTATAATGTGTCGATTACTTGGTCCAATAATTTTTGGAGAAACGAGAAAACAAAATATAGGAGAAATAAGAAACGATCTACTGTGACACTGATGGCTTAATTGATTAACGCTCCACTCATGAAAAGTGGCGTTCCTGTTCAAATCCGGGCCAAGGTAGATTTTTTCTCGTTTCTCTAAAAATTATTTCACCAAATAATCGACATATCCTAATATCAGAAAATTAAATAAATAAATAATAATTAGTTTTAGATGCTCAATCTTTCTGAGAATCATTGAAGCACAAATTTGAATTAAGTAATACAATCCTAATTGTAAGTTCGATAATTTCAATTACTTATCATTAAATGGTAAACAGAAAAGTGTTGAAATAAAAATTTTAAAGAAGGAAAAAGTCGATCATTTAACAGTTATCGAGTTTTTGAATAATAAAATAGTAATTTCTTAGCATTTCGCTAAAAGAATAGCAAAATAAATCACAATATTATTTTAGTGAAACGTCCGTGGACAAAATCGATTTTCAGAAGACAACTGTTATCGGAATTAAACGTTTTCTTCATGAAACCTACTGTTTTTCTATTATTTAATAACAAAAATGAAAAAAAATTGACTTTTCAAGTGTACCGGTTTTTAAATAATACTTGGATTCATTAAAAAATACCTTTCGTGAGGATTGGCAGCGATTATTAGTTATGGATAATAATTAAACGAACTTTTACTTCTTTTAAAAGCGCATTCACTTTGGAAAAAAAACGAGGTTGAAGAACCAATTTTTTAAATTCAAACATAACTTTTCTCTGGGTGTGTAGATTCTGTATCTTAATTTTTTCTCTGCCAAAGTTTACAAAAATTTTGTTAACAATTTTAGATTATTTCAATTATCACGTAGTTTATAAACAGAAATTTATTTTTCTAACAACTATAGAGCATTTCGGACAAAACTTTTAAAATGAGCTATTTTTTTAGTTTTCCAGTGACCGCTATTTTTTATTTTTTCAAAATTTTGAATTTGAGGATCTTGTTCCCGCTTTAGGATGAATTATTAGATTTTTTTACTATTTTTTGTCATCCTTTTTTGACAACTGAAGAAAATATCATTTTTCGTCAAGTGAGAGCAGGAAATCCAATTAGACTGGGTCAGAATAGACAAATAAAACAATTGCAAAATTTGTAAAGACGCAAAAATATTTATGAAAGGGAAAAATATTGGCAATAAAACCAGATTAAAGATAAAGGGTTTGAGAGCCTTTGGCCCTGTGGGAAAGAAGAAGAAAATTTAGTCCAAATAAAGCGAAGTTCGAATTTTTTTTGCGACAATGGCTCATTTTCTGTAGTTTCCGAAAAAAAACAATACGTATTTTTTCGATCAGACAATATTTTCTACGAATATAAGACTGGAAGGTGTATTTTTCAATAAAACGAGTGCAAATAATAGAAATCTCTGAAAATTACTTTCTTGAAGTAACCCCGAGTACAGTTAAAAAGGCTCATGTATTTTTTTATTAAAAATTAACTATTTAAACACTGTTTCTTTGTTGAAATAATCATTTTTTCATAGCTTATCGCAAATTATCGGTATCCCCAAAAATGAATAACCTAATCAGGCAATTAAGAGAAATTTTTCGACAAAATATCAAAAATTTACATCTCTCAGTAGGATGAACTATTTGCTTTAAATTGAAAATCAACACGACCTATTAACTCATTAATTCATGTCATTCACAGAAAGTGAAAATTTTGTCTGTTTTGTCAAAAAAGTGATAAAAATTAATTAAACAATCATTGGTGAGTATAAATGTGGCAACATAAGAGAATCAATGAAATTTGTTGACAAATTTACAAATAACTAAACTTTTCCGCCACGAGCAGTTCTTCCACATTTCAGGTTTTTTTTGTTCTTGCGCGTGTGAATTTTCATTTAATTTAATATTAGATTAAGGACTTGAATTTTGAATGTCAAATTAATGTTAAATTAAGATGATAAATTCAGGATATAAATTAAGAATTAAGGACAGCTGGGATGCGGATCGTCTTTAATCACTTCCCTCCTATCCTTAAATTTCTCAAACCAATCGGTAACTTGAGTACGAGATAGACACTCAATACCATAAAATTTCAGAATTCCTTCAAAACATTAAACGTTTCTGTTGCGGATTTTCCAAGTTTCATGAGAAACTTCACGTTGGTGCGCTGTTCTGTTTTCATCTCAACATAATTCCGACGGAGCTCAGGTAGACGGTCAACTTCGAAGTAAGGTTACTGTCGTACCGAGGGTCGTACAACCTTGAAATTTGAAGAGTAGGGGGTGGAATAAATACAAATCAGTATTACACCCTGCTTGTTGTTGCCGATGTCCCAAGCAAGCGGCAAAAAAATCAGTCCGATCATTTAATAGTCACACCTCGTGCTTACACTTAAATTAACAATAAATACAAAACAATCCTCTATGGAGAAGCACGGTCTTCATGAAATGTTCACAGTCATTTTTAGTCAATTTCTGGATTAGAAATTAGTCACTTTTCGTCACCTTTTCGGTTTAAATAGGTCACTTTTTTCAATTTTTGACGCAAATTAGGCTGTGGCAGCCCTGATAATGTATTATCTGCTCTCAAAATTGGCGAATAAAAAATGCGGTTTAAGTACCTTATTCGGTGTAAAAAATTCGGCTCACGACTCACGCGCCCAGTCGAGTCGGATTTTATTCGGCTCAATTCTCAGTTGAGTCGAATCAGATTTTACTCGATTTAATTCGACTTATGCACATCACAGATTTGAACTATCAAAAAATTCAGTACTGAGTACTGATTTGTTTAGTATCCGGTACAATTGTTAGTTCGTTGGTTGTGAAATCTACTCTGGTGTAACCTACCCTTACAATTAAGTAAATTGAAAATGGTGTGTTGGAAGAATATTTTTGTAATTAGGGCTGCATTTATTATTATTGTTAGGGTTGAGACCAAGAGAGCCTCTGACGCTTGGATAGTCCTGTTGTGTCCCCTTGTAGGCCTATGCGTGACCCCAAAGCCCTCTCCACACGGAGAGGGCTGCAACTGGACAAACCTAGTTACTAGAACGTAAATACGTTTTACCGACGATTTTTAACGATGCGAATTGGAAAATTTTTACTTATAACAGACATTAATGCAAGGTTGGAACTTCATACATTATTCAACGTTGCATTCGTCTCGCAAGTTTGAAGGTGCAACGCACGGTGCCTGCAGGTGCATCGCATAATGCAATTGACTTTCTGAAGAGAACGCAGCTAAGAATCTGCACGTTCCTTTTCGTTCCCATAAAATCACAATACAGTGACAGACGAACTCTATTATCGAAGAAGTTATTCTTCTGAATATTTTATTGATTCAATACAATCAAGTTCGATCGAAGAAATACATGTAATTTATTATTGTGTTTTTTATAGTACAATTCCTATCCAATTTATCATTAAACTATTATGAATACGGAATCTTCAAAATTAAAAAGTTGTTTAATTTCAAATTACCATCATCAACCAAAAAAAAAACGAGTTTATTATAAAATAGTTAAACTTTCAACCAAAAAGATGAATTTTTAACTGAGGTGATGTATCGACATTCACAAAAATGAATTTTCAACCCAGTTGTTGGATTTTCGAACAAAAAAAAAATTAATTCTCAAAAAAAAATTCAATAGTCGATATTTCAGGCAAAAAAGATTTTTATTTTAAATCTTAAATAGTTAAATTCAACCAAAAAGACTAATTTTCAATCAAATAGTTGAATGCATGACTAAAACAGATCAGTTCTCAACATAAAAGTTGCATTTTTAACTAAATTTTAAACCCAAAAACGAATTTTCAACAAAACACATAAATTTTCTACCAAAAAGTTGAATTTTCATCTAAAAGAGACAAATTTTCAACCAAATAGTTAAGTTTTACATTGAGAAAGATAAATTTATAACCAAACAGATTAATTTTTTCTATAAAAAAATTAATTTCCAACGAAATACATAAATTTTTCTACCTTACAGTTGAAATTTCAACCAAGAAGATTAAATTTTTCTGTCAAAAAAGACAAAATTTTCAAAAATACTTAAATTTTCAAGCAAATAGTTGAATTTTCAATCAAGAAGATTACATTTCTGCCTAAAAAGACGACTTTTCAACAACATCAATTCTTAACCAAGGAAGACTGATTTTCAACCAAAAATGTAATAGGTAAATTCTTGGTTGAAAAATTTATTTTCAACCTGGAAGAAAAAAACAAATTTCCTATAAAGTATTTGAGTTATCAATTAAAAAGATAAAGTTCCAAGTTATGTGATGAATCGTCATTCATAAAAATTATTTTCAACCAAGCAGTTGAGTTTAAAAAAAAAAGAATTCTTGAAGAAGAATTTAATAATCGATATTTCAGCCAAAAAAGGTTTTGATTTAAAGTTTAAAACAATTGAATTCAATAAAAAAAGATGAATTTTCAACATCACAGTTGCATTTTAATTAAAAATATTAATTTTCTACCAGAAAAAACAAATTTTCAACAAAATACATGAATTTTCAACCTAATAGTTGAATTTCCATCTTAGAAAGGATTAATTTTCAACAAAGTAGTTAAATTTTCAATTAAAAAAGATAAATTTTCAAACAAATAGTTGAATTTTCAACCGAGAAGATTAGATTTCTGCCAAAAAAGACGAATTTTCAACAAAATACATAAATTTACATGAAGTTTCAACCAAATAGTTGAATTTACTACCAAGAAAATTATATTTCCACCAGAAAAGATATATTTTCAACAAAATACATTTCCAACCAAACAGTTTCATTCTTAAGTAAAAAGAATTATTTTCTACAAAAGAAGAAAAATTTTCAACGATATACATAAATTTTCAACCAAAGAAATCAACTTTCACTCAAAATGATGAATCTTCGACCAAGAAAATGAATTTCTAGCAAAGTGGTTCAATTTTCAACCAAGGAGTTGAATTTTGAAGCAAAAAAGATTAATTCTCAACGAAAAATGTAATAGTTGATATTTCACCGAAAAAAGATTCTAATTATGAATCAAAACAGTTGAATTCATCCAAAAAAGACAAATCTTCAACAAAATAGTTGAATCCATAACTAAAACAAAGTGATTTTCAACCGAACAATTACATTTTTAACTAAAAAGATTAATTTTCTACCAAAAAGAAAACGAATTCTCAACAGAATACATACATTTTTAACCAAAAAGAATGAACTTTTAACTAAAATGGTGAATCTGCGACCAAAAAAATGAATTTTCAACAAAGTAGTTAAACTTTTAAACAAGTAGTTGAACTGTCAAGAAAAAAAAATGAACTCTCAACGAGAAATGTAATATTCGATATTTCAGCTAAAAAATATACTAACTTTGAATGAGGAATAGTTAGATTGAACAAACAAAGACGAATTTTTAACGAAATAGTTGAATATCCAACCAAAACAGACTAATTTTCTACTAAACAGTTGCATTTCTAACCAAAAACGATGAAATCTATACCAAGAGAGATTTATTTGCGAACTAAAAAGGCGAATTTTCAACAAAGTACTTAAATTTTACACACAAAAAGATTTTCAATTGAGAAAGAAAAAAATTTTCAACGGAAAATAATTAAATTTCAAAGAAAAATAGTTGGATTTTCATATTGCTTTCTATAAATTCAGATCGCATATGAGTGGAAAAATGAGTAAAAGAGGAATATAGGAAAGACTGTGATATCTACGATGAATAA
This sequence comes from Melikaiella ostensackeni, assembly GCA_032362435.1. NCBI lineage: Eukaryota > Metazoa > Arthropoda > Insecta > Hymenoptera > Cynipidae > Melikaiella > Melikaiella ostensackeni. The sequence goes on along the minus strand of JAUMHM010000089.1, from coordinate 965,282 downwards.
ATAGGAATTTTGATAATTTATAGACTTAAGAATAATAGTTTAAATAAACATTGATGTTCATTTTTAATACTTTAAAAATATTATGTTAGAAAACTGGAAATTTCCTCTTCCGAAACTAATTTAATTGGGGTAGTAAGTTTATTTAATTAATACCATTAAATTTTCAGTAGGATCTTCTTTTTTGGGGGGGGGGGGAATTTGAAGTTGAGAGGGGGGTTAAAATTTCAGAAAAATACCTTATGTAATTCACGGATGGCCACCGAGGTGCCATGAGATACTATAAGGTGAACATTGACATTTGACATCTGATACATGCATCAAGTGTTAATTTTCACTTGTCAATTGGGTCAGAATTCAGAAAATCAGCACGAAAAAATGGCTATCCTCATTTTTTATTAAAATGTTGAAAAAACGGTTTTATTTAACCATATAAATTACTCGACTAATGGGAATTCCTTTTTTAGCAAAGTTATCGTTAAATGAAATTTTCGGTAACTTTTTGAACCCAACCTTGTTATTCATGAACCGATTGATCGATTTTGGTGAAACTTTGGCATATCGAATAGAATGAAATAGGCTTCGGAAAATTGTACTAGAATTTTCAAAAAATGCATTTTTCCATAATTTTTAATGAAATTATTTATGAACAATTTATTTTTTGTTGTGTTCTGGACCTTTTTAAAATCTGAAAAAATGTCACTTTACAACAAAACTCTAAGGAATCTGAATCCGTCGAGAAAAAAACCGAGCCACGATTACTTTGGTAATTATGATCGAAATAATGCTACGCTGCGTGGTAAACCATCGGGCTCACCATCTCACGGCGCGCACTTTCTCCGAGAGCGCGTTTATTATGACCTTTTTTACTTAATTCAATGTTGATTGTTGTTGTTCAATGAATGCAGAAGTGAATTATCTTGTCTTTCAAGTGAAATACCTGTCGATATGTCACCTCCTAGTGCATGATGTATTTGATGCAATATATTGTATAAAGATAAACATAATAGTGTTTATAAGGGGATCACAAACGTTACTAAAAAGTGGAATAGTGTTTATTCAAATTGAATTGGGCAATATGTGCAGAATAAATATTGAGAAGCAAAGTGGTGTTGTCCCATTGCCAAACCTATCCGAAAAACTATACATTGTTCTGACGAGAAAAACAGTCACTACAGTGACTCCGATTATTCAAATTCTGAAGGTAAAATTAACATTTTTCAGTCATTCCTTTCATCATTCATTCATATATATATATATACGAGTATTATCTTAAAATCATTCGATCTCGTTTTTCAGAGAAATTTCTCATAAGTAAAAGTGATTCGATGGGAAGAAAAAAATCAGTTTCATCCGACTCTGAAAAAGATGTTGCCACAGCAGCAGAGATGAAAGTTGCTCTATATAAAAAAGTGGACTCGAAAAAAATCCAATTATTAACCATAGTGCCGATAGATTGGAATGCTGCGAAAATTCGTTGATTGTTAGGCGTCACCCGTTACATGGCTGAAACTGCATTAAGAAATCTTTGATCATCAGGATTTTGTGCAGCTTCTAATTCAAAAATTGGTCGCTCTCTATCGAATTCCGTTGTTGAAAAGGTTCAACAATTTTATGATTGGGATGAAAACAGCCGTGTGATGCCCGGGAAGAAAGACTGCATTTCAATTATGATCAATGGAAAAAGGAAAGGGTCCAGAAAATACTGCTGCTCTGAAATTTGAAAAAACTTCATGGGGAATTTTTGTTGAAATATCCAGACATAAAGATCAGTCTTGCGAAATTCACAAAGCTTCGACCAGCTTACTGCGTAGTTCCAAAACTGCACACGAAAAACAAGCAATAACCCTGCGAAAACGTTTTGAAAAAGCAAAAACGATAAAAGGAACGCGACTGTATCATTCTTTCAAACCTATTGATTGTAAAAGTAGTGAATGTAAAGAAATTTCGGATTCAGAAGACTTCGTTGTCCATGAATTATTGTAATTGTTTTTTAACCATAATGTACATAACCGTTGTGAAAAATTTTAAGTAATGAACCTTATCATGCATTTAAAAGAGTAAACAGTTGATTTTTTTTATTTCATCATCTTCGGATTAAGTAAAAGAGTTCATAATAAACGCGCTCTCGGAAAAAGTACGCGCCGTGAGATGGTGAGCGCGCTGATTTACAACGCAGCGCAGTATTATTTCGATCATAATTACCAAAGTAATCATTGCTCGAATTTTTTTTCGACGAATTCAGATTCCTTGGAGTTTTGTTGTCAAGAGACATTTTTTTCAGATTTTAAAAAGGTCCAGAACACAACAAAAAATCAATTGCTTATAAATAATTTCATTCAAAATTATGAAAAAATGAATTTTTTAGGAATTCTAGTACAATTTTCCGAAGCCTATTTCATTCTATTCGACATGCCGAAGTTTTATCAAAATCGATTAATCGGTTTAAGAATAACAAGGTTTAGTTTAAAAAGTTACTGAAAATTTTATTTCACAATAACTTTGCTAAAAAAAAATTTCCGATTTGGTCAAGTACTTTTTATGGTCAAAAAGAACCGTTTTTCCAACATTTTAATAAAGAATTAGGATAGCCACTTTTCGTGCTGATTTCACGAATTCTGACCCATTTATAATTTTGATACCAAAACTGGATCATTTTAATCAACTCAATGAGTCACTTTGATCCAACTTCATGACGAAAGGAAAACCCCAGGATTTTCTGTGGAATCAAAAACTTCAAAGTAATGTATTAATGTTTGCTTCTTCCCATTTCCATCAATATTCTGAAAAAAAAACAGAAAAAATAGTCGAATTGAATGAACGCCGATGTAGTTAATTAAATATTTATTTTAATTTATGATTATAATTAATTATATTCTATAGCAACTTTGAATTCAAGTATATATTTCAAGTTTATGATTATTCAAATAAGGGAAGAAACATCCGATGCTAGTACTTAATGACATGCTAGTAATTAATAAAATATATTATTTATAGAATTAAGTCGGGTGAGACTAAGAGTAATGAGGTCAGAACTTTTCACTTATAAGTTCCAATATATTGTTATAAGTTAATTTGAGTTATAAGTTTGTTATAAGTTCCAATATACGTTGTAAGTTGTTACTATTACATATAACTTGTAAGTTCCATTATAAGTTATAACTATTACATATAACTCATAAGTTCCAATATATATTTTATAAACATCGAGTCGAATGGTAGAGGCATATTGCTTCGGTTATTGAGACATTATTGATTTACTTTCTGAAGTAGTTGAATTGTCACCTTTGGCGAAGTGAACATCCATGTATTTTATGTATTTTATCAATAACTAACAAAAATAGCGCGGTACGCGCGCTTATAATATGTTTCTTCTTTTTAATTACTCAAATATCCACTTTGAGTATATCCTCACATTTTAAGTAACTGTAAATTATAATTAATAATAATCATAAATTCAAATAAATATTGAAATTGCTACGTCGGCTTTCATACAATTCAATTTTAATCAGGAATTTCTTCAATTTTCAGTGTCTATTTTGAAAATTTGCAATTGAAGATTGTTCAATTTTTAAGATTCACAATTGAAGATTGAGTAATTTGTAATGTTCCCATTTTGAAATGATGTTATTTTGATAGTTCTTCAATTTTCAATACTTGCAATTGAAGACTCTTCAATATTTTGAACGTTTTTTGTGCGTAATTAAATTTTGAAGATTCAAGATTGAAAATTTTTCGTTTTGAAGATTTGAAATTGAAATTCAATCAACTTTACAGGTTTGCAATTTGTAATGCTTCAAATTTCACGATTTACACTAAAAGATTCCTCAATAAGGAATTTTTACAGTTAAAAATGATTCAATTTTAAATGTTTTTTTTAATAATTCAATTTTGAATATTTCAAATGGACAATTATTCATTTTTTAATATTTGGAATTGAAATTTATTCAATTTCATAGACTTGCAATCAAAAATTCTCCAATTTTGAACATTTATAATTGAAGATTCATTAATTTGGAATGTTTGTATTTTAAAATTATGTGACTTTGAATGTTTTTTTGATAAGAGTTCAATTTTGAAGATTTAGAATCAAAGATTCATAAATTTGGGATGTTTGTAGTTTGAAATGATGTGATTTTGAATGATTTTTTTTTAATAGTTCAATTTTGAAAATTGAAAATTATTTAACTTTGGAGATCTAAAATTGAAAATAATTCAATTTTATATTTTTTCAATTGAAGATTCTTCAATCTTGAATATTTTTAATTGCATACTCTTTAATATCTAATGTGTAAAATAGAAAATGATGCAATTTTGAATGTTTTTTTTTTAATAGTTAAATTTTGAAGATTTAAAATTTAAAATTATTCAATTTCGATGATTTTTCGATGATTTTTCTTGGAATATGTAGTTGCCCTTCTCAATTATTTGAAAGTGCATTTGTTAATGTTCATTTCTATAGATAACTTCAGAATTGTTTGAAAATAATATTTTATCAGAAAAAAAAAGAGTAAACATCAGTTTGATCCGCATTATAGCTTCTGAGAAAGGGGGAAGAAGAAGACTCAAGTTCAGCATTATAAGCTTAGCATTATATAAAGCACATTTTGATAAGAGAATTCAGAGATGAAATATCCGACCTAGTAACCATTTGACATCAGTTAGCACCTCTACGGTTTCAATCCGATTGAATTAGGGTTGCATAGGTCTTAAAGGCAGAAACGCTTCTGACAGAATAAGCTCACTATCAACGTTGCGCAATGTATTACTAGTAGGGTTACTTAATTATTCTGCAGAAGTGATCATACTTGTATTCATTTTGCACATAGTAAAGGAAATATGAAAACAAATTGTTCTCGAATTTAGTTTCTTCAAAATCTATTAACATTTAGTTTACACACAATTTTTTCCCATTTAATACTCACAAGGAGAGGTCGCGAGATGCGGGAAGTCGATTCGATTGGAGCTTTGCTGGATGAAAGTACATCTAAATCCAATAAATACGTATTTTTTCCTTCGATCCAATTGGCCTTAGTTTCCGAGATATCGAGGTTTGATTATTTACGCTTTTGAGCGCGGTCAATGCCTTCACAGTGGCGAGTGGAGCGGTCCACGACTCGTCAGTGGCGAATCGAGCGGTCCACCCCTCGTCAGTAGCGAGTCGAAAGTTCGAAGGTAAATACTCAAACTTGGATATCTCGGAAACTAAGGAACATTGGATCAAAATAAAAAATACGTATCCAATAAATTTTGCTGCACATTCATCGTGTAAAGTTTTAGTCGAATCGGACAGCACGACTCGCCACTGTGGAGCACGGGCCGCTCTAACGCGTAAGTACTCAAACCTCGATATCTCGGAAACTAAGTCCTATTAGATCAAAAGGAAAAACACGTATCTCACGGATTTTGATACACTTTTACCCTGTAAGTCTCCAGCCAAATTTTTTTTTTCGCATCTCGTGACCTTTCCTTGTCAGTGCGATGTATCAAGCTTCCATAAACATGAATATTGTCTACTAAATCCACTACATCCCCCACCACCACCACATCATCCACCACCACCAACACTACCACCACATCCTCAACAACCACCTTCTCTACCACTACATCCTCCATCACCATATCCACGACCACCACATCCATCATCACCACATCCTCCACCACCTATTCCACCACCACATTTCCTTAACCATTTCCCTTACCTCTAATTCACTACCTTTGATGAGACACTAACAATTTTTCACTTTTCACTTATAGTCACTATCATCCCCTTCCTTTTCTTATTGCCGTCTCTTTCGCGATTCTCTTGTTCCATTAACCTCTCACTTTCCAACACTCCTTGAGCCATGTCGTTTCTTCCTTCTGCTCTTTCTCCTCCTTATCCTACATCTAGTCTCTTGCCTTTTCACCTTTTCTCAATGCTCCATCTTTTCTTTTCATGTCTTTTCCACATCCTTTTCTGCCACCTCACCCTCACACGTCCGTTCCTCTTTTGTCTCCTCCTGCTCTCGGTCCCCTTTTTCCCCCTTTCCAATCCAACCTCAAGCCTCGCATCTCCTGATGCAATTCCTTTATCAATCCCTCCGATAACATTCTAGGACCATTTCTCCCATTTTCTTCTTCCTGCTGTTTCTCCTCCTTATCCTCCACTTTGTCTCTTGACTCTTCCTCTTCTTCTTGAGTCTTTTCCTCCTCCTTTTCTGCCATCTCCCCCTCCCCCGTCAATTTTTCCTTTGTCTCCTTCTGCTCCGGGTTTCTCTCTGTACTCAAATTCCTTTCAACTTCCACCCTCAATTCTCGAATCTTCTTCTGCATTCCACTTATCTTTTCCTCAAAGAATTTCTTATGTACAAGCAATTTCATTTTACGAGCTTTCGCCCAGCTACACCGGGGCTCATCAGTTTTGGAAACAAATACTGCGAAGTCTATGTTCTTTTACTCAGCATCTTAATTTATCCAAATTTTTGTTTCACAGGCTTCGCAGTATTGTATGAAGTTCCTAAAATAAAAATTACCACAATTCGGTTAGAAACTTTTTTTGGAAAAGTTATTTCGTATTCAAGTAAAACCTTTTTCCCATTAGTCCTTACCCTATGTATAATAAAAATATCGATAAGCGAGATCGAGCAGAGAACTTTGATTTAAAATTATTTTTGAAATGCTAAATAATAAAATTTGTATTTCGTCGCTCGTAAAAACTCTGTCGAAGTGAGTATAATTTGAAGAAATAGTGACCGGATGACATTCAGTTTTGGGGACATTCAAGATCCAATTTGTTTACCACAGTTGTAATTATTAAACTTATCATAACTTTTTTTTCATAAATTTTTTGTTCTGTTACGAAAACATATACTAAGTGATCTTTCCGATTATTAAAATGATTTTTATCAGGTAAAATTAAAATGATTAGTGCACAAGATATTACGGAATAAGTTACGCACTATCAGATCCTATAATTGAAATTTGTTACATGAATGAAAGCTAGTAGTGTTCTCAGGGCTGCATATTTTTAATTTTTTTATTCTCAATAAGGCTGGGTAAAGTGTGCGGTTAACCATTGTACAATGTACAGTGTACACTATACAGTTTCATTACTATAATTATCTGGATTGGTATACCTTCTCCTTATTGAAGATTTCGATACACTGAGAATTATTTGAAATTTATAATTTCAAATCTATAAATATTACATTGTTGAAAACCAATTATCAAATGCCTAATCTGTTTTTTGCTGTTCTATTCTTTCTTAGTTGCTTGAGCTCATTTTAAATATAAAATTCTACAGACTTTCGACAAAATTGAATTAATTTGAAGAGATGTTAACGTTTTTGACTAGTGAAGTTGAATATATAGGTTATCGATGGAATTACGTTTTTCGATCTACTGGTCCATATCGTAATGATAACGTTTTATTCAAAATTTAGCTTTAGCCCAGGCGACACCAGGCCTCATTAGGGTAATTACATTACAGTATAAGAAAAAACATCATTAACGCTAGAGATTGGAAATGGTATTCTTGTTTTCAAATATTTTTCTTTACATGTTGAAAGCAAAAATTGATTGGAAAACGTAACCAAAAATTACTTACATTTACGGCATCAAAGAAAGAAAAATTATACAGAAAGGTGAAGTAAAAGTTTACAAAGAAATTCAAACATTGTTGGAAATTAATTAAATAGTTAAATTTATAAATCAAACTCCACCTCTGGACAGGAATATACATTTTTATTATTTATACCCAAAACTTACTGGCGGTACTCCGCATGGCTGTAGTTCCTGTCCAGGAGTAAAATGAGGAACGAGAAAACCCTTTGCTGTATATGAACATGTACCTCTAGCGAGCATAGATGGGACTAACAAGCGTGGGAAAATTTGAAAATTCATCTAACACTTATGATAATTAACAGTAGAGACAATAAGTGAATGATATATGTCGCTTAAGAAATTCGTGTCTGATCTTTTGTTTACAGAGTTATTATGTTCAACAATGTGGTACATTTCCTTAGAGATGCTTTTTTATAATATTGTTCATAGCTTAAAATTCCAGCCTCATTAAGACCAAAATTGTGATTATAACTATGCCAGTGTTGAACTAAAGCGGTACTACTAGAAATCGTTTTTACAATCGTATTTGTGTTCTTTTATTCTATCTTTAAAGTGACGTTCTGTTCGTCCTATATAGACACAACCACATTCGCAAGGAATTTGATAAACAATATGTGTTCTGTGTTCGATGGAATTTTTTTTTAAATTTAGTGAAACGTTTAAAAGGATCTTTTTCGTATTTGAAAGCTGATAAAGACAACATTTCCGCAATTCTAAAAACTTTTGAATACATAGATAAATGTAATATTTTACTCAGGGCCGCCTTTAGTACGGGGCCAGCAGGGCCATGGCCACAGGGCCTCCACCAATGCGGAAAAAATTGAAAATTTTCGGATCTTTTCAAAAATTAATCCCGAATCCGATATAAATAAAGAAGAAAATATATTCTCTGGTGTAGTTGTTGGCAGGGGTTGCTTATAAGTCACATTCAAATTTTCCGCGCGAAGTCGATCAGTTGGAGTATGTTTTCCAAAACTCACTTCCTGTGTGCGATTTTCATTTTTCATAAGTAACATTCTAATTCTCCACGTGATGTCAATTTTTTATTTAAAGAATGGAATAATTATAAAAAACTTACTCATCATAAGTTAGGTTATATGTGTTGTGAGTGTGTCATTCACGTTTATTGTTTTGGACGGGTCGAGCAGTGCTTCCAACAAGCGCTCTGTACTCTACAGCGCATGCGTCGCACTCGGCCTCTGATTGGTTGCTATTCGCGCGCAGTTTGAAATGCCAAAAATATTAATTTTATTGTTTATCATGAATAATGGCATTTCAACTTATAGATATGTTCATCAGACCGATAATAATGAATCTTGATAAAAATAAAAATTAATTAAGTGCATATTGTATAAATAAAAAATATCCTTTGGTACTCCCTTGTATCTTCTTACATTTTTTATCAAGGTTCATTAATATCGGTCTAAGAAACATTTCTGTAACTTAAAATACCATTATTTATAATAAACAATAAAAATAATATTTTCTAGCATTTCAAACTGCGCGCGAATAGCAACAAATCAGAGGCCAAGCTTGACGCATGCTCAGTAGAGTACAAAGTGCTTGTTGAAAATACTGGCATCGAGAGAAAAGCTAAAAAAGTGTTATATTTTGAGAGAAAGATCGAACTGAGTTTATGATATACGTGATAATTCAATTACAAAATCGTTGAAGGATAAAAACATTCAAATTTGGATGTAGATCATCGGTGAGGATAATACGTAAACAAATTAAAATTTTTAAAGTACGGTTATGTGATGCTTTTTTCATCGATTTTCAACATTGATGAACAACATAACAATATCATAAAAAACGCATCTTTGAGGAAATGTACCAGATTGTTAAACATAATAACTCTGTAAACAATAAATCAGACACGAATTTCTGAAGCGACATATATTATTCACTTATTGTCTCTACTGTTAATTATAATAAGTGTTAGATGAATTTTCAAATTTTCCCATGATTGTTAGTCCCATCTTTGCTCGCTAGAGGTACATGTTAATATACAGTAAAGGGTTTTCTTGTTCTTAATTTTACCTCTGAACATCAATTAAAGCAATGCGGGGTGCCGCCAATGAAGTTATCGGTATGATTAATTAAAATGTATATCCCTGTCGAGGGGTGGAGTTTAATTTCTAAATTTAACTATTTAATTAATTTCCAACAATGTTTGAATTTCTTTTGTAAACTTTCACTTCACCTTTCTGGATTATTTTCCTTCCTTTGATACCGTAAATGTAAGTAATTTTAGGTTATGTTTGCCAATTCAATTTTCGCTTTCATCATGCAAAGAAAAATATTTGTAAACAAAAATTCAGTTTCCAATTTCTAGCGCCAATTATGTTCTCTCTTATAATGTAATGTGATTACTCTGATGAGACCTGGCGTCGCCTGGGCGAAAGCTAAGTTTTAAATAAAACGTTATCATTACGATATGGACTAGTAGATCGAAAAACGTCATTCCATCGACAACCTAAATATTCATTAATTTTATTACTATTATCACAACTGATAGTAAACAGATATCTGAAGAAACTATTGGTCGAAATAATTATATGTTTGGACCGTCGGAAGATAATGGAAGGTGGATGAAGACGAGTATGATGAGGAAGATCTGTATGAACTAGTCCAGTAGTCGGCAAACCGCGGCTCGCGGGCCTCATGGAGTTCTTTGGCCCCTTGTGTGCAACTCAGCTACAAATGACCACGCGCGGGCAATTTAAATTGTATCAATTAATAAGATCATTATTAAGAATGATATCAAGTTTTATTCAGTATACCTATAGTTTGATTAAGACTTAAAGCTTTAATTTAAGTTTATTAAATTAATAAACAGTGTTCCTACCTATATAATTTAAGTTTAAGAAAGGCTCTCAAAAGAAATCTCAATCGTTGTACTGATGATATTTGGCTCTGTTGACTAATGGGTTTGACGACCACTGGACTAGTCGACAGAAACTGAAGGTTTATCCTCAATCGTCTGGAGAACGTTGCATAGTGCTAAATACGGATTTAACTTTGTAAACAAGTTGTAAGATTATTTGTTAAATAAATATGATTAAATAGACAATTCTGTACATTTAATTCTAATTTTATTTCCCCCTCCCATTAGTTTTTAAGATAGCCTAAGTCTAGTTAGCTTTTAATTACATCTTTAAGATTGGTCTAATTACTTTGTCGGTTATGTTTATGTTAATTTAATTAATTTTAGTAACTTGTAATTGTGACAGAAACGCTTACATTATCTGGCGGAAAGATTGAATGCGTGCGCCAACAACTCACAAGTGAATAAGGTAGACTTACCTATTTACTATAAGTGCACTCAACTCTCGAGTTAGCGCTGGTCTCGGGCATAGCTTACTTTGACCGTGAGACTCTCCTCAGAATTTCTACGATGAAAACAGTCAGGGCCGTATGAACCATTTCCAGTAGGAGTACATAATATTAATTAACTGTATTTTGTACAAATGTAGATTCTTGTTATCATAAAAGATGGACCTTTTCTTATAGTGAAGACTAATTAATAAAAGGAGGATTTTTCGCGTGTATTTAAAAATCAATGCGAAATATGAACGCGAGTGTGCGAGCTGCTTGCTTTGTCGCTACGGTACTACGTGATTATCTCAAGGACGCCGCGCTTCTTCCCCTGTCCCCCGGGCTTCCTCGTCCGCGAGTGCGAGCTGGCAGAATTCTAGGGACCCGGTAAGGCGAGGAGCGGTATATGGAGAGTTGAGGGTAACTTAGCATAGAAGCATATTGATACCAATATATATGGCTTATGCTGTATCAAGAGACTAATCTAAGCCACTCAGGGTGCGTAAGAGAATTTGTATCACATTTGCCTTATAGAACGTTGACGATGTAAGACACTTATAGACGGCCAGTAAAACAGTTGGTATCACATTAAGCTTATAGATCGCCGGTAAGACAGTTTGTATCACATTTAGCTTATAGACGGCCGTTAAAACAGTTGGTATTATATTTAGTTTATAGATGCTCGGTAAAACAGTTGATATCACATTTGGCTTATGGCATGTTGACTATGTAAGCCACTTACCGGCGGTCGGTAAAAGAGTTTTACCACACTTGACTTATAGAACGATTAAGTGTAAACTACTCACATGTGGCTGGTTGAACAGTTAGCAGAATTCCTACATTACCGGCCTTATTAGCATAAGGCTTAGAACTCTTAGAAGTATCAATAAGTGGTATAGCTATACTATTGATTTTTAACACGCAAAAAATGAAATTTGTATCAAATGAGATAAATTTGTAAGGGTATTTTTTTCCATGATTTTAGTAGACACTCTGATTATACAATATCTCTTAATATTAAATATTAATGAACTACATTTGCTGTGTTGGGAACAAAAATGTATTGAAAATTGTATTTTTTGGTTTGAGTTACATTTATTAGCAATAGGAAAAGAAATAACTCAGGTTTATTGTTTAATAATGTAAGAGAATGCAATAAAAAATTCACAAATATGAAGATCCACATAGGTAGTAATTATCTAATATAACAAAAAGAACAATTTTTTCAAAATTGAAAAAAAAATAATAAGGTTAGTTTCAACGTTATTGAATTATATTGTTTTTTTTTATACTTCTGTATCCAAACCACTGTAATTCATCTAAAATCCTTAGTTTTCATTAACTTAGTTCTAAGAATTTTTTATGAGACCCATAGATAACTAATGAATCTATGTATATTCTCAATTTGAGAAAAAGTGCAATGAAAATGATATTTTGTTATAGATGGTTCTCCAGAACAGAACTCTTTTGGTCTAAGCTCATTGACACAAAAAAGAGAGTACTCCTGAAAATATTCAAGCTTAATGATCAATATTTTTTAATATTTTTCAGCTCATTTTAAAGCTATTTTCTCACACTATCGCAGCAGTTCATGAGCATTAATCTAAAAAAAAATCCTATCACAGTGCAAGAACTTAAAGTTTCTACAAAAGAGTTGGAAAAATTTCAATATTCTTTGTGGCAAAAATAATATTTTTTTAAATATATGAAACATGTAACCATGAATTTTCTGTAAAAAATCCTTCAAAATATATATTCAATTTTCATTTTGATTTGCCTACAGATGTTTTTAAATTTTTCCAACTTTTTGTTACAACTTTAAGTTATTGCGCTGTAATAAAAATAAAAATTTGACTCTTTGAAGAAAAATTCTTTTAGCTCTGGCATAATTGAAATTAAGAGAACTTAATCAGTCATCAATAAAGAGGTGGTCGGAAACTTTTGCTCGGCAGTGTAATTCTGAAAAATACGAGCATCTAACAGTTAGATCTTAAGTTTTTTTTTAAAGGATATAATGCAATAAATTTGAAAAAAGTAGTCTGGGTCACGTTACCGGATGAGAATTTACTCATATTTGATCGAATTGATTTCGATTGCGAGTAAACTATATATGATTGGAACATAGTGTATTTTCAGCAAAAATAGGCTCAATAAAACCCTTTGATGAACAATTATTCCTTCAAACACGAGCGTATAATTTTTCCCCAAGCGAAAAAATTATACATAGTGGAAAAAATTATGTACAATTTTCATTTGTTTTATACATTATTTCTATTTAAAAAATGAGGAAACATTATAAATAGTAAAAATATTATGTATAATTTTTTCCACTGTGTATAATTTTTCCGCCTATGCCAGGGACATGATATTGTCAACTTTTTGATTTTCACCCATAAATTTACAATCTTTTATCAATGAAATTTGATTATTGAAATACTTTTTGAGGACCTCAACCACACATATATAAAATCAGGTTACATTATAATCAAATCTATCAGAATTAATGATTTGAAACTTTCACTCGACACCCCACGAAATTAGTATATGGTATCCATCGATCTCGATTTACCCGTATATGGCCGACCTAAATATCATACTCAAATGTATGCGGCACTATCTTGACTGACTGTCAATCCATTGCTACACATTTTTATTTCATAACTATGACATAGGACTCTTTGATTCACCACACACAATTAAGAAACATGCAGTTTTATAAGATTTGTTTAAACAATAATATACTCTCTAAATTTGAAGCAGTGAAATTTGACTGATTTTCAGTGAAAATCCTTATTGATTTCAATCAGTCATCCATTTCTAGCTATTTGAATCAGTAAGATTGCATTGTGAATCGGTAAAAAATCTTACTAATTTGATTTGGTGACCCATTTCTCATTGATTTAAATTTAGGGAGTAAGTCTCTGGAAAATGTTAATGCGACATGCATTCTATCCACTGCAGATTCTGGACGTCTTTTTATATTCATTGCGCGTTCTTGGAAGCGCATCTCGATGTGAATTGAATATCAAAATAAATTTCCACTCTTGCCTCGAATTTGCGTTTATTTTGATTTCTTTTTTTATTAAGGATCCCACGCTCATGAGAGTTACGGCACCCACTTCTTTGCATCAATTGAAAACTAGGCACGTTTTATCAATTTGTATTTCCGGTATAAAAAAGAATTTGCAGACTGTTTTTTGTTGAATGATTAATTTGAGATTTACGTAGGCAAATAGTATTTTACTGCTGTAGGCTTCAAAGTGCTCTGCGAAACTAAAAAAAGCGTGAAAAAAGTATCTTTCTGCAGAAAAAGTATTCTCAAAAATTAAAAAAAAATATTTAAAAAGTAGCGTAATTAAATCAGTCAAAAATTAGTTTCTAAATGAAAAAGTAGTGTGTGCGTTCATTATATGGTATATCTTTAATTGTGATCATTTCATGAACAATGTGCTTCCTCATAAAGAGTTGTTTCTTGTTCATTTTTTATTTTTAATTGCTTATTATTATTTATTGTTTATTGTTTATATTTCATATATCATAGAAAGTTTTCATATAATTCGATAGATTTATTTCATTGACACGAAAAAAATTGATACTGATAATATTGGTATATTTCAAGAATTTGACCATTTTTTATCCTTTAAACGTTAAACAAATATGTAAATCTGTATATATCATAACCTCAGTTTGTCATACAGGCCTTCTCAATACATCAATCGATTCGTGTTATTATAATGAATAAATTATTAATTACAATACTGGTATATTCCTAATATTAAGAAAATTTTTCTCTTTCAAACGTTAAAAAAATGTACAAATCTGTACATTTCATAACTTCATTTGGTCATAGAGTGCTTTTGAATACAGCAATCAATTCGTGTTGTCAAAATGAATGAATTTGGTACTTATTATGCTGCTGTATTCCTAATATTTAAAAACATGTTAATTATAAACGAAAAATTCAAAACTTAAAAAATTCAAAGATGAAAGTTTTGTATGAAGATAGCTATGAACATTCTATTGAATTATATCTACTAAATACCGCCCCGTGTTTGAAATAATTCGGGTAACAGAGCCTGGTATTACTGCCAATACTGTGATAAAAATTCTTAAAATTTCGAATATTTCAA
This sequence comes from Melikaiella ostensackeni, assembly GCA_032362435.1. Taxonomy (NCBI): domain Eukaryota; kingdom Metazoa; phylum Arthropoda; class Insecta; order Hymenoptera; family Cynipidae; genus Melikaiella; species Melikaiella ostensackeni. The sequence continues at coordinate 950,232 of JAUMHM010000089.1, read as the reverse complement.
ATTCATTCTTTGCCACTCTCACGATATTTAATGAATGAACCTCAAACTTTTCTTTTTATCGTTACAAAGCTTCCTCTATGAGGAAGCAATATTGAGCTAGATGTGAAATAATATATTCAACGAAATCAGTTTTTTTTTTAACTTTATGCGCTCGGAGATGTGATGAATGTATATTAGGGTGGGTCGAAAAAAAACCAAACGATGGAAATCGAAATTGGAACTATGTGGAAGAGTAGTGTATTACACTACTTTTCCCAAGATTACTAAGGTTCAAAAAGCACCAACTCTTAAAAAATTACGGTACACCTTAATATTTTTCTTCTAAATAGCGAAAAAAGATTACTGCATAAATTTGAGACAAATCGGAGTATATTTACTGTTCCTCAAACCCATAAACGAGCGGTAACGAGAAGAAATTGACTAGCTTATGCTTAGAAAAAGGATTATTTATTACAAATACTTGGTTCAGACATAAAATAATCCACATGTCTACTTGGTACAGAGGCGAAAGCCACAGTATCATTGACTTTGTTGCAGCGGATGAGAGTCTGAGAGGGCTAGTAAGAGATACAGGAGTTATGAGAAGTTCTGAATGTGGAACGGATCGGTAATCATTACCTGATAGTTTCAAGAATGAACCTAGGTCAAGGATGGAGGAACACAGGAATTAATAATAAGTCGAAGCACACGCGAGTTAAAATACAGGATTTTCAGAAATGAGAAGTGCAAATTGTACATTGTGAAAACTAAATAAATATTGAGGTCATCATGGAAAAGACTTAGATAAGGTAAAGAAGTGGAGAGTCTCGGACGAACCCACTCTCTCAGATCACTCACAGATACTCGTAGAGTTCGAGCTGGAATCTACAGTACCCTCGGGCCCAATGTAGGCTAGAAATTCAGGAAGAACTGACTGGGATCAGTACCCTAGTGAAGGTTTCGGAAAGAAATCCATTCCGAATCATTCCGGACCAATCCGAGTTATTCCGAAATCTGTATCCGAACCAACCCAAAAAAAGTTCTTAATTTCGTTCGATCCAAATCGGTTTAAAATAATCCGACTCAATCCAAACTTGCAATCCGAATCAGTCCAAACAAAATTTTCAATCTGAATGAATCCGAATCAATCCAAATTAATCCGAACTCGAATTGGTCTAAACCGATATTCAATCCGAATGAAACCGATTAAATCCGAACTCGGATTCATTCGGACTGAAAATTCAGTATATATCAGTCCGAGTTCGAATTCATTTGGATTTATTCGGATTAAAAATTCTATCTGGATTTCTTCGGATTGATTCGGTTTGGAAGTTCGGACTGAACTGAATTGAATCGGATTCATTTTTAGCTGATTCGAATCGAACGAAATGGAGGGTTTTTCGGATTGGTTCGGATTAATTCGGATTGGTTCAGATACAGATTTCGAAATAATTCAGAATGAATCGGAATGAATTCCTATCCGAAACTTAAGCCAGGGTATTCCACTGAACTAGAGAGTGCAGTCTCAAATGTGCCCAAGTCAATTAGAGACGTCCACACCCTAAAGATGGCAGCCAATACTTCCACGGAGGCCGTCAAATCTACTTATGAAAGAAACTATCGACCCACAAGAGTCCGAAAGGCAGGGAGATGCACTGGTGGAACGGAAAACTCGAAGTGCTTCGCAGGGAAACCAAAGAAAGGTTCAGACGTGCCAGTACTGGCAAAACGAAAGAACTACGGACCTTATTCGCGATGATGAGGGATGAATACAAGGGTGCAATGCAATAAGGCCAAGCAAGAAAGCTGTACCAACTTTTGCACAGACATCGAGAAAAGAGCAGAGGCGGCTAGACTAAACAAGCTGCTCTTTTGAAATCTGGATGCCATTCTCGGCACTCTAAAATTGTCCGACGGAGTATATTCAGTGTCGGACGAAGAGACCCTGGCCCACCTGATCAAGGCACATTTCTCGGGCTTTATAAGATCTGGGGAAGAGAAAGCGACACCTTGAGGGCATCTAAAGTCGCCTGTGGATCAACTGGGCCCGCAACGGTGGCTAGCCAACGAGATTGTTGCCACTGCCAGAGTCAGGTGGGCCCTGAAATCTTCCAGTCAATACAAGTCTCCTGGTCTGGATGACATATACCTGATCTTCTTACAAAAGGCTAGGAAGTCCAACATAGGGCCCCTGGTGGGACTTGCTAGGGCTAGTCTGACACTGGGATATGTCCCGACGGCATAGAGAAGCACAAGAGTGGTCTTCATTCTGGAAGCAGGCAGGATTGGTTATACTCTACACAAGTATTCCCGTCCCCACAGCCTCACATCTTTCCTACTAAAAGCAGTAAAAAGACTTGTGGATAGATACATCTGCAACAAGGTCCTGTTAAGTAGGCCACTACACAAGGAGCAACATGCCTACAGGGCGATCACTCGACCGAAACGGCCCTAAACGGAGCAGTAAACGTAATCAAAGGACAACTAAAGCAAAAAGGCTTCGTGATTGGAACCTTTATGGACGTCGAAGGAGCCTTCAACTACACCTCTAGAGAAGTGATCAGGACGCCTATGATTGCACGTGGTGTGCCAGCTGCAGTCGTAGAATGGACCCACTACATGTTGGGCAACAGGAACGTAACAACGACTAAAGGTGATAACCACTTTATGTGGAACTGTTGACTCGGGATGCCCATAGGGAAACGTTTTATCGCCTCTTCTGTGATGCTTGATAGTAGATGAACTAAATGAAGCTGAATATTAAAGGTCTCAGCAATGAGGAGAGGACTATACTAGAAAATGATTATAGGGATAAAAACAGAAAACCAAAGGTACTAGTCATAGAAAGCAAAGACAAAATCAAAGCAGAAAAAGGTGAAAAATGCAGAATGATTTTGAAAGAAAATAAGAAATTATTTTGGGAATGGGTTAAGAAAATTAGGCAAGGAAGTACTATCATTGAGTTAGTCGGAATGAAGAATGCTGATGGTGAAGTGGAGCGGGATATGGATAAAGTGAAAGACAAAGTGAGTGATTTTTTCAAGAAAATGTATTTGAGGTCAAGCTATGGAGCATAACAACCGTAACACTGAAGAGGGTGCACTAGACAATCCCATTAGCGGAAGAAGAATCGACATTCCCGACATTATATCCGCAATTAAGAAACGAAAGAATGGTGAGGCTACTGGTGTGGATGGTATCAGCACTGAAATGCAATAAATGCAATATATTATGGTAGTAAAACAAGTGTGAGAGTAAATGAACAACTGAGCAATTGGTTTGATATTAAGCCGGGCGTTAGGCAAGGCTGCGTCATGTCCTCTTGGATGTTCAATATATGCATGGACAAAAGTCTAAGAATGGCTCTCTTAGGCAAAGAAGGTGTTGATCTCGGGACAGTGAAAGTGCGTGGAATGGCCCCTGCAGTTTATAAGTTACATTACATTACATTAACGAATAGGGGATAGAACAAGTTGATGATTTCTTGTTTCTTGGAAGTTTATTTACTGCTAACGGAGAGGTAGATTTAGAAATATCTAGACGTATAAACGGGGCCAGAAAGATTATCGGCAGTGTACGAGCCGTTACTGGAAGTAAAAATGTAACAAATAAAGCTAAGATGCCAATATATAATTCTGTGCTTGCACCCACTGTAAACGAGGCAAGTGTATTTAGAAGAAACACAAGAGCTTGCATGAAAGGATGTATGAATGTAAAGGAAGCAAAAGATATATGCAAGGATAAGGATGTATGGTGGACAATTGTTTATAAGAAGAAGAGTGACGCCTGAAATAAAAGATTTTGGATACGCGTGGGCAAGAAGAACTTAAAGCAACCAAAAAGCAAGAGCAGTATGAATAGCTTTGCTTAGTGGATGTGAGTAGGGTAAAGTGTATGGATCTTTCTATGGGTTCATCAGTCAGTTTGAGTGTCTATGTGTGAACCATGATGTATGATGGCTCTGTGAAGCTTCGTGAACTCCGTGTCGAAGTGGTGTTGTGAGACGAGTGTGTCGTTTGAGTGAGCAAACACGCGACTTCTAGATTGATCTAAAACCTATACACATTTTCCTAGCCCTTGCTATATAAATTCGAAGATCACCGGTAGCGTGATGAGGCGAACTGAACGAGTTACGATTATCCCGAAAGAGATTTGTCAGACTTATGAAATTGTTTTCTAATGCATTTTTACCAGTAGAAAACTCCCAAATACTTGATAAAATTCTCTCGTCATTCCTATAGATTTTAAAATTGTTTTTCGAAAACAGAGGTCCACTAAGCATAAGTTATCGCCTAGAGAACGTTAATTAAAAAGCTGTAAGAATTAGGACAGACGTTTAATATCTCTAAAAACATCAAAAAATTGACGTACACAAAAATCTAAAAAGTATGGTAATATAAATTTTTTGAAGTAGATTTAGCTAACGCGAAAGCAGAAGGCGTTCATCAATTTAAACCAAATTAATTATTCTTTGTTATACCGAAAAAACGTATTCTTCATTTTATATTCTATAATTACTATGGATTATGCATTATCATTGTCTACGACTTATTCGATTCTGTTATATCACATTAGTTGATTAAAACAAAATTAACTCATACGCATTTCAATGCCATCGATCCGTATGATGCAAGAAGGTGCACATGTTTCCTAATAGAGGTGTTATCCCTGAGTTGACAAACAATTTTTATGATACTTCTAGCACAATTAAGACACACAGCAAGAAGGTCGATTCATTTACGGCGCTGATTAAGTTCTACATTTATGTATAAATAGCTTAATCGAAGTTAATTGTAAACATTGTAGCAGTTGGTTTGTTTTACCTGATTTTATCGGGATTATAATTAATGAACTTGGATTATTTTTTTTATTTTGCAAAAAAGTTTGGTTTTAGATACTGGATAGTGGTTCTAAGTGATCTTTAACAAAAGAAATTAACGAAGTTTTAAATCATCGATTTACCGCATTTTGTGCATGATTCAAAGATGAAATTTATCTCCAGTCAAGTGTGATAAATATAACTTGTGTGATTCCGTTCTCCTAATGATCAGTTTTGATTCCAACAGTTCTTATCATATAAGTCAACTGGTTTCCAATTCACTTAATTCACGGTGGAACTGAACCAAATTTATTTGAAAGGTGTATGCATATGCGATTTTGAAAAAAGTCAATATATGTTTTTAAAAAATTATGAGATATAGAATTTGCAATATTTAGAATTGCTTCTGAATTATTTAAATTGCCTATTGTGCAACATTTTTTGTCATCGAAATTTCATTTGAATACAAAAGAAAAGAAATTGTCATTCCCTGAAGATGTGAATTATTGTTAATTCACACTCCTATGCAAAGCACTGCTAACGAAAGAATGTTCCATTTGAATTCAGGCTAACTGCGTTAGTGGGTTTCTTAAAATGTGAGAAAAACGGAACGAGATGGAAATAATATTTGTCTGATAACCAGTGACGTCTTCGCTGTAACAGTAACTGACTCGCGATGCTCATTTGAGTGAAAAATGTCACTTAAAAAGAAAATATTTGCGCAGTGAAGGTGGTTTGTGTCTCCGAATCTTCATTTTTTTTTTAAATTAATGCAAGTAAGTTTGATGAAATTCTTGATCTTCATTAAGTGCGTGATATCTGGAAACTTTTTCATCAAAGATAATATCGGTAACATTAATAATTACTGTTTCCTAATGTGCCTTCAAAAAATCCAATGCTTTTTTTTATCACGTACCCCCTAAAAGTTGTTACTTAATCTTATTGTACAATTTCATCTACCCTTTTGCTTCTATGTGACTCATGTTTCCTTTTTCTCCTCCTTTCCTTCCCACTTATGCTCTTCATCCTCTCTCCCCCACACTCCCTCATTCTTCTTCTTTAACTCATACTCGCAATTTTCTCTTCTCATCGTTTTCCCAATACATTGCTTCTTTTACACTAAAAGTCTCTAATAGGTCAGTCTGCAGTATGTCATTCCGATAATTTCGTTCCAGGACCAGGGGACGAAGGGGTACAGAGAGCGGCTTTCTAAAGCCAGCAAACTCGTCCAGTACCGTACTAACAAAGCGGATTGTGCCACGCAAGCGCATAATTTCATCAGTTCACACGGCCCACACTTCGCTTCATTCGCTTCATTCGCTTTCAGTGTTTACGTTATGTGTTACAAAAATGTCACAGGAAAACAAGAGACAGCGTTTATCCTTTAAAACGAACAAATATTTAAAGAAGTTTAATCAATATTTTTTAATGCGAACGAAAATCACCTAGAAATGGTTCATACGGCCCTGATTGTTGACATTGGAGTCCGTCGGCTATATGTCCAAGGCCATTTTAGGCAAGAACCAAAGTCGGACGTATATTGAAATTTCAGTGTACTTCATTTCCCAGTCTCCATCTAGCTATTCTCGTCCATCTCTTTTCCACCCATCCTCTCCCCAGATATTTTGGTAATTCTTCTTTTTTTATCACATTATACCATTGTATCTTGATTCCCATATCCTCCCCCATCTGTCCATTACCTGCCTTTCTCTATCTTTTTTTTTTGAACTCCTCATAATCTATATTACCTTCCTGCCCTATCCCACGATCTCTAGAAAACTCTCTTCCTTCTTCCCATAGCGGTAACTCTACCGATCTCTCTCCTCTTTTTTCCACCTCTTTGTCACACTGTTTTGCTAGCTCCCTTCATTTTCCCTCCCTTAGCTTCTCTTCGAATTTCTATGCAAACTTCTCCGCCCCTGTTCTTAATTAAGCCCTTTGTGCCTCTTCTCTTTTCATAAAAGCCGGAGTTCTTCAGTCTAGCCCTAATTTCCATCTAATATACCTCTCTAGCAACTTCTGTATTCCCTTCCTTTCCTTCTATCTCCATTTCTCTCTCTCTCATAGACTAATACCGACTTTCCATCTCGCTGTCCATTCTTTTTTTCCCTCCCCTTCCCATCGTTTTATCCGCAATAACTCAATTTTTTTCCTATCCAAGTATTTTTCCAACCCCATCCTTTTCTCTTCATCTGCTTTTCCAAATCTGAAATTAATATATCAAACAGGAGCCGACTTAGAGGACAAGCCTGCCTTACACCTCTGGCTAACCAAAAACTATCTCCTATTTGTTCTTCCACCCTAATCTTACTTTTTGCCTCTCTAAAGATCTCTGCTACTCTCTTCCTTAAACCGTCTCTTCTTCATTCATAATGTGTCCCCTAAGGGTTTACATGACCTCCATTTCTTACAATACTCCCGCATACATATTTTATACTAGCTTATCCTTACTATTTACAGTTATTTACAACTATTTACATAAACTCTCATATCTAGATCCTTATTTCTATTTTTTCGATAGCGAAATTTGGGACATGTCAGCGAACGAGTGAGCGAGCGATCGGAAGCGAGAGTGCAAGCGAGAGAGAGAGAGAGAGAGCA